>JAGWEN010000024.1:0-508371 GCA_018703685.1 Orius laevigatus
GACGGCATTGATACGCTGCTGATTGCCGGCTGTTCAACAAGCGGCTGTATCCGCGCGACCGCAGTTGACGCCCTGCAACATGGTTTTCGTGCCATCGTGGTGCGGGAATGCGTTGGCGACCGCCATCCTGAACCTCATGAAGCCAATCTTTTTGATATCGACAGTAAATATGGCGACGTCGTGAGTAAAACCGCGGCGCTGACCTATCTGGAACAGATAAGCGCCCGCTAAAAGGGCGCAGTTCACCTGCACGGAGTGCGCATAAACAACAGGTTCAGCAGTGCTGTTGACCTATTACAACATGCCCACCAGGGCCCTCGCGCTCGGAGAAGATTATGACCATTGCTTCAACCCGTCCTGCTGTACTGGCAGCAGAAGACACTGCCTCGATTTATCGCAAAATCACCTGGAAGCTGATCCCGTTTCTCTGTTTATGTTATCTCGCCGCCTATCTCGATCGCATTAATATCGGCCTTGCCAAGCTGCAAATGGCCAGCGATCTGGCGCTGAGCGAAACCGCCTTCGGGCTGGGTGCCGGGCTGTTTTTTGTCGGCTATATTCTTTTTGAAGTGCCCAGCAACCTGATTTTACAACGGGTCGGCGCTAAAATATGGATCGCCCGCATCATGATTACCTGGGGCCTGCTGTCCACCGCCACCTTGCTGGTGCAAACGCCAATGCAATTTTATATTATCCGCTTCTTACTCGGTACGGCGGAAGCCGGCTTTCTTCCCGGCGTATTGTTTTACCTGACAAAATGGTACCCCTCGTGGCGCCGCAGCCGGATTATTGCTCTGTTTATGATAGGTCTGCCTCTGTCGAGCCTGATCGGCGGACCGGTTTCCGGCTGGATAATGGGACATTTTCACTCGGTTTACGGTATGCGTGGCTGGCAGTGGCTGTTTCTGCTGGAGGGGTTGCCTAGCGTACTGCTGGGTGTACTGACCTTCTGGCTGCTGCCGAATAATGTTGAAAGTGCCCGCTGGTTACACCACAGCGAAAAGCAAAAAGTACTCAACGAACTACAGCAAGATGAAAATACGGTACAGGGCCTTAAACAGAGCCTGCGTGACGGTCTGCTGAATATCCGGGTTGTTATGCTAGGTGGCATCGATTTTTCCATCCTGCTTAGCGCCTACGCCATGGGCTTCTGGATGCCAACTTTTATCCGTAACGCCGGGACCACAGATATCAGCACCATTGGTTATCTGACCGCCATCCCCAGCCTGGCAGCGCTGATTGGCATGATCGCCATTGGCAGCAGTTCCGACCGCATGCGCGAACGCCGCTGGCATATCATTATTCCCTTTATTATCGGCGCAGCCGCAATGGGGGCCAGCCCGCTGTTTTCACACAACGTGGTGATGACAGTACTGTTATTTTCCGTTGCGCAGGCGATGATTATTGGCGCAGTGCCGGTTTTTTTCAACCTGCCGGCCACCTTTCTCAGCGGAACCGCCGCCGCCGCCGGCTTTGCCCTTGCCTGTTCAATTGCCAACATTGCCGGACTGGTCAGCAATTCGGTAATGGGATTAGCGCTGGATATTACCGGTAGCAGCAGTGGCGCATTGTGGTTTTTTGCCGTTTGTCTGCTGTTAAGCTGTTTACTGGTTATTGCCCTGCCAGCGAAACTGGTTAACCGCTGAGCTAATCACGCCGGCAGCAATGCCGGCATCCGGCGAATTACCGCGGTTAACGCTAAGAGGAAGACATTAAAGAGGTTTACAACGCAGGCGGATTGCCAGCAACAATGCTGACAGACTGGCAGAGTTGCACGGTGTCGCCGGGAGTCAGTGGCGTAGCATGTGAGGCAGCAATCCAGGCGGCAAAAAAAATCACAATAACCGTTACCAGCGCGGCACTCAGTAAGCCAATAATCGCCAGTAGCTTATCTTCCCGCGCGTTCCTGTCCATTTTTTTCCTCCGCGTGGTGATGCACTCTGACAACCATTCAGGTCATCCAAAAGGTGGTAATAAGCACAAAGATTATAAGAATAAAACAAGCGACTGCAAGCATCAACACGGCAAACTGCGCATCCCCCAGCGGGACGCGATTGTCATTTTCAGGCGGTAATTCGGGCATTTTTTTCATTGGTAATCACTTCGCTATCGGCTTACCAGCCGAACACACCTTTAATAAAAGTTAACTATATCTTTGCTAAACTATTTTCCGAAATCACCGGGTTATCTTAGCATAACCGGCGGCATCCGGTAAGATAAAAAGCCTTATATCTTCGGTAATGAGCTTTTATTCACCAGTGATAGCATCGCGATTAAGACGGCAAACCCTTGTGAGTTTCCGTGATATTAATAAGCAATATAATTAAATATATTTAATGTATTAAGAACGAAAAACGTCGCCTTGTGGCATTATCCCTGTTAAATGTAAGGTAAACCTCCACGTTAAAGCAGGCCATGACGCCGCTTTGCCGCCGGAAAGTCCGGCAATTTTCTTACCAGCAGCGATAGACTTATTGTCAACACCCCGGCTAATATTCAACCAATAGTCTCTGAGAAACGGGCCTTAACCTGCAGGGTTATTGTAGCCATCATGCGTCGACATCATCTCCCTGAAGAAAGTGCATTTATTTTTAAGCAGGTGGTACAACACAGTGCTAACGCAATCTTTCTCACCGACAGTGAGCAGCTGCTGACCTTTGCCAATGAAGCCGGAGAAGCCCTTTTTTTACGGCTACAACAAAACCAGCAATTACCCGCCTTACTTAGCGCTGCACATCTGCGGTTTGAAGTGAATGACGGACAGCAGCCACACTGGCTGCGCTGTCAGGTGGCACGGCTTGATGATCCCCGCTATTCGGGGTTTCTGGTGATCGCCAATGATATTACTGCGGAGCTGCATGCCCAGCGTGAAGAGGCGCATCTGCGCTGGCGGCTGGAACAAACCATGGAGATCACGGAAGAAGGTTTTTGGTTCTGGGATATGCAGCGCAATGAAGTCAGCCATAATCACTTCTGGCAGCAGATCTTTGGCCTGCAGGACGGCGCCCTGACCCACCCGGTTTGCACGCTGGAAAAACTTATTCATCCTGAAGACCGCGATGAAGTTAAGCGCCAGCTACGCGAACATCTACGCGGCCATACCCCGATGTTTAACTGCCAGTATCGCATTATCACCCCACACGCTGAAATCCGCTGGATCCATAATACCGGTAAAGCGGTTCGCCACGACGGCAAAGGTATGGCAACCGAAATGGTCGGTAAAGCAAAAGACGGTGATGCCTCCAATTAGTAGAACATGTGTTTCTCGATAAACGCTCCAATGACTTTTTCGTGGATCTCAACTGAGCGCGAAAAGCAGATTGTTTTACGAGCCAACCGTTTAATGCGGGTGCGGAGCGTCAGGTTATTACGTTCAATGCGTTGGGTGAAAATTTTGCCCGTCAGATGCTTATCCTTTGGCACTTCCCGGCAGTAACTCCCCCAGTCGTCGCTGGTTATCATGCCGATGTTGAATGACGTGAGCAGTGCCAGTAGCTCTCTGCAGGTTTCATCGGTTCGGGGACCAAAAGTGTAGGCCAGTACACCGCCCGTTTTAGTGTTGTACGCGTACCAAAGCCAGTGCTGCCGGGCTTTACTGCCAACAAAACTCCACTGCTCATCAAGTTCGCAGATAAGCGCCACATCAGCATGGGCGACGGGTGACGACGTTATTCGCTTTGGCGCGAGTTTTTTAAAGTCCGAATGACGGTGTTAATGCCAATTTTCAGTGTTCTGGCGGTATCACGAACCCCAGCACCATTGAAGGCCATTTCAGTGATCTGTTCTTTAATACCCGGCTTACGGGCTTCATAAGCGTAAGTGAGTTGAAACACGCGGTGGCAGTCACGGCAGCGAAATCTGTCATAGCCTTTAGGGTTCTGACCATGGCGGTAAACCTGAACAGACTGACAACGGGGACAATGAACGTTAACGCTGGCCATAAGAGAACCTCAAAAGCCCGCATTATACATCAGATTCAACCAATTAGAGGCATCACCGGCTATTGCTGCCTGACGACCAGCAAGAATATCCAGTGGAAAAGCAGATTAACCAATGGGGAATATGATTATATACAGATGCGACAGCTTCAATTCCGCTGGGGTGACTTTTTCCTGAGACAGCAAATAATCAAAACGCGACAATCCGGACGTTTCAGCAAGGGCTTACGGACAGTAAAAGGGGGATGGCGTTTGGTGCCCGGGGCGGGACTTGAACCCGCACAGCCTAATGGCCGAGGGATTTTAAATCCCTTGTGTCTACCGATTTCACCACCCGGGCATGGGTGTTAAGTGGAGGCGCGTCCCGGAGTCGAACCGAGGTGGACGGATTTGCAATCCGCTGCATAGCCACTCTGCCAACGCGCCTTTACTGCTGTTTCTCCGTGGGGAGAAAATATCTGGAGCGGGAAACGAGACTCGAACTCGCGACCCCGACCTTGGCAAGGTCGTGCTCTACCAACTGAGCTATTCCCGCACTATGATCAGATGTTTTTCAACTTACTGATTACATTGGCTTCTTACGACAAGGCTGCCGTTCGATGCGTTGCATTCTACTGACCTGTGCGTTTGAGTCAATAAAATTATCCCTGATGTACTTCTGTTTGCTGGTTTTTAAAGCGCTTCGTTTACCCTGCGAACAAATCGCTACGCGCCGCATTCAGGTACTGAAACATTGACCAGAAGGTCAGCACTGCTGCGATATAAAGTGCAACTATTCCTGCGCCGGTTATTATCTCATCCGGACGCCACAGCAAACCAACCAGCGCCAGCATTTGCGCCGTGGTTTTCACTTTGCCAATCCAGGAAACGGCGACACTGCTCCGCTTGCCGATTTCCGCCATCCATTCCCGCAATGCAGAAATAATAATCTCGCGGGCGATCATCGTTGCCGCCGGCAACGTCACCCACCAGACGTGAAAATGTTCCGCCACCAGCACCAGCGCGATAGCCACCATGACTTTATCTGCCACCGGATCAAGAAATGCGCCAAAACGCGTGGTCTGCTTCCACAGACGCGCCAGCCAGCCATCAAACCAGTCAGTGATTGCCGCCACGACAAAAATCAGTGCGCAGGCAAACGGCGCCCACTGAAATGGCAGATAAAATGCCAGCACAAAAAACGGGATAAGAATCACGCGAAACAAGGTCAGCAAAGTTGGAATATTAAAAGGCATAAATTAGCTAACTGTCTGGACAGAGTAGGAATTACAAGTATGTTGCTACATTGTCCTGGGGGTTGCAACGATTAGTGTTTCAAAGACCAGTAGATTTTTTCCGCCAGCGCATGAGAAATTCCCGGCACGCGCGCAATTTCCTCGACGGTGGCATTCATCAACGGTTGCAGGCCCCCCATGTATTTCAGCAGGGTTTGCCGCCGCTTTGGCCCCACGCCGTCAATGGTTTCAAGCGTGCTGGTCTTTTTCACTTTTGCGCGTTTATTTCGATGACCCGAAATTGCATGATTGTGAGAGTCGTCACGAATATGCTGAATGACATGTAACGCCGGCGAGTCCGGCGGCAGTGAAAAACCTTCGCCTTCCGGCTGGAAGAAAAGCGTTTCCAGTCCAGCCTTGCGGTCACTGCCTTTTGCCACCCCCAGTAATAAAGGATGGTTTTTATCCCAGGCAACATCCAGTTCAGCAAACACATTTTTTGCCTGAGCCAGCTGCCCTTTTCCGCCATCTATCACAATCACATCGGGGATTTTGCTTTCATCCAGCGCTTTAGCATAGCGACGACGTAACACCTGGTTCATCGCAGCATAATCATCACCAGGGGTAATATTGCTGATGTTATAGCGACGATACTCACTGCGTACCGGACCATTGGCGTCAAATACCACGCAGGACGCAACGGTCTGCTCTCCCATAGTATGGCTGATATCAAAACATTCCATGCGGCGAATCGCCGGCAGATTTAACGCTTCAGCAAGGCTGGCCAGACGCTGATGAATAGTTGACTGTTGTGCAAGGCGGCTGGCCAGCGCCGTGGCGGCATTAGTGCGAGCCAGTTTAAGGTAGCGAGCACGATTGCCACGCGGCTTTGACTGGATATTCACTCGCCGTCCAGCCATTTCACTCAGAGAAGCCGCCAGCAACGCTTTTTCCGGCAGCAGGAAATCGAGTAAAATCTCTCCCGGCAGGGTTCTTGCCTGACTGCCCTGCAGATAAAACTGGCCGACAAAAGTTTGTACTACTTCTGCCAGATCGGTTCCCGTCGGTACTTTGGGAAAATAGCTGCGACTGCCCAGTACCTTACCCTGACGAATAAACAACACGTGCAGACAGGCAATGCCGGCATCATAACTGACGCCCATCACGTCAAGATCGTCACCCTGATTGCTGACAAACTGTTTCTCCGTCACCCGCCGTACTGCTTGTATCTGATCACGCACCCTGGCCGCTTCTTCAAACTTCAGCGCCTCGCTGGCTCGTTCCATACGCTCAACCAGCTGCTTCATCACCTGGTCATCTTTGCCGGAAAGAAACAGCCGCACGTAATCCGTTTGCTGACTGTACTCTTCTTCCGTCACCAGGCCGGCGACACAAGGACCGAGACAGCGGCCTATCTGATACTGCAGGCAAGGTCGCGAACGATTGCGATAAACGCTGTTTTCACACTGACGAACCGGGAAAATTTTTTGCAACAGCGCCAGCGTTTCACGCACCGCATAGCCGTTAGGAAACGGGCCAAAATATTCGCCTTTCGCCTGCCTGGCGCCGCGGTGCATCGCCAGTCTGGGATGGGGGTCTGCGCTAAGAAAAATATAGGGATAGGATTTATCATCGCGCAACAAAACGTTGTAGCGCGGCTGATAAAGCTTAATGTAGTTGTGCTCCAGCAGCAGAGCTTCCGTTTCAGTATGTGTGACGGTGACGTCAATATGGCTGATATTTTCTACCAGCGCTTCCGTTTTACGGCTGCCAACCTGACGACGAAAATAGCTGGAAAGCCGTTTTTTTAAATCTTTTGCTTTACCGACATAGATAACCGTATCGGAGCTATCGTACATACGGTAGACACCCGGCTGACTGGTGACTGTTTTCAGAAAAGAATTGGCGTCAAACACATCTATTCACTGTTCATCAATGATTCTGCATTAAGCATACCATGACGAATAGCAAGATGCGTGAGTTCAACATCACCGCTGATATTGAGTTTGCTGAACATGCGATAACGGTAACTGTTAACGGTTTTAGGGCTGAGATTAAGCTGTTCTGAAATGTCCGTGACCTTCTGACCACGGGTAATCATCAGCATGATTTGCAGCTCACGCTCGGAAAGACAGCTAAAAGGCGATTCGCCCTTATCCGGTTCAATCTGACTGAGGGCCATTTGCTGCGCAATATCAGAGGCAATATAGCGCTGCCCGGCATGTACCGCACGAATAGCATTAATCATTTCCTGTGGTGCAGCACCCTTGCTTAAATAGCCGGATGCACCGGCCTGCATGACTTTCGCCGGTAAGGGATTCTCAGTGTGAATTGTCAGCATAATAATGCGGGCATCCGGATTATAACGGACGATTTTGCGGGTTGCTTCAAGCCCACCAATCCCCGGCATATTCATGTCCATCAGCACCACTTCCACGCGGTTGGCACGGCACCATCTGACGGCGTCTTCGCCGCAGCTTACCTCACCAACAACACGCATACCTTTGACATCTTCCAGGATACGCCGTATTCCGGCGCGCACTAGTTCATGGTCATCAACAAGAAGAACGCTGATCAAACAGGACACTCCGGGCAAAAAAACAGGCTTCAGCCTAAACCCTAATTTTACCCTTTTTTTAGAAAATATTGCACTGAGAAAATTATCACAAAACATTTTACGACTAAAACGGACGCTGGCAAAAAGTTGTTTTATTATCACACGCGATTCGCAGCGCGTTCATTCCCTTTTAGCCGAAAAGCTTACCCGGAGAATTATAAATAAGTTTTATGATAATCAGCCAGTTAAATTAAATTTAATTTACTAATCAGCTAACTTTTTGACCAAAAGTCAGGTTTAGCGTTAATTCACTTTTTGTTTTTCATCATTTAAGAAAAATATACATTTCTCATAGTTAACTTTCTATTTGCCCAGCTTTTATTCACTCATCCAGCCAACAGGTTAGCTGCATTGATGCTTGTGATATACTCAGCGTTACCGTTGTGGATAACAAAGCAAACACGCGATAACATCAGGTCTTAAGGAACTTTTATGATACACCACGATTTTTCTACTCAGCAGGATGTTCAGGCGCTGGCAAACGAAGTTGCTGGCATGAAAGCACTGGTGACGCTCATCCTGAAAGGCATGGGGCAGGCCGATGCCGGCAAAGTCATCATCAATATGGAGCGCTATATCAACACGCTTAGCGATCCTGCCCAGGCTGAGGTGTTAAGCACCACGGTTCAACAAATTAAACAGGCTTATCGCCAGTAGAATTTTTCGTGGCCCATTGATTTTTCAGTGATGTTAAGTCAACGTAACGTTACACACTGGCTGCTTAACTGAGAAACAATGGGCTTGTTGCTGAAGGCGCTGCTTGGCGCGGGCGTGGTTGTGCTAATCGGGCTGCTATCACGAAGTCGTAACTATTACATTGCCGGGTTAATTCCGCTTTTTCCTACCTTTGCTTTAATCGCACACTATATTGTTGGCAGTGAACGCAATCTGGACGCCCTGCGCAACACCATTATCTTCGGCATGTGGGCGATTGTGCCCTATTTTGTTTATCTCTTTGCGCTTTACTGGCTTGCCGGGATCTGGCGACTACCTCTGGCGCTGGCAGGTGCCGTCATCTGCTGGCTGGTCGCCGCCTGGCTACTGATTATGCTGTGGGTAAAGTGGCACGGACAAGCTTAACGCTGATGACGCCGCCAGTTTACCGATACGCCCAGAGACGGCAAAACCTCTTCCGGACGGAAACAACGTGAGGTCGGAAACATTTCAGCCAGTACCGGTTGTTTCACCGGAATGCGGATAGCAAAAAGATGCTCTTCAGACTGAAGCTGAGCAGATGCCACCGGGCTATAGTCAATCTGATAACGGCTAAACAGCTCTTCAAGTATCGGCGTTGCCGCGCAAATTACCGCCTGTTTTCCGCACTGTTGCGCCAGCTGCAGCGCATGCCAGAGAAGTTGTAACGGCAACAGCGGATCCACCTCGATCCGGGCCGAGAAGCGCGACATCTCGCAAGCCACGACTGGCGCAGCCCCCTGGTGAAAAGCGCGCTGACTGCTATCCGGCGTTCTTTGCCAGGGAATTAACCGCACGCAACCGCATATCCCGGTTTGTGGGTGCCATGCGATCAGCCAGTTTACCGCAGAGCAGTCGAAGCGATCATATTCCTGACCAGGCGTATATAATCGTGATGGAACAGACCAGCCATTATCACCGCTAAAAATACGGTAGCGATAGCTTCCAAGCTCAGCCAGTAATGATGAAGGCATGTCACTCAATCTGGTCTGAATAATTTTCATCATACACCCCTGTCACTTTCCCTTTAAAAATCCTGCATGACAGAACATCCCGCCTTACTATTGCTTCGGGTCATATCCTGACAACAGCTGACGGATAATCTGCCGATGAAGATCGGCAATACCCTCGTCCGACCCACACCTTTCCCGATGACCAGACTGGTTTGTGCTGCCTAATCAGGATGCAACACGCCCGATTCAAAAAATAATCATCAGAAGCACATGATGATCAGTGTATTTCATGGTCACCAATAGCTTAAAAAAACCGCTGCTGGAAAAGTAATGGCAAAAGCATCTTGTTGGCCTGGCTATCTCATGCGCGTTAATTTTGCTTAATTGCGCGATTTCGCCAGTTAAGGATAACGCCGGTTGCATTTCAGAATGCCAGTTAAAATAGCCTTGCGCTGACCCAGCGGATTTTCCCTGACAAACTTTAGCGACATGATGCTTGTTTATATTTTTGTTTTAACCCGGCACAGTCTCTGAAAAATAACGCCGGACATACAATAAAAAGGCTTTGCCTCTCTACACCATCCCAACGGGGACAACGGCAATAGTCCTATCTTATCACTGCAACAATCCGCAACTAAACTGGTACAAAAAAACGCCAGACCTGACCTTGTTATGCCATTTGTCGGCAACAATCAGAATAGGATTTTTCTTATGAGCATTCAATGTTTCTGTTGTATATCCGAACAAAGTAAGCCACTATTTTTTTGCAATATTTTGTCTGTTTTTTTCTCTTTTATTGTTAACTCCCCCTACTGATAAATGATAAAATTATGATAAATATCATCTATTTTCACAGATACCGTTAATTTGACTTTTCAGTAAAAGATTAATATTTATTTATTACTGTCAGTCTGATACGCCGCAGAATACGCGGTATATTTGTAAGAAACTCTGAAGCAAAAGTGACAAGCTGAACACAGCAGCGTAATCACACCCGGTTTTAGCGGGTGAATGCCCTAAATCATAATAATAACATATTGAATAATATATAAATTATGGTCGTCTTTTAAATAAGGACATAACAATGCTGGATAAAGTCGCTATGCTTTTTCTGCTGCTTGGCGTATGTACCGCGCTGATGATTGTTAAAGATGCGCTGCGCAGACCGGGCGTCTCCCCGCTTATCACTATTGCCTGGACAATCGGCGGATTTTATATGCCATTTATTGGCTGGCTGGCCTGGTGGCATTTCGGACGGACGCGCAATAGTCGGACAGTGCTTTATCCTCATCGTCCTGATTTACGTCGCGCCACACCCGCCGGAGTTTTTATATCAACTTCACTGACCGCCAGCGGTTGCGTTGCGGGGGCCATGCTGGCCCTGGCGCTATTACCCCTTTTTAGTCAGGTTATGCCTGATTCACCACGACTTTGCCACGCAATCTTTTCATCGCTGCTGTCGCTCCTTATTGGCTGCATTATGCAGATACTTTATCGCCGGCAAAGCCATCAGCTTTGCTGGGTACCAGCCGGAATAGCGCTAATAAAAAACGATCTGCTTTCAATAATTGCCTGGCAAGCCGGCATGTTTCTCTATTTGGAACTGGCAGTACATTTCCTGTTGCAGGACACTCTCTGGCCAAACCAATTAGCATGCTGGTTTATGTTACAGATAGCGTTCTTTAGTGGATTTGTTTTTGCCTGGCCGGTTAATAAAACGCACCTGGAGAAAGGGCATCACCCTTCGGCATAAGCTCAGTGACAAAAACCATAGCCACCGGTACCAAAATGAAAATGGCCGGCGTGTGCCGCATTGTAATCTGGCCCCAGCGCAGTGCCAAAAAAACCACAGCTTTGCTGGAAAATCTCTCTGAGCCAGCGTCCGCGCCGATCCTGTTGCTCCCATGTTCCGCTAACCGGGATACGCATTCCTCGCGCCAGTTGAAATGCCGATATATCCAGCGCATCCGCCGTGGCATGCTCGCTGATCCGTCCCTGATCCCGGTGATAAATATTGCGACAGGCATAGCTGCCCACATGCTCAATCTGCGTTACCGGCGCAGAAAATTGCCTTATCGCACTGGGTTCAACGACCTGTATCACGAAACGGACACTGCTCAGTGCCAGTGGACAGCTGGCAAGGAAACTGCTGCTAAAGCTGATGCCACCGATACGTTCAATCCGCAGCGGCATACTGAGCGGACACCCCCCTGCAACCGCCGGTGCCACAGTGAAACGAATATATCCCTGCGCACGCGCCTGGTTCAGTTGTGCCAGACAGGCTGTCGGATCTCGTTGTAATTTTGCCATTTTAAAACGCGCGATTATTCCCGCTGGTTCGGTGATGCTTAACGGCGCAAAAGGATTCCAGCGTACGGGCAGATGAAACTGACCGCCGGGCACTATCCCCAGCAGAACAATCAGCAATACGGTGATTAACACAACTTTAGCCATCCGGCCTCCGTTATATGGCTGATACCCGTATTAGCATAGCGGCATCCGCTTTCTTTTTACTGTTTTCCTCCCTGCGGTGCGATAAGCTTTTCCTGCAGCAGGTCCCGACACTGGCCGGTAAAAGAATACAGACATTGGTTTGCATGTCGATTAAGCTTTATTCAGATATCACCCCAACGTTTATTTTAACTTATTGCACTGATATCACCGGCACGGCGGGCCTGTGCAGCGATAAGAATCAGAAAAACGACGACAACATCATCGACAGGAGCAGAGAATAATTATGGACGATACCCGCAGCACGCCGGCTGAAAACAATGACCAACATGGACTTCGCCGTAATTTACATAACCGCCACATTCAGCTAATGGCGATTGGCGGGGCTATCGGCACCGGCCTGTTTATGGGGTCCGGCAAGTCTATTTTCCTGGCGGGTCCATCAATCATTTTTGCTTATATGATTATTGGATTTATGCTGTTCTTTGTTATGCGGGCGATGGGAGAGTTACTGTTATCTGACCTGCAATATAAATCTTTCATCGATTTTGCCGCCGATCTGCTCGGCCCCTGGGCTGGCTATTTCACCGGCTGGACCTATTGGTTCTGTTGGATTGTCACCGGCATTGCTGAAGTGGTTGCCATCAGTGCCTATTTACAATTGTGGTTCCCCGGTTTCTCTGTCTGGCTAAGTACCTTAATCTGTGTGGTGGTTTTACTGACGCTAAATATCGTAGCGGTAAATCTGTATGGCGAAATGGAATTCTGGTTTGCCATCATTAAAATCATTGCCATCATCTCGCTGATTATCACCGGTATTGTGCTGGTGCTGATGCATTTTCCTTCGCCTGGTGGTGGCCATGCTGCATTGAGCAATATCTGGCATTACGGCGGCTGGTTTCCTAAAGGTATCAGCGGTTTTTTAGCCGGGTTTCAGATATCCGTATTTGCCTTTGTCGGTATTGAGCTGGTGGGTTCAGCCGCCGCCGAAACCCGCGATCCGCTCAAGCTATTGCCGCGCGCTATCAACGCCATTCCTTTGCGGATCATTATGTTTTATGTCTGCGCGCTGATTGTCATTATGGCTGTCACACCCTGGCAACAGGTTGTCGCCGATCGCAGTCCATTCGTGGAAATGTTTATGCTGATTGGTTTACCGGCAGCAGCCAGCATCGTCAACTTTGTCGTACTGACTTCGGCCGCCTCTTCGGCGAACAGTGGGATCTACTCCACCAGCCGCATGCTGTATGGCCTCGCCCGGCAGCGGGTTGCCCATCGCATTTTCGGCAAACTGTCACCCCGCGCCGTTCCCACCCACAGCCTGTGTTTTTCCTGTTTGTGTTTGCTGGGTGGCGTTGCCCTGATTTATCTGATACCGGATGTCATGACAGTGTTTACCCTGGTGACGACCGTGGCAGCCATACTGTTTATGTTTGTCTGGACAATTATTCTTTGCTCTTACCTGGTTTATCGGAAACAGCGTCCGGCACAGCACGCCACCTCAGTATATAAAATGCCGCTCGGCCCCATCATGTGCTGGGTTGTCATGGCGTTCTTTATTTTCGTGCTGGTGTTGCTAACGCTTCAGGATGATACCCGCAGGGCGTTGATGGCTACCCCACTGTGGTTTGTTATCCTGGCCATTGGCTGGTGGCAGCGACGCAATCAATAATCACCACCGCAATTCAGAAGCGCGACATCAGCTTTCGCCATACATGAGCCAGTGGAAACCGGTCGGACGGTAAGCGTGAAGGCCGTATCGAAGAGTTTTGCAACGGCGCGGGCCCAAGGTCGAAGGTGAAAGGATATTGTGGCGCTTCCCCCATGCGCAGATCGGTAATCTGCACCCGGCCATGCAAAAGGCCGATGGAAAAAAAACCATGACTGAACCAGGCAATACGATCAACGTACCAGTTACCTTTCAGACGCGCATACAGCGCCATATCACGGGGATAACGTTTGAACACCAGCGGCTTATGCCGGTCTAACAACGAAAAGTATGCTTCACCATATTCGTTGCCCTGCAGCCGGACCAGTCGCCATTGCAGGGTGTTGAATGCGGTCGGCGTTACCAGCAGCGGAGCCGGCTTTTCGCCTGCCGCGGCCAGCTGCTGAGTGACCTGTTCACTGACCCAGCTCTGCGCCACCACGCTCCATGCCAGATAAAGCCCTGCCAGCATCATACCGCAAGCGTTATAGCGTAATCCCCTGGCATTACGCAGCCACAGCGCGCTGACACAGCCCACCAGCAGCGGCAGGGTAAACAGCGGATCAATAATAAATATGCTGCCAATGCCAAATGGCCGGTCGGTAAACGGCAGCCCCAGCTGGGTGCCGTAAACGGTAAAAACATCCAGCAACGGATGGGTAATCAGTGCCAGCCAGACAACCAACCAGCAGCGACCAAAAAGTGCTGGCTGGCGCTTGCATAACGTCACCAACCCTGCTGCCAGCGGCGAAAACAGGGTCAGCCAGAACAGTGAGTGGCTCTCGGTCCGGTGTAAGGTCATATTGCGGATCGCATCACCGTGATCAATCAATATATCCAGATCGGGCAGCGTACCGCAGACGGCCCCGACCAATGCAGCCTGGCGAAGAGGTAATTTGCCACCCGCAACTGCCATGCTGACGGAGGCTCCCAGTAAAAGTTGTGAAACGGAATCCATCTCTTTTTCTTTCTCCGGGTTGTCAGCCGTTCAGCGCGTATATGTGCCGTGAATAGTCATAAAATGAAATAATGATGAGGTTCCCTTGTCATCAGAGCCCGGGCAACCCATAGTGATAAGACTTGTCTGATAATAGCAAACCAATGACAACTTACCTAATCAGGTGTAACGCGGCATGCAGCAAGCTTTTACTGCGGGCACCGCGTACAGGGATAGCCATAGCGGCACCACGCTAACCACGCGGCGAACAGCAACAGGATAAAGGGATCGCCGCTGACTTTTCCGCGCTGACGAACGTCAGCACCACACCTTTACGCATTTGAGTAACATTACCCCCGCGCCGATGACATGATCAGCCCCCCTGTTATGCGTTTTGCCCGGCAACCCAGGCAGCCAAGACTTGTCTGAACATCACAACGCCGACGGTAAGCAGATAAACCGTCTCTCTTTGAACAAATAGCCAATACCGCGATAGTGCGCACGGTATCATCGCTGACAGCGTAACTTTCTTTTGTCGGTGTGACACGGCAGGCCAGGCGGTTTTATCCCCCTTCTTCTATACTGGAGGACAGCGCTATTCTTAAACAAAACATGGAGTGAATCATGGCAAAACTGCTGGTACTTTATTATTCAATGTATGGACATATTGAAACTATGGCGAACGCCGTAGCGGAGGGGGCAAAGCGTGTTCCGGGCGTAGAAGTGACCATCAGACGCGTGCCAGAAACCATGGACGCACAACGCTTTGCCCAGGTAGGCGGCAAAACCAATCAGCTGGCGCAGGAAGCCACCACCGAAGAGCTGCCGGACTATGACGCGATTATTTTCGGCACCCCCACCCGCTTTGGCAATATGAGCGGACAAATGCGTACTTTCCTTGACCGTACCGGCGGACTCTGGGCCTCTGGTGCACTGTATGGCAAGCTGGCCAGCGTTTTCACCTCAACCGGCACCGGTGGCGGTCAGGAACATACAATCTCCTCGACCTGGACGACCCTGGCCCACCACGGCATGGTTATTGTGCCTATCGGCTACGCAGCAAAGGAACTTTTTGACGTTTCTCAGGTACGCGGTGGAACCCCTTACGGCGCCTCAACCCTCGCCGGCGGCGACGGTTCCCGTCAGCCGACAGAAGCTGAACTTAACATTGTCCGCTATCAGGGAGAACACGTCGCCGGGCTGGCGCGCAAACTTAAAGGATAAACCCAACGGGAGAACCAAATATGGCCACGCAACAATCAAAAGCTCACCACGTTGGCGAATGGGCCTCTCTGCGCTCAACGTCTCCGGAAATTGCTGAAGCTATCTTTGAAGTCGCCAACTATGATGAAAAACTTGCCGAAGAGATTTGGCAGCAACAAGGAAATGATGAGGTGCTGTTTCGTGCTTTCAATAAAACCGACCGTGATGTTCTCACCTGGGACAGTATTCCGGTAGAGCGTCGTAACGTCTGAGCGATCGGCACCTGACCAGCCCTCGGAAGAGGGCTTTTTCATTCCCTGCATGCAATCAATAAGGAGCCAACATGCCTTATCAAAGCATTAATCCTGCCACCAATACGCTGATAAAAACCTGGCCTGAGCATAACAACCAACAGGTTGAAGCTGCACTGGCCACCGCTGATGCGCTCTACCACTCCAGCTGGTGTAAAGGCGATATTTCGCCACGATTGCAGGTATTACATAAGCTTGCTGAGTTAATTGAATCGCAGGTGGATGAACTGGCTGCCATTGCCAGTCGTGAAATGGGAAAACTTATCAACCAGAGCCGGGGCGAGGTACGTCTTTGCGCCCGGATTGCCCGTTACTATGCCGACAACGCTGAAAAATTCCTCGCACCTGTGCCCTATAGCAGTGATTTAGGTGACGCCTGGGTTGAACATCATCCGATTGGTGTGCTGCTCGCCGTTGAACCATGGAATTTTCCCTATTATCAGCTGATGCGCGTACTGGCACCTAACCTTGCCGCGGGTAATCCGGTGCTGGCAAAACATGCTCCCAACGTGCCGCACTGCGCCAGCCGCTTCGCTGAACTGGTTGAGCAGGCCGGAGCGCCAGCAGGCGCCTGGACTAACCTTTTTATCAGTGATCAACAGGTAAGTCAGCTGCTCGCTGACGCGCGTATTCAGGGTGCCGCCCTGACCGGCTCAGAGCGCGCAGGTAGCGCTGTCGCCGCTCAGGCAGGAAAACACCTGAAAAAAACCACTCTTGAACTTGGCGGTAACGATGTGTTTGTTGTTCTGGATGACTGCGATCTCGATAAAGCGGTCACAGCCGGTGCCAACGCCCGGCTCAGCAACTGCGGCCAGGTGTGTACCGCAGCCAAACGCTTTCTGATCCATGAAAAAGTAGCCGATCTGTTTATCGAAAAATTTATTGCAGCTTTCAACGGGGTTCGTATTGGCGATCCGCTGGATGAACAAACGACCCTTGGGCCGCTCTCTTCTGCATCAGCCCGCGCACGGCTGGAAAAGCAGGTTGAACAGGCTTTAGCGCACGGCGCCAGACTGATAACCGGTGGCGCAGCAGTTCAGGGGCCAGGTTGTTTTTATCAGCCCACCATTCTCACTGATATTCACCGGGATAATCCGGCGTGGTATAGCGAATTTTTTGGTCCGGTGGCCCAGCTGTATATTTTTAAAGATGACGATGAGGCTGTAGCTATTGCCAATGACTCTCCTTTTGGCCTCGGCGGGGCAATTTTTTCCTCTGATATCGCCCGCGCACGGCGTATGGCCTCCCGAATCGAAACCGGTATGGTTTATATCAACTCCGCCAGCGATACCGCAGCGGAATTACCTTTGGCGGTGTTAAACGTTCTGGTTTCGGTCGTGAGCTATCTGACCTGGGTATCAAAGAGTTTATTAATCAGAAACTGGTGGTGGTCAGCCACGACGGCTAACCACACCTGACACAAAAAAACCGCCCCGGAAGGGGCGGTATCAGAGTATGTACAACATCTGAATCGATTACTGGCCGCCAGCACCTTCAGTTGCTTTCACACTGACAGAAGCCGACGCGTTGTTATCTGCCGGGACTTTCTGCTGGCTGGCTTTGTCTGCTGCAGCTTTATCAGCAGCGGCTTTATCGGCGGCAGCTTTCTCCTGCGCGGCTTGCTCCGTAGCTGCCTTATCGTCAGCGGCTTTCTGCTGGGTGGCCTTTTCGGCAGCAGCCTTATCGGCAGCGGCTTTCTGCTGGGCGGCCTTTTCGGCAGCAGCCTTATCGGCAGCGGCTTTCTGCTGGGCGGCCTTCTCGGCAGCCGCCTTATCGGCAGCGGCTTTCTGCTGGGCGGCCTTCTCCGCAGCCGCCTTATCGTCAGCGGCTTTTTGCTGGGCGGCCTTCTCCGCAGCCGCCTTATCGTCAGCGGCTTTTTGCTGGGCAGCCTTCGCTGCGGCGGCGGCGGCATCAGCAGCCGGCTGCGGCGCCATCGCGGTATTCTGCAACGCAACATTCAGCACATTAACAAACTGATCCCACGGACAGTAACCATTGGCATCTGGCTGACAGCCATTCATTTGTAATGTTACCCGCTGAGGCGGCGCATCAAGACTGAGCGGCAGTGCGTTACGCAGCTGTTCAGTACTCTGATAGACATATTCAACCTTCGCCAGGTCGCGGTTAGCTTTTTTATCATGCCAGCGTTCAAATACCAGCATGCCGCCAATGGGTGTCTCTTCATTCTGAAGCGGCAGGATATAAGGTTTAAAATCAAGCGCCGTCAGAACCGAACCGATATTAGAATCATGTCCGACCATTAACGTTACTTTAGGCGTGCTGTCTTTATCCTGGTCTACCAGCATACTGCGCATATAATCAAGCAGCGGTGCCGCAACATTGCGGGCAATCGCCGGCGTGCCGAATAATGTGTCCTGGTAAGCATTTTTGATCGCTGACAGCGCTTTCCACTGTTCTGCAGTTTTGATTTGTCCCCAGGCAACCTGATCCAGCGGCATCCCTTCGTAATACTGCAAGGTAAAGGCATCAACCAGTGCATTAGCCGTACGCAGCGGACCGCTGACTCCTGGCTCTTTGCCGTTGTCCGCCGTAAATTTATTCTGCTCACTATCGCTAAGATCACATTTTTTCTTGCCGCTGCACTCAGGTGACGTTCTGTAGTCGATGATTTTTTCCAGACGTTGTAAAGCCGGCTTCAGCGCCAGCTTTTTATCTGCATCGGCTAAATCATTAAGGGCCTGTTTGTGGAAGTCGGCATTACCGTTGGTGATCACCGGGTTAAAAATCGGGTCCATCTCGCCCATTTCATCCTGATGGGATACCGGCACATCACAACCGGGGAAGGCACCAGTGATAAAGTATTGCGCGGTTGCCAGGGTGCGTTGCAGGCTATTGGCGTAAGCATACACCGTGTTATCTGTCGGACATTCTCCGGCTTTAATCAGCCCTTGCCTGACCAGCCATTCGCGCGTGTAATTCCCCATATACACTTCGAGAATGCCCCCCTTTGTGGTCAGCTGACCACCAGGTACCTGCCAGGACGGCCAGCTTTTCTTTGTCGCCTGCTGTAATACGCTGCCGTTATTGGCCAGTGGCGCACGCAGATTATGACGACTCAGCATCAACACCTGCTCCAGCTGATAATCTCCGTCAGCACCCCAGGCTGTGCCGACAGACAGTGCGGCACAAACTGAAACTGCGCACAAATTTATATTTTTAATCATAACGTTATTCCATTTTAGTGGCGATAACATCCTGACCTGTCTGGTCGGGCTTTGCCGTCTCGCAGCAACCCCGAATATCGTTATCCTCACCCAGAGCAGAACCATCAGGTGTTTGAAATATTGAAAGCATGGAGAATATAGCAGACTCTCCTGTTACGGGTTTAGCCCCGTTGGCACCTTGAAAAGCAACAAGATGTTATCCGCAAAGCCGCCTGGCCCTTATCAGGGCCACCGATGCATCATAATGCCAAAATCTTTACGCTTAAACAGTGAAAAACCGCTGTATCGCCCGATTTTAGTGGATGCCAAAATATCTCAGCATGGCAGTCACTGCCGCCGCTGCAATAACAACCACAATCAGCGACTGCCGTGCCAGCGCCAGCAGCAGGCCTGCCACAACGCCAGCGACGCGGGCACTACCCGCAAAATGGCCATTCTGCAGAAAAGTGGCCATCACCGCCACGGTAACCAGCAAAACTGTAGCCGCATCATTTAGCAGCTGACGGCTGTTTTCCCCCAGAGCCAGCCGGTTTCCTAAAACGACGCCGGTCAGCCGAATCAGATAGGTTCCGGCTGCCAGTGCGACAATACCGGCAACGATCCACCACGGATGGGCCATCATGATGTTTTATCCCTTATCAGTAAACCACTCAACGCGCAGAGTACCGGTAAGCCAACCGGTAAAAAAGGCGAAAGAATCAGTGCGATGGTCACACCACTGAGCGCAGAAATCAGCGTCTGCCGGTTTTTCAGCGCTTGCAACGTCAGCGCCAGCAAAATAGCCGGAAATACGGCATCCAGCCCGATGGAAGCAGGATCCGGGATAATTTGCCCAATCACCCCACCCAAAACCACACACAATGGCCAGATGAGGAAAATGCCCATGCCACACAGCCAGAACGCAGCCCTGGCCCGCCGCGGCGATTTTTGCGCCAGCCCGACTACCACGCTCTCATCATTCATAATGTGATAGCCAAGATAACGCGTTGCTGAACGTCCAATTAAATCTTTCACTGCCATACCAAAAGGCAAATGACGGGCGTTGACTAACAGGCCGGCAACCAATGCAGCGGCAATACTACCGCCGCCACCAACAATGGTTACAAAGAGAAATTCTGACGCCCCTGCCAGCACCAATACCGACAGCGCAGCCGCCACCCACAGCGGAAAACCATAGCTGGTAGCAGTCGAACCATATGAAAGACCGAAGATACCGTCGGCAAGACAAATTAACAGAATGGATTTTAACAGTTTTTTATTGATATAACGTACACGCATCCCTGCCACCACATGAAGAACACCAATCAGCAGTCATAATGAACACTACGGAATTGGTTTTCAATGCATCCAGACCGTTCAATGCGAAATAATAATGCTTTCATCGATTCTGGCACGTTTTTCAGCCAGCCAGCGTGACGGGGCATCAGATTGCCCGACGACGGTTTCCAGGCAGTAATCAATAAAAAACCCCGTGCTGTCAGGCAGCACGGGGCGCAATATCTGGCGGAGGAGGAGAGATTCGAACTCTCGAACGGTTTCCCGTCGCCGGTTTTCAAGACCGGTGCCTTCAGCCACTCGGCCACCCCTCCGCATATCATCATGTTTTCAGCGATGATGGCGCGGGAGTATACTCAGGCCAGCAATCTTTGCCAATCTATTTTTATTGTACTTTCCGCCGGTTGCACAATGCTTAACCTGCCCGCATTAGCTTACGTGGCAAAGCACCCGTCAGGCTGCGGAACGCGTGACAAAAGAAAAACCCCATACTACAGCGTAGTATGGGGTTGATATCTGGCGGAGGAGGAGAGATTCGAACTCTCGAACGGTTTCCCGTCGCCGGTTTTCAAGACCGGTGCCTTCAGCCACTCGGCCACCCCTCCGTAATGAGGCGCACTATAAACATCCCCTGAAAATATGTAAAGGCTGTTTTGTTCTGGTTGCCTGAAAAACAGGCGATTAGCGGTTATTTGTCGCTATTATCACCAGACAAAACACCGTGACTCCTTTTGCTTACGTAAGCCACGGGTAAAGAAGGGTAAAACGGCTTTCCCTGGTGCCTGACGCTTCATATTCTTAACCTGGTTTGGTGACTCATAGTGAGGCATTGTATGGAACGCATTATTACGTCTTCACGCAGCCGGTCGTTACTCAGCAGCCACCGGGTGCTACGCAATACCTATTTTCTTCTTGGCCTGACGCTGGCATTTTCCGCTGTTACCGCCACAGCCAGCACTGTTTTCGCTTTACCGGCTCCCGGACTGATTCTGATGCTGGTCGGCTTTTATGGCCTGATGTTTCTTACTTACCGGCTGGCCGATCGCCCGGCGGGAATTCTGGCGGCGTTTGCCTTTACCGGTTTTCTCGGTTACTGCCTTGGGCCAATTCTTAACAGTTTCCTGATGGCGGGCATGGGCGATGTTATCGCGCTGGCGTTAGGCGGAACGGCGCTGGTATTTTTCTGCTGTTCAGCCTATGTACTGACCACACGCAAAGATATGTCCTTCCTGTCAGGCATGCTGATGGCCGGTTTTGTGGTGCTGCTGCTGGCAGTTATTGCTAATCTGTTTCTCAACATCCCGGGCCTGCAGCTTGCCATCAGCGTGATGTTTGTTATGTTCTCCTCTGCCGCTATTTTATGGGAAACCAGTAACATCATTCAGGGCGGAGAAACAAACTACATTCGCGCCACCGTCAGCCTTTACGTCTCTATCTATAATATTTTCATCAGCCTGCTGAGCATTCTCGGCTTTACCCGCAGCAACTGATTCGAACAGTCTGTTATTGTCTGAATAAAGCCCCGTCCGGGGCTTTATTTTTGCCGGCAGCAAAATTTGTTACACTTGCAGAATCTCAACCTTCTGAGGTGATGTTGTGATGGTTGCCGAAAAAGAAATTGCCCGTGATGCTAACGGTTATCTGAAATCTGTCGATGACTGGACGCCGGAACTGGCCGCCATGCTGGCGGCGGAAGAAGAAATTACCCTTAGCGAGGCGCACTGGGAAGTGATTGATTTTGTGCGCGCATTTTACCTTGAGTTTAATACCTCCCCTGCTATCCGCATGCTGGTTAAAGCAATGGCACAAAAGTATGGTGAAGAGAAGGGAAACAGCCGTTATCTGTTTCGATTATTTCCGCAGGGACCGGCCAAACAGGCAACAAAAATTGCGGGTCTGCCCAAACCGGTCAAATGTCTCTGAAGATTAATGCGTGGTAAAGCGTTCGGGTATCTGCTGCGGCTGATAAGGCTCTGTCAGTACCCGTTCTACCTGGGCAGTACGCGGTCCGCCGGCTTTCAGCCAGTCAATCAGACTATCAACCTGTGTCGCCTCTCCCCATGCCAGCACTTCAACGGAACCATCTTCCAGATTACGAGCGTAACCCGTCAGACCGTATTCATTTGCCTGCTGCTGGGTACTGTAACGAAAGCCACCCCCTGTACTCTGCCATAAACCCAGGCACGCACCCCTTTTTTTGCCATGACGATCTCCTGTATGCCCATGCATTGATTTTTACACGCGTCAAACCGACAATACGGCCTGTTTTTCTTAAAATAAGCATAGCAAATGTCAGCACGATTAATTCTTGCCAAAGGACGTGAAAAATCCTTACTCCGCCGTCATCCGTGGGTTTTTTCCGGCGCCATCGCCCGCACTGAGGGTAAAGCCGCCGCCGGAGAAACTATCGACATCTGTGATAGTCAGGGAAACTGGCTGGCCAGAGGTGCATTTTCTCCGCAGTCTCAAATCCGCGCTCGCGTCTGGAGCTGGGATGCCGATGAATCTATCGATAGTGCTTTTTTTGTCCGCCGCCTGCAACAGGCGCAGCGCCTGCGTGACTGGCTGGCCAGCCGCGATAATCTCGACAGTTATCGCCTCATTGCCGGTGAATCTGACGGACTGCCTGGCATAACCGTTGATCGCTTTGCTGGTTTTCTGGTTGTGCAACTGCTTTCTGCAGGTGCCGAATATCAACGTCCGGCGCTGATTTCTGCACTGCAGCAGTGCTATCCCGCGCTTTCTATCTTTGACCGTTCTGACGTAAGCGTACGAAAAAAAGAAGGTTTAGCTTTAAGCCATGGACCGATCTGCGGCGAATTGCCGCCGCCGCTGTTAACCATTAACGAGCACGGGATGAAACTGCTGGTGGATATCCAGCACGGACACAAAACCGGTTATTACCTCGACCAGCGCGACAGTCGCCTGGCAACCCGCCGTTATGCCAGCGGTAAACGCGTACTCAACTGTTTTTCTTATACCGGGGGCTTTGCGGTTTCCGCCATGCTGGGAGGCTGTGAGTCGGTTGTCAGCGTCGATACCTCGCAGCCTGCGCTCGATATTGCCCGTCAGAATATTGAACTCAACGGGCTGGATAGCGCAAAAGCACAGTTTATTCGTGACGATGTATTTAAGTTGCTACGACGCTGGCGCGAACAAGGTGAACAATTCGATCTTATCGTGCTGGACCCGCCAAAATTTGTCGAAAATAAAAACCAGCTGGCCGGCGCCTGCCGCGGTTACAAAGATATTAATATGCTGGCTATGCAACTGCTCAGTCCGGGCGGCATGCTGCTGACCTTTTCCTGTTCAGGACTGATGCCTACTGAGCTGTTTCAGAAAATTATCGCCGATGCCGCAGTAGATGCACAGCGTGATGTACAATTTATAGAGCAATTCCGTCAGGCAGCGGACCATCCTGTTATTACCAGCTATCCTGAGGGACTGTACCTCAAAGGCTTTGCCTGCCGGGTAATATGACTTGAAAAATATTGCCCTGCCCTTATATAAGCGTCAGGGCAATATTGAGTGGGAGGTCATAATGATTGCCAGTAAGTTTGGTATTGGCCAACAGGTCCGACATAAAATGTTAGGTTTTCTCGGCGTGGTGGTTGACGTCGATGCTGAATATTCGCTCGATAAACCGGCGTTTGAAGATGTTGCCGGCAGCGAACAATTACGAACCTCACCCTGGTATCATGTGGTGATGGAAGACGAGCTGGGTCAGCCTGTGCACACCTACCTGGCAGAAGCGCAGCTTGCCTGGGAAACCCAGGCAGAACATCCGGAACAGGCATCTCTGGATGAACTGGCCGACTCGATCCGCAGGCAGCTGCAGGCCCCTCGCCTGCGCAACTAACCTGCTATCTACGGCTGACAGCCTGCTGTCAGCCAGCTGTCAGCCTGCTGTCTTCTCAAGGCCCAGACGCGGAATTTCAATTTTCGGACAACGATCCATTATCACCGTCAGCCCAGCATCTTTTGCCAGTATCGCTGCCTGTTCATTAATAACCCCCAGCTGTAACCATAAAGTTTTCGCGCCAATAGCAATAGCCTGCTGAGCGATCTGAAACGCCGCCTCGGCATGACGGAACACGTCTACAATATCCACCGACTGTGGAATGTCAGCCAGCGAGCCATAGCCCATCTGTCCTAACAATCTGCGGCCTGCCAGTTTCGGACTCACCGGAATAACCTGATACCCCTGAGCCAGCAGATAGGCCATCACGCTATAGCTGGGTCGGGCTGGATTGTCACTGGCGCCCACCAAAGCCACGCTATGACTGGTGCTCAACACCGTTTTAATCAGCTTGTCATCCATTTCCCCCCCTTTCTGTGCCGGTTATAGCTGAGTGTATGCCAGGCGGCTAAATCAGGCGAAATACTTCACCCGAACAGCATCGATAACCTATTTATCGCGCCAGAAAGTATGTTTAAATGTTACTATATCATCATAATGAAAAAATTAGATACAATTAAGACCGTGAAGGCCTCGAATTGGAGAAACCATGAAATCGCGTATCTGGTGCGCAGGTCTGTTAATGTTATCAGTCAGCATGGCGTTGCAGGCAAACACGCTGAAGCTGGCACCAGACGTTGACTTACTGGTGCTCGACGGCCGTAAAATTTCAGGTTCATGGCTAAAAGGCGTCGACGGTATTGAGCTGGAACCAGGACAGCACCAGCTGCTTTTCCGCGTCAATAAAACCCTTAATGTCAGCGGGCATACTACAAAATATCTTTCCGTGCCGTTTATTGCCACTTTTGTTGCAGAAACGAAATCTGTCGCCATTGGACTTCCCACACTGAAAAGCAGCGATGATGCCAGAAAGCTGGACAGCACGGCGAACTTTCAGCTTTTTAATGAGCATAATCAGCTAATTGCCAGCCAGCGCGACACGCTGACGCTGTCAGCCGGCGACGATGCCGAGCAGCTCATGATTGCCTATAACCGCGCAAATCATGCCGCGTCAGTCCCCCGCTTTGCGCTCAATCCGCGTACGGTGGAACCGTTATCACCGTCGGCGAAAAGTATTGTACTGAATAAGTTAGCGGATACCGCCGTGTTGTATCGCTGGTATATGCAGGTTGACACTGCAACCCGCCAGCATCTACGCCGTCTGTTTAAAGCACTTCATGCCAGTTGAACCGGGTTGCCACAGAGCGTTAAACTCGCTTTTTCTCCGGTTACTCCGATTACTTTCACCAGGACATGTCTTATGGATCAAACCACACGAAAAATACATGAAAAAAAACATATAGCGCTGGTTGCCCACGATCATTGTAAAACGGCGCTGATGCAGTGGGTCGAACGTTATAAAGACATACTCAGCCACCACAATTTGTATGCCACCGGCACCACCGGCAATCTTATTCAGCGGGCGACCGTTCTGCCAGTAAAATCAATGCTCAGCGGCCCCATGGGTGGCGATCAGCAGGTAGGTGCCCTGATTTCAGAAGGTAAAATTGATGTGTTGATTTTTTTCTGGGACCCCTTAAATGCAGTGCCGCACGACCCGGATGTTAAAGCCTTACTGCGGCTGGCGACTGTTTGGAATATTCCGGTTGCCACCAACCGCGCTACCGCGGATTTTATTATTCATTCCCCACTTTTCAGCCACGAACTGGAGATAATGATCCCCGATTATCAACGCTACCTTCAGCAACGGTTACAATAGGTTCGTGGCCTGGGTCGATCAGGGCTTACGCTGTACTGATACGCCGAGCCGTTTAAATTCATCAACAAATACAGAAGGTGCCTGCGGGTCAAACAGCAGCCATACCTGTTCTTTGGCTCTGGTAAGCGCCACATAAGCCAGACGTCGTTCTTCGGCGTCGGGAAAATCTTCCGGTACCGGCAGCAGGACTTCCTCAATTACCGATTCCCTGGCAACAGCCGGAAATCCCTCTTTACCCTGAGATAATCCGAGCAAAATAACATAATCAGCCTGACGGCCCTTACTGGCATGAATCGTCATGAATTCAATATCCAGTCCTGGCCAGCGGGTTTTTGCTTTATCCAGCTCAGCCGGACGCAGGTAATGATACCGGGCCAGCACCAGCACTTTTTCCTGTGGCCTGACAAAACCGCTGAGTTTATTTAGTAAAGCTTCGAACTGGTTTTCAGGTAATAAAATCACCGCTTTTTTACTGCCCTTACGTAAGCTATTAAGCGGCTTTTTTAACTGATGTGGATTTTGCTGAACAAAACGGTTAGCAATGTCGCCAATACGTTCATTAAAGCGATAGGTAATATCAAGTATGCAACGGTCACCCTCACCAAAATGGTGATGAAAGGCCGTGGTCAACGCCATTTCCGCACCGCTGAAACGATAGATAGCCTGCCAGTCATCACCGACAGCAAACAGCGAGGTACGCGTATTCTGGCGACGCAGCGCGGCCAGCAGGCAGGCGCGCTGAGGTGAAATATCCTGAAATTCATCAACCAGAATCGCTTTCCACTGGCTGATAAAACGACCTTTATCCAGCAAATTGACCGCCTGATGAATCAGACCGGCAAAATCCACCGCACCTTCATTCTTAAGCGCGCTTTTCCAGGCTTTAACTAACGGGGCCATCAGCCGGACACGCTTGCTAAACTGATCGCGCAGCGCGTCCGGTGCCTGTTCTATCATTGCCGCCTGTGCACCGCCATGGGTACGCATTAATCCCAGCCAGCGCTCAAGCCGGCTGGCTACGCGGCTAGCCAGCCGTTCATCCTGCCAGAAAGCCGCATCATCCAGCGTCCAGCCCAATTCTTCTTCCAGCCACTGACGCCAGCCTTTTGCCTGCGCTTTTTTTTCAGCACATTGCTGGCGCCAGACCGAAACCAGAAATTCGCGTCTTTTCATGGCATCAGTTTCCAGCACGCTGATAGCCGGCGGGCGCTGGCTGGCTTGCTGAATAATATGCAATGCCAGTGAATGAAACGTTCTGACGTCAATTTCTTCCTTGTTCAATCGCTGCTGAACACGCTGTTGCATTTCTTCCGCCGCTTTACGGCCGAATGCCAGCAACAAAATTTGTTCCGGATTGGCAAGTTTACGTTGTATTAACCAGCCGGCACGGGCAACCAGTACCGAAGTTTTACCGCTGCCGGCACCGGCAAGAGTCAACACCGCATCTTCACCATTTACCACCGCGCGCGCCTGTGATTCATTTAGCGGAGTGGATTCTACCGTATTAAAGAAATCGGCATACTCTTCCAGCATGCGGCTGCTCCACTGCGCATTATGCTGCTGGCGCTGCTCATCGGCCTGCTGGTACCAGCACTGGCAATACGCCCACTGCTGCCCGCAGTTTGCAAATTGCGGCAAGCGCTGATGCGGCAATGGCAAAGCAGAAAATAAACTATCAAGCTGCTGACGCAGATCGGTAATATCGCTACTTTTAAGCCAGCGAGACTGTTGTTTAACATCGTCAATAACCCTGACGGCGTCGGCCAGCACCGTTGCGCTCACCTCGCTCATTTCTTCACTCCAGCGGGTCCAGGCTTTGTCCAGATAGTGAAAAAAACGCTGGGTTTCGTTCCACTCAGTACCGTGCAGGCGCACCACTTTCTCATCAATCAGCGTAAACTCCAGTTCACCCCACACCACTCCACGCTTACAACTAATGGTTAGCAACTGGTTAAAAGGAATAAGGTACTGATGTTTCTCTCCGCTGACTTCAACGCCGGCATTCAGTAAACGCACCTGGTTATAAGGATGCCGCGCCAGATGTTTGCCAAGCGACGTTGATTTCAGTTCCATGCACCTGACCCCGTAGCAATAAGTAATCCGGATAGTTTACCGCCAGCAGGTTTAGCGCTCCAGTGCTAAAACGCGTTACAATCAAGGCATTGAACATTGTGTTTCATATTTAACGGGAGAAGTGCCATGCGCACTGTACTAAACATTCTGAACTTTGTACTGGGTGGCTTCATTACCACTCTCGGCTGGTTGCTGGCGACACTGGTTTCTATAGTGTTGATCTTTACCCTGCCTTTAACCCGCTCCTGCTGGGAAATCACCCGGCTCTCTTTCCTGCCCTTTGGAAATGAACCCGTACACGTTGATGAACTGTATCCCGAACGTCGCAACACGCTGCGTAATGGCGCAGGTACCCTGCTGAATATTGTCTGGTTTATATTGTTTGGCTGGTGGCTCTGCCTGAGCCATATATTTATTGGCATTGTACAGTGCTGTACTATTATTGGCATTCCGGTTGGCATTGCCAACCTCAAGATTGCCGCCATTGCCCTTTGGCCGGTTGGACGCCGGGTGGTGACCGTTGAACAAGCGCGTGCTGCACGTGATGCCAACGCCCGTCAGCGTTTTAATCAGGGAAACTAATGCAACCTCTCCTTTCGCTGACTCTGCGCCGTTTCAGACTCAGCAGTGCCTGGTTATATAATCTGCGTATTTTACTGGCGCTAACCGGAACGACCCTGGTGCCGTTCTGCTTGCAACAGGTTACCTGGACTATTCCGCTAACCCTGGGTGTGGTGGCCGCCGCGCTGGCTGACCTTGATGATCGCCTGAGCGGGCGCCTGAAAAATCTGATTATTACTCTGATTTGTTTCTGCGCGGCATCAGTTTCCGTTGAGCTGCTTTACCCCTGGCCCTGGCTGTTTTTTATTGGGCTCGGTCTTTCCACCTGGGGGTTTATTTTGCTCGGCGCCCTGGGTCAACGCTATGCAACAATTGCCTTCGGTGCTTTGCTTATCGCACTTTATACCTTGCTGGGTGTTGGACTGTTTTCTCAATGGTACTTTCAACCTCTTCTGTTACTGCTCGGCGCCGCCTGGTATAACCTGCTCACACTCTGTGGCCATCTGCTCTTCCCGGTGCGTCCGTTGCAGGAAAACCTCGCCAGCACCTTTATCCAGCTGTCGCACTATCTTGAAGCCAAGGCCGGCCTGTTTGACCCCGACGCGGAGACCGGCAGTAATTGCGGCTTAATTGACGTGGCAATGACCGACAGTCAGTTAGTTGCACAACTGAACATCACCAAAGCCTCAGTACAAAGCCGGCTGCGCGGCGATCAGGCACAGCGCGGTACTCAACGCTCTCTGCATTATTATTTTGCTGCGCAGGATATACATGAAAGAGCCAGTTCATCCCATGTTCAGTACGACAGGTTACGTGATGCCTTCCGTCACAGCGATATTCTGTTTCGTTTTCAGCGGGTATTAACGCTGCAGGCAAAAGCCTGTAGCCAGCTGGCGGAGGCCATTTTGCTGCGGCGGCAATATCAACACGATCCGCGTTTTGAAGCACAATTCAACAACCTCAGAATCGCGCTGGCTCAGCTGGATGCGCATGCCGGCTTCCCTGCCGAGCGAAAAGCCATGCATTATCTGCTCAACAACCTGCTGGCAATTGACGCCCAGCTGGCCACTATTGAATCTGAACGGCGATTAGCACAGCCCAATGCCAGCGAAAATCAGTTGCCCGATGAGGGACTGACCGGCTGGCATGACATTCGCCTGCGCGTCAGTCGTCACCTCTCTCCGGCTTCACCGCTGTTCCGTCATGCGGTTCGCATGTCACTGTTATTATGTTGCAGCTACGCAGCCATCCAGCTTACCGGCATGAAACATGGCTACTGGATTTTATTAACCAGCCTGTTTGTCTGCCAGCCTAATTACAATGCGACAAAACACCGGCTGTCACTGAGGATAGCGGGGACAATTGCCGGGATACTGATTGGTTTGCCGGTACTGTGGATGGTTCCCTCAGTTCAGGGCCAGCTACTGCTGATTGTGCTCAGTGGCGTGCTATTTTTTGCTTTTCGCACGATACAATATGCACACGCTACCATGTTCATTACCCTGCTGGTATTGCTCTGCTTTAATCTGCTTGGTGAAGGCTATGAAATCGCGCTGCCTCGTATTATTGATACCCTGATTGGCTGCGCAATTGCCTGGATGGCGGTCAGCTGGATTTGGCCTGACTGGCGTTTTCGCGATTTGCCCTCCGTGATTCGCCGTACGCTGGACGCCCACTGTCGTTATCTGGATGCCATTCTGGTGCAATATCATCAGGGTAAAGATAATCGTGTTGATTACCGGATCGCCCGACGTCAGGCACACAATGCAGCCGCAGAACTGGCCACGGTAATTGCCAACAGATCTGGCAAAAAGGCCCACTCCGGTTTACAGAACGAGGAAACGTTTCGCCTGCTGTGCTTATGTCACTCACTGTTAAGCTATATTTCTGCTCTCGGGGCCCACAGAGAAAAAATCGAGGACGAGGCGTTATTATTATTACTGGATGATGCCGTCTGTTATGTTGATGATGCCTTGCAGCCAGACGCTGCACTTTCCCTGGCGTTGAACAAACAGCACGCTGCATTGTTTAGCCGAATTGAAACGCTGGAACCACAGACAGAAAGCAGCGCCCACCTGATTTTACAACAGATTTTATTGCTACTTGCTTTACTACCTGAGTTAACTGCGCTTCAGGCGCGTATTATTGCTATCGACAGCGCTGACGCTCAAGCTCGGCAATCTTAGCCTCATACCAGCGCCGCAAATCGGCCTTCACATCTTCAGGTAACGCCTGATAGTGAAGGCCACTTAACGCACCTTCCAGCGCGAAAAGCGTATTCAGAACCAGATGCGCATTTAACGCCCGCAGCTTAAGCCAGCTGGCTTTTGCGCCCTCTTCTCTGAGCGCACCGATGCTGCTAATGCCCGCAGCACGCAATAAGCGTTCAAGCTGCTGACCGATGTTGGGCAAATCCCGTATTTGCCGTGCCTGCCTCGATTCTTCAATATGCTGCTGCGCGCCCTTTAAACACAGCCGTGATATAGCCAGCAACTGCTCTGGCTTCTGCCACAAGGTTTCATTGACCTGATAATAGTCAAGGCTGACCGGTACACCGCGCTTCATAAACTGTAGCGTATGCAGCTTGCGTTCACAGAGATAGGGCCTGGACGCTTCACAGGCGCGCAGATAAAGCTCACCTTTAGCAACCACAGCAAAGACGGCTTTACCTACGCTCAGGCTGTAGCCACCAAATTGCGTGCGCACGCTAATCGTGCCCAGTGGGTCCAGAACCCTGGTAATGCGCTCAATACGTCCTTTTGTCGTCATCATTTCCTCCTTGTTAATTAACCGGGCTGCCCCTGACATTAGAGGTTGTAGTAAAAGCAATCAATGCCTTGCCGCTGTTTTTGTCAACGTCGTGTCAGATTTGCGAGGTGTTTTGAAAAAAATCAGGTTGATTTTCAGCCATGACACGGATACTGTATATTCATACAGTGACAATACAGGTGAATTAATTATGCGTACTCAACTTTCTCATTCTTATCGTGTTAGCAAACCTGTGCATGTAAACGCCTGTCCGGCAACCACACTAAGTTCCGGTAGCATTGCCGAACTCGTCATCGGTGACGGTCAGATAGCAATGCTGCAGCTGATGTTATTGCCGCTGCTGCAGCAGTTGAGTCTTGAATCCCGCTGGCAGCTGTGGTTAACATCAGAACAAAAAATCAGTCGTCCCTGGCTAAAATCAACCGGACTGCCACTGAATAAAATGATGCAGGTTCAGCGTCCGGGGGAAGTGACTACCCTCGATGCAATGATCAAAGCATTACAGACTGGCAATTACAGCGTGGTAATTGGTTGGCTGCAAAGCCCGCTGTCTCCTGAACAGAGGAAAATGCTGGAAGCAGCAGCAAAAACAGGTCACGCCCTCGGCTTAATTTTATCCACGACAGATCGTCAGAAAACCATCAACGGACCAGTAAACAGCCTGAAAATTCCCTCAAGTTTGTATCATTAAGTAAAAATGGGAATTTTCTCAGCGTTATGCCGCCTGAAGCCTTCGATAACCTTATGATTCTGTTATGGCGCGCTTTGACAATGGGTTAGCGACGTTATGAGATATAATCACTGTTGATTTTTGCGCGACAATTGTTAAAAGATATGTATAAAACGCTATTTTTTTATCGCGCTACCCAACATCATACTTGTAAGTTTTTCACGACGTTGTAGACTTTATCACGCCGAGGTGCTCCGACAACCTCCATGCGGAAGCGTAATAATCGAGCTATAAAGCCCGGCGAAGGATTAAACCAAGAGCTAAATTCAGCTCCTTGCCTATTTGGATGATAACGAGGCGCAAAAATGAAAAAGACAGCTATCGCAATTGCAGTGGCACTGGCTGGCTTCGCTACAGTAGCGCAGGCCGCTCCGAAAGATAATACCTGGTACGTCGGTGGTAAACTGGGCTGGTCTCAGTATCACGACAAAGGCTACTACGGTAACGGTTATGTCAACAACGATGGCCCGACCCATGAAAGTCAACTGGGCGCTGGTGCATTCGTGGGCTATCAGGCGAATCCTTATCTGGGCTTCGAACTGGGCTATGACTGGCTGGGACGTATGCCTTACAAAGGCAATACTGTTAACGGCGCGTTCAAAGCACAGGGCATTCAGCTGGCAGCGAAACTGAGCTACCCGATCACTGATGATCTCGATATCTATACTCGCCTGGGCGGTATGGTATGGCGTGCTGATTCAACCCAGTATAACGGTAACACTAATTCCCGCATCAGCGACAACGACACTGGCGTTTCTCCGCTGGCAGCCGTTGGTGTTGAATATGCTGTCACTAAAAACTGGGCAACCCGTCTGGATTACCAGTGGGTGAACAACATCGGTGACGCGACTACCGTTGGTACCCGTCCTGATAACGGCATGCTGGCTCTGGGTGTTTCTTACCGCTTCGGCCAGGATGAGGCTGCCCCGGCTCCGGCTCCGGCACCTGCTCCGGCTCCGGTTGTTCAGACCAAACGCTTTACTCTGAAGTCAGACGTATTGTTCAACTTCAACAAAGCAACGCTGAAACCTGAAGGTCAGCAGGCGCTGGATCAGCTTTACAGCCAGCTGAGCTCAATGGATCCGAAAGATGGTTCTGTCATCGTTCTGGGCCACACCGACCGCATCGGTTCTGACCAGTACAACCAGAAGCTGTCTGAGAAACGTGCTCAGTCCGTTGTTGACTACCTGGTTTCTAAAGGTATCCCGTCTAACAAGATCTCTGCACGTGGCATGGGCAAATCTGACCCTGTTACCGGCAGCACCTGTAACAGCGTGAAAGGCCGCAATGCCCAGATCAGCTGCCTGGCGCCTGACCGTCGCGTAGAAATCGAAGTTAAAGGCATTAAAGACGTTGTTACTCAGCCACAGGCTTAAGTAACCGGCTTTGAAAAAACCCCGCTGATGCGGGGTTTTTTATTTCTGTTCTTCGGGTGACAATGACTACAGCCTCTTTACAGGCTCAGCGCTCTTTAGAATCGCCAAGAATAGCCTGCAAGTCCTCTTTGAGTAACGACATCTTACTGGCGTATTTTTCTTTGCGCTCAGCATCTTCAATCAGCTGCACAATGGTTTCAGACAGGGTCAGGTTACGCCGCTGGGCAAGACCGGCAAGCCGCTGCCATACCAGATATTCAAGGTCGATTGATTTTTTACGACTATGCTGATGTTCCGCATTAAAATGACGTTTACGTCGGGCACGTATCGTCTGCTTCATACGATTTTCCAGCGCCGGATTGATATGTTGCTGTATCCACAACAATACCTCCACCGGCCGGTTTTCCATAGCCAGCAGCTCATCCACCGCAACCTGAGCCGCACTTAGCTCAATATAACGGGTGATCAATTCCCCTTCGCGGTGTTTTTTTACCAGATATTTCCATTTCCATCCGCTTTCAAGATTTTCGAGCTGCTGATATTTCATCGGAATCTCAATGCTGATCGCCTTGTTTACAGAGCATAACAGCTTTTCAGGTGACATAAACCGGAAAACCGCTGTACTTAGCAAAAGGTGTGCGGCATCACAGCTAAATTGACAGGCGCGGTGCTTAACCGGCTGAAATACAGTATAATGCGCCCTTTGTTCATTTCAGATAAATCGATAACATTGACCAGTAACAAACTAGATTGGCAGGTACTACGGCCACAAACCGATAATTATCAGCACTTTTTTTCTCAGCTCCCTGAGGATACTTCAGGGTGTTTTGAAAAAATTCAGGCACGCCTGGCAGACGGTTTGCAGACCTTCAGTCTGACGACGGCACAACCGGCAATGATGCTGGTAAAAATCGCAGAATATGGACAATACCTGACGCTACTGCGCGACCGATTGATGATGCTGCAAGCAGATAAGCCACCACACTGGTGCGGTGGGCATTACAGTCTTGAAGGAAATCAGGCCCGCTGGCGCAGTGTTGAAACGGCGGAAGATAACTTTGCCTGTCTGTCCGGTCAGGTTGGCGTGGCCGACTGGATTGAACCTGAACAGCTGTTTGGCTGTGTGCGTATTTTCCGTGACAATCTGACGCTTGAACCGGGCCTGCTGCACCGCATTAATGGTGGGACGCTGATCATTTCGCTGCGAGCTATCATTAGCCAGCCCTTAATGTGGCTGCGGCTGAAACAAATTTTTCTCAGCCAGCAATACATCTGGTTATCACCAGATGAAACCCGCGCGCTGCCTGTTTCTGTGCCCGCCATGCCGTTAACCTTCCGCCTGCTGATAGCCGGCGATCGCGAAGCGCTGGCGCAATTTCAGGAAATGGAAGCCGAATTGTCAGCCCTGGCCATCTACAGTGAGTTTGAAGAAAACATACAGATTGTTGACGATGAAGAAATGACTGACTGGTGTCAGTGGGTGCGTGAGGTGGCTAATCGTGCCGATATTGGTGACATTGAAAGCGATTTCTGGTCGCAGCTGATCATTGAAAGCGTACGTTATACCGGTGACCAGGAAACCTTGCCGCTTTGCCCCTGCTGGCTGACACGTCAGCTACAGGATGCGTTAATTTACAGCGAAGATAACCGTCTCGCCGCCAGTCAGTTAAAGAGCGCGCTTGAAGCACGCGCCTGGCGCGAAGGCTTCCTTGCCGAGCGCATGCAGGATGAAATTCTGCTCGATCAAATCCTGATCGATACTGAAGGCGCCGTCGTCGGTCAGATAAACGGCCTTTCTGTAATCGAATTTCCTGGTCATCCACGCCCCTTTGGTGAACCTTCGCGTATCAGCTGCGTCGTCCATCCCGGTGACGGAGAATTTACCGATGTTGAGCGTAAAGCGGAACTTGGCGGCAATATTCATGCAAAAGGCATGATGATTATGCAGGCCTGGCTGGTATCTGAACTCGAACTGGAGCAGCAGCTGCCCTTCTCGGCCTCGATTGTTTTTGAGCAGTCTTATTCAGAAGTAGACGGTGACAGCGCATCGCTGGCCGAACTATGTGCGCTGATTAGCGCCCTGGCGAATCAGCCTGTGAATCAACAGATTGCCGTTACCGGTTCGGTCGATCAGTTTGGTAATGTACAGCCTGTTGGCGGACTGAATGAAAAAATTGAAGGCTTCTTCCAGATTTGCCAGCAGCGTGGGCTAAACGGCAGACAGGGTGTTATTTTACCTGCAAGTAATGTGCGCCATCTGGCCCTTAACGACGACGTGATCAACGCCGTCAGGGAAGAACAGTTCCACCTCTGGACCGTCAGCCATATTGAACAAGCCTTGCCATTGCTGATGGATAAAGTGTGGAATACCGAACGCGGTCCCTGCCTGTTGCGAACAATTCAGGAACGTATTGCGCAAATGAACCAGCAGGAAAACCGCCACCGTCCATGGCCGCTGCGCTGGCTTAACTGGTTACATCACAACTGATCGGAGTTGTTGAGCGTACAGCTGTTCGCTAATCTTCGACACTCATGAAAATAGGGCTATAGAACTCATGGTAGATAAACGTAATTCTTATTCTAAAGAAGACCTGATGGCTTCTGGTCGTGGTGAGCTGTTCGGCGCCGGTGGCCCGCCTCTTCCGTCAGGCAATATGCTGATGATGGACCGTGTGGTTGAAATGAATGAAACCGGCGGAAAATATAATAAGGGTTACGTCGAGGCAGAACTGGATATCTCGCCGGACCTGTGGTTCTTTGGCTGCCATTTTGTTAACGATCCGGTTATGCCTGGCTGCCTTGGACTTGACGCAATGTGGCAGCTGGTCGGTTTTTATCTGGGCTGGCTGGGTTCAGAAGGTAAAGGTCGTGCGCTGGGCGTCGGTGAAGTGAAATTTACCGGCCAGGTATTACCAACAGCGAGCAAAGTCAGCTACCGCATTCACTTCAAACGCGTTATCAGCCGCAAACTGGTGATGGGGGTGGCTGATGGTGAAGTACTGGTAGATGGCCATGTGATTTACACCGCTACCGATCTGAAAGTGGGTCTGTTCAAAGACACCAGCGCTTTCTGAGTCACCAATAATAATAAACCTCCGCATCAGCGGAGGTTTTTTCCTGACAACGAACAGAATCACGCCAGCGTCGTTCTGTCCGCCATGGCTTGTCGCCAGCCTCCCAACCAGTGAGACCGGGCATCAATCATCTGGTAAGGACACATTTCCCTTGAACGTCCGCTGATGCCTGCCTGATAACCGCGAGAATGTGCGCGCTCGAGTCGGTCTCTTTTCTGTCTCTTCATACCTTGTTTCCCTCATTTTGACTGGTGGAATTCGGATGTTAAGAAAGCAATGGCTACTTCAGGAAAGCAGCCATTATGTTGGTTTTAACCCCTGTATCAGCAAAGATCAATGCGCAAATTTCACGCCAATGTCATCAAAATGACGTGTAAAGAAAGTAAAGCGAAGCGTTTACTCTGCGCTAGCCAGATGACTAACCTGCGGAAAAACATTGAAAAAGCCCCTGATCCTGACAAATTTTCATCTGTCAGCAATCAAGGACTTAGCGAAAAGTAAAGATTAGCGATTGCCGGCAGCCGATGACAACTGGCGGGCAATCTCAGCAGAAACCTGTTGCCAGCCTGCGGCTAAGGTTTTCACCAATGGCTGATAACCGTCGTCACGCAATGGCAGACTCAGTGAAAAACCCTGACGTCTGATAGTATTACCCTGTTGCAGTATCCAGTCACCACTGATTACCACCTGACCATCGTAGCGGCCCTGGAAAGCGGTAATATTTACGCTGAGCACATCCGGCCGATCCCCCAGTGCTGTTGCAGACACCACCCGTCCAGGTAGCTGAGCTGACAAATTATTGATCAACGCCTGCTTTAGCTGCTGGTCAAGCGGACTGGCCCACAAATGACGACTGGCGATAACATAATTGACCTTGCTGGTCTGATAAACAATTCCGCCGGCGGATAAATAGTCCGGCAGCGTCAGTCGTTCAATCCAGACCGCTGGCCGGCCGGTGGCATCTTTGTGCAGCTGGCTGCTCAGCACAGCATCAGCCTGCGGCAGCTGATAATAAGATGGCTGACCTGCGCCGCCACAGGCGCTCAGGGCCAGCACCATTATACATACAGGGATCCACTTCATCATTTATGTGCCCTCTTTGGCTGCGGATCCTGGCCGGGTTTAGCCTCAAATACCAGCGCATTACTCTTAGTATTCAGCGTACGCAGTAGCGGTTGCAGTTCACGTAAAACCTGGTCAAGACGTTGCATATCCGATACCAGACGATTATATGCCGGTGACCCGGGCTGAAAACCACGCAGACTGCGGTTAACATCAATCAGCGTCTGCTGCATGTCGGCCGGCAGCTTTTGCATCTCCTTACTGCTGATTAGCGTGTTAAGACTGCTAAGCGTACGATCCAGCTGACGCATCGACTGCTGACTCTGTTTCAGTGTACGAGTGGCCTCATTGAGCATCGGATCAATTGGCAGGCTGTTGATCTTGTCCAGTACCGCCACCAGCTTCTGCTGGATCTGGTTCAGACCACCATCAATTGTCGGAATAATATCATAGCCGGATACTTTATCCGGACCTGTGTAGGCTTTGATATTGTTATAAAAATCCAGATCAACATACAGCGCGCCGGTGAGTAAATTGGCGGTTTTCAGCGACGCACGCAGCCCTTGTGTTATGCCGCTTTTCAGGTGCTGATCAATATTAAAATCGCCCCCCAGCATACTGCGCAAGCGATCCGGCTCAATGCGAATCAGCACCGGGATGCGGTAATCGTTATTCAGCGCCTGAGCAACCGCCATGGACTTAAAGGGTACTTCAGCAACGGTCCCCAGACGGATGCCGCGGAACTCAACCGGTGCGCCGGGTTGCAGCCCGCGAATTGATTGATTAAAGAACATCAGGAAATCCTGATGTTCGGTATACAGCGAATCCTGGATGCTGCGCTGATCGTCAAACAAGCGATATTCCGCCTGATTTTGCGCCACCTTACCTAAATCCCAGCCTTGTGGCACGTCAAAACTGACGCCGCCACTGAACAGCGTCGTCAGCGAGCCCATTTCAACACGCATACCCGATGCAGACATATCGACGGCAATACCGCTGTCTTTCCAGAAGCGAACGTTTGTGGTCACTAATCTGTCGTAAGGTGCCGTAATAAACAGCTGGTAGGTCATCATACGTTTTTCGGTATCAAAATGCGCCATTTCCACCGAGCCAACCCGGTAACCCCGAAACAGCACCGGATCGCCAGGCGTCAGCTGACCGGCTTTGCCGCTGTCTAAAATAACATGGATACCCTTAGCGTCAGGTGGCGCCAGCGGCGGCGCATCAAGCAAAGCATACTCTTTGGCCTGGCTGCCTTTGCTTCCTGGCTGCAGCTCGATATAGGCACCGGAGAATAACGTTCCAAGACCACTGACGCCGGAGCGACCAATGGTCGGTTTCACTACCCAGAAAACGCTGTCGGTGTGCAGCAGTTTTTCCATGCCTGCATTAAGCCGCGCTTTAATTTTAACATGATGCAGGTCATCACTCAGCGTCACGCTTTTAACCATACCAACATCGACACTGCGGCTTTTAATCGCCGTTTTACCGCCGACGATATCTTCAGCATTGGTGGTGGTTAAGCTAATTTCCGGCCCCTGATGACTAAAATGCCAGAACAGGATCCAGCCGCCAATCAACAGGGTAACAATCGGCACGATCCATACCGGTGACCAGCGTTTGATCTGTTCTATCTGGGCTGAGCCCTGATTATTCTCCTGCAAGTTTCAGCTCCTTCCGGTTGTGCTGTGCGTAGCGTGCACGATCCCACGTCAGGCGGGAATCAAAGGTCATTGACGCAATCATGGTCAGAATGACTACCAGCGCAAACAACAGCGCCCCGATATCCGGATAAATACTCATTAGTTGCCCCATTCTGACCAGCGCGGAAAGAATCGCGATAACAAAAACATCAATCATTGACCAGCGGCCAACAAACTCAACCACCTCATAAATCAGATGCATTTTTTCACTGTCGCGCCGGCCATAGCCAGCGGCATCCCAGCAAAGCCAGCCTATGGCCAACATTTTCAGGCTGGGCACCATAATACTGGCAATAAAAATAACCAGCGCCACCGGGTACGAACCTTCACCCCATAACAGCACCACGCCGGCCATGATCGTTGAGGTTATCTTATTTCCCAGCGCCTGAGTCACCATGATAGGCAGTAAATTAGCCGGGATATAAAGCATCAGAGAGGTGAGCAACAAAGCCAGCGTCCATTGCAGACTATGGCGACGGCGCGGCGTGCCATATGTATGACAACGGGGACAGACCGTCTGCTGCGCCGGTAAAACGGCGGCACAACAGCGGCAGGCGCGCAGTTGTTGCGCCAGACCGCTGATCCCTGGTGTCGGCATAGCCGGTAACGCAGGCAGCGGCGCTATCTCCTGCCACAGCATACGCCGGTCAATACACATAAAGGCACGCAGCTGTAACAAGCAGAACAAACACCAGGGCAAAAAACTGCTGCCAAGACCAATATCACCGTAGGCCATCAGCTTGACAAAGCTAACCAGCACGCCCACCAGAAAAATTTCGGCCATACCCCAGGTTTTAAGATGAAACAGTACCCTGGCCATTAGCCGCTTACAGGCCAGCGGCAAGCGGACCCGGTTCACCAACAGGAAAATAGTGAGCATACACAGCGCCGGCACGCCCTGAACAAACAGCAAAAACAGCATGGCCAGACTGGCATAATCTTCGCTAAGCATCACTTGCGGAATGCGCCACAAGGTAATCTGATTGTTGAAGCCCGCTACCTGCATACTGATGAACGGGAACAGATTGGCCAGTATCAGCATAAACAGTGCTGCCAGCGTATAGCCGGTAGCGCGGATACGCGTATCCCGCCAGCGCGTGAATAAGGTTGAATGACAGCGCGGACAGCGTGCTCTCTGCCCGACACTGATCGGTGGCAGATGCGTCATCAGATCGCACTGCGGGCAGAGTATCCATTGTTCAGCGGGGGGTGATGCGCACATCCCTCTCTCCTGTGGTTTAATCGCTGTTTTTCAGGGATTCAAGATACTCCCAGCGTTGAAAAGCGCTTTCTAATGCTTTCTCAGCCGCAGACAGCGCATCCAGTGCCGGTTGCGTCACTTCAAGCGGCTGATTAAAGAATCCCGGATCGTTCACCGTCGACTGCAGTTGTGCTAACGACAACTCCAGCGTTTCCAGCTGTTCAGGCATTTGCTCCAGCTCGCGCTGCAGTTTATAGCTGAGTTTAGTGGTAACCGGTTTGGCCGAATCGTTTTTTAGTGCCGTCTTTTTTGCCACAACGGCCGGCGCAGTTTTCACCGGCTGACGAGCAGAATACCAGGCCGCACGCTGCTGCATGGCATCATGATAGCCGCCTACGAACGTATTAATCTCACCATCACCTTCAAAGATCCAGCATTCGGTTACCGTATTATCGACAAACTGACGATCGTGGCTCACCAGCAGTACCGTACCCTGATAACCGTCGATCAGCTCTTCCAGTAGTTCCAGCGTCTCCACATCAAGATCGTTCGTCGGTTCATCCAGTATCAGTAGATTACTGGGCTTCAGGAATAATTTTGCCAGTAAAAGACGATTCCGTTCGCCACCCGACAGCGCCCGTACGGGTGTCATTGCCCGCCTGGGATGGAACAGAAAATCCTGCAGATAACCTAAAACGTGCCGTGGCTTGCCGTTTACCATCACCTCCTGCTTACCTTCAGCAAGGTTATCCATTACCGTGTGATCAGGATCCAGCTCGGCACGGTGCTGATCAAAGTAAGCGACTTCCAGTTTAGTCCCGCTGTGTACCCGACCGCTGTCAGCCTTTAACTGACCGAGCATTAAGCGCAGTAAGGTGGTTTTGCCGCAGCCGTTGGCGCCAATCAGCGCAATTTTATCCCCCCGCTGTACCTGGGCGGAGAAATCGTTCACCAGTTTTTTTTCTGCATTACGGTAACTGACTTGTTCCAGTTCAAAGACGATTTTGCCAGAGCGCGTTGCCTCACCGACCTGCATATTGGCTTTGCCCATCACCTCACGGCGCTCGGCGCGCTCACGGCGCAGTGCTTTAAGCGCCCGTACCCGGCCTTCATTACGTGTCCGTCTGGCTTTGATACCTTGTCGTATCCACACTTCTTCCTGTGCCAGCTTGCGGTCAAATTCGGCATTTTGCATCTCCTCCACCCGCAATGCCTCTTCTTTGCCGCTAAGATAGAGATCGTAATCACTAGGCCAGGAAACCAGCTTGCCACGGTCAAGATCGACAATACGGGTAGCCATATTGCGGATAAACGAGCGATCGTGAGAGATAAAAACGATACTGCCACTAAAACCTTTCAGGAAGTTTTCCAGCCAGTCAATGGTTTCAATATCCAGGTGGTTTGTCGGCTCATCGAGCAACAATACCCGGGGATTGCTGACCAGCGCGCGGCCCAACGCCGCTTTACGTAGCCAGCCGCCTGACAGTGCAGAGAGTTGCATGTCCGGCTGCAGACCAATTTGTTGCAAAACATCGTGAATACGACTTTCCAGCTGCCAGAGATTCTGGTGGTCAAGAATCGTCTGCAGGCGCGCCATCTCATTAAGATTCTTTTCACTGGCATCCTGCATCACGCGATGTGAAATGGCATGATAAGCTTTAAGGTATTCGGCCTGTTCTTCAACACCTTCCGCCACAAAGTCATACACCGAACCGGCGATATTACGCGGCGGATCCTGCTGTAAGCGGGCAACGATCAGGTCGTTTTCATAAACCACGCGCCCGTCATCGAGCGACTGTTCCCGGTTGATAATTTTCATCAACGTTGACTTACCGGCACCGTTGCGTCCAACCAGACAAACCCGCTCATTTTCTTCAATGTGCAGCTCGGTATTGTCCAGCAGCGGCGCATCGCTGAATGACAGCCATGCGCCATGAATACTGATTAATGACATGGCACTGTTTCCTTACCGGCGTGGGTTATCAGCCAGCAGTTATGTATCTGACGATGGCGGGCAAAATCCAGCGATTGCGTACGGACCGTAATATCCTGAGCCAGCAGCCCCAGCGCCTTCAGCCCGTCGTGGTCCATTTTAAAGCCCCTGCGGTTATTGGAGAATACCACTGTCCCGCCAGCACGCAGCAGACGCTTTAAATCGCGCATCAGCCGCAAATGGTCGCGCTGCACGTCGAAACTCTCTTCCATGCGTTTGGAGTTAGAAAACGTCGGCGGATCAATAAAAATCAGATCGAACTGTTCATCAGTTTCACTCATCCAGCCAAGGCAGTCGGCCTGTATCAGGCGGTGCTGACGCCCGCTCAGACCATTCAGCCGCAAATTTCTTTCTGCCCATTCCAGATAAGTACGCGACATATCCACCGTGGTGGTGGTACGGGCGCCACCCAGTCCGGCGTGTACGCTGGCGCTGCCGGTATAAGCAAATAAATTCAGGAAATCCTTACCCTGGCTCATTTCACCCAGCATGCGGCGGGCGATGCGGTGGTCAAGGAACAGTCCGGTATCAAGATAATCCGTCAGGTTCACCCACAGACGAGCCTCATACTCCTGAACTTCAAAACTGTCGCCCTTTTCGCTCAGCTTCTGGTATTGGCTTTTCCCTTTCTGTCTTTCACGGATTTTCAGCACCAGACGGTTAGCCGGAAGTTCCAGTACCGACAGCGTGGCAGAAATCACGTCAAACAGCCGCTGACGGGCGCGATGTGCATCAATTGTTTTTGGCGGTGCATATTCCTGAATCACCACCCAGTCAGCATAACGATCGACGGCCACATTGTATTCCGGCAGATCGGCATCGTAGACCCGGTAACAGTTAATCCCTTGTTGCTGCGCCCATTTATCAATTTTTTTCAGGTTTTTACGCAGGCGGTTAGCATAGTCACCCGCCACCTCAGCGCCAGCGCTTTCGCCGCTGCCGGCCGCCAGGTGATAATTTTTCTGAATACAGTCGAGCGGACCATTTTTCGCTTTAAACTGTCGGTCTGCCCGCAGCTGCACGCAGCTAAGTAAATCGACAGATGCGCTGAATAATGACAGCTGCCAGCCGGCAAAATGCTGCTTCAAACGTCGCCCCAGCAGGCTGTGCAACGCAATCAGCGCCGGTTCACTGTCCAGACGCTCACCGTAAGGCGGATTGCTGATTACCGTGCCGGTCGGCCCCTGATGCAGCGGATTAGTCAGATGAATCACATCCTGCCGGGCAAAGCTAATCAGTTCAGCAACCCCGGCGCGACGCGCGTTGGCCTTCGCCTGAGTCAGTACCCGGTCATCATTATCATAAGCAAAAAAGCGCGAGCTGGTTTCCTGCAATCCGCGACGGGCACGTACCTGTGCCTCACTGCGCACGTTTTTCCACAGTTCATCATCATATTGTGACCAGCCAGAAAAACCCCAGTGTGTCCGATGCAAACCCGGCGCCCGATCCGCGGCTATCATAGCCGCTTCAATCAGTAAGGTGGCAGAACCACACATCGGATCAACCATCGGGGTGCCCGGCTGCCAGCCAGAACGTAAAACAATCGCCGCCGCCAGCGTCTCTTTAAGCGGCGCCAGGCCGGCCTGCTGACGATAACCGCGCTGATGCAGCCCTTCACCGCTCAGATCAAGCGCAATACTGGCGGTTTCTTTATGCAGCCAGACGTTAATGCGAATATCCGGTTGTTCACGGTCAACATTCGGTCGGGCAAGGTTATTGCGCGTGAAGCTATCAACAATCGCATCTTTGACTTTTAGCGCGCCATACTGGCTGTTACGGATAACCTCGTTAATGCCGCTAAAATGCACGGCAAAGCTTTTGTCACCGCTGAAAATTGTGGTCCAGTCAATAGCCTGAACGCCAAGATAGAGATCCAGATCGCTGTACACCCGACATTCTGTCAGTGGCAGCAGTATGCGTGAAGCCAGCCGACTCCACATCAGCGACTGATACATCAGACGATCGTCACCCTGATAATGCACACCGCCCTGAACAATCTGGCATTCGCTGGCACCGAGCTGTTCGAGTTCACTTTTTAACAGCTCTTCTAGTCCGCGCGCCGTACTGGCAAACAGAGATTTCATAAACTCACTTATCGTCTTCTCAAAAATTGTTGCGCATTATAGCGAATGCGCGTCACATGTCATAAAGTTAGCTTTTTTTGTAATGGCTGGAGCAAGGAGCCCCCATGATTTCACTCACCCGCCTTTTTATTCATCCCATTAAATCAATGCGCGGCCTGCAGGTTTCTCATGCGCAGGCGCTGGATAGCGGGCTGGCTTTCGATCGCACATTTATGATTAGCGACGAGAATGGCACCTTTCTCACAGCCCGTCAGTTTCCGCAAATGGTGCTGTTTACCCCAGCGCTGACCGCTGAGGGACTTTACCTGACCGCCCCGGATAACCGCAGCGCCGTAGTACGCTTTTGCGATTTTCAACCTCAGGCAGCGGCCACCGAAGTCTGGGGACAGCATTTTACCTCGCAGATTGCCCCCGACACCATTAACAACTGGCTCAGCAGCTATTTTGATCGGCCGGTACAGCTACGCTGGACTGGTCAGAAGATGACGCGCCGCGTCAAGCGTTATGATCAGATCCCCCTCGGCTTCGCCGACGGTTTTCCCTACCTGCTGATTAATGAAGCGTCCTTTCGCGATGTGCAGAACCGCACGCCGGCGGGAATCAAAATGGAACAATTCCGGCCTAACCTGATCGTTACCGGTGCGCCGGCCTGGGATGAGGATAGCTGGTCATCTTTGCGCATCGGCAATGTCACCTTTGAAGTCAGCAGACCCTGTTCACGCTGTATTCTCACCACTGTCAGTACCGAGCGCGGACGTAAACATCCCGCTGGCGAGCCGCTGACCACCCTGCAAAATTTCCGTACCGCAACAGATGGCAGTGGTGACGTGGATTTTGGTATTAATCTGCTGGCCAGTAATAGCGGTATATTACGCGCCGGTGACGAACTGACGGTATTAAGCCGCAAGTCTCCGCGCAGTTATGGCGCCGGCAAAATGGTGGAATCCCTCCAGCTAAGCGACGACCATCCCCAGGAGATAAGCATTCACTATCAGGGCCAGACGGTAAAAGGCAATAATCAGCAGGTGTTACTGGAACAGCTGGAAATGCACGGTTTTCGCATTCCCTATTCCTGTCGGGCGGGAATCTGTGGCAGCTGCCGTATGACGTTAACATCCGGCCAGGTTAAACCGATGAAACAAAGTGCGGTTGCAAATGACGGCACCATTTTGTCCTGTAGCTGTATTCCGGCAGGCGACATCAGCCTGGCCTGACAAAATAGTGTCAGACCGCGTGGTCGTAACGTAAGTCGCTGGCTGCCGGCGGCGCAGGCATCAGGCGGTCATGCATCACTTTAATGGCGTCGCCTAACACCATCGTGCGTCCGGCTAGCTGCAGCTGAGGCTGGGCCAGTAAGCACAGCGCCGCGTTTTCACCGTTTTCAACCACCAGCAGCTCTGCACGCTGGTTGTTTTCGCACAGGATTACTGACACGCGTTCACCGGGTTCCGGGCAGTGACTGTGGTTCTGTGAGACGAAATGCCAGCTTTTTGGCATCAGTGGTTTCAGAAAGCGCAGCGCAACCAGTGCATTGAGTATCAGTTCAGCGCGCTGTTCGCTGTTTAACTGACAATGACGGCATTTCTCTTCAAAATTAAAATAAAACGCCGCATCGTCGACACAGAAGCGACTTTCGCAAAAAGCATCCGGCGTTAACATTTTACGTGGAAAACGCGAACGGAACAGCATGCCGTCAGCCAGATCAAGCATCATTCTGTCCTGTTCGTCATCATAAAACCAACGCCAGTTATCGTCAGGTTTAATCCTCATTGTGCGCCTTGTGGTTGCTATTAAATAATTAGTTACAAATAAGCTGCCCGATATTCTGATACCTCGGAATCCGAAAATATTTGATACGCGAAATTCAGCCGCAATGAAAATAACTATAGACTAGATAAAATATAAACGAGCCAGTGGAGAAAATAAAGCCCCTGGCTGCATTATCTAAGAATTGGCTTAGAGATAGGTCACAATTTGTTTTATCAGCGACGGTCCCTGATAAATAAAACCGGAATATATTTGTACCAGCGAAGCCCCTGCCGCAATCTTTTCTCTGGCGGCCAGCAATGAATCAATGCCACCTACGCCAATAACAGGTAATTTTCCTTGCAGCTCATCCGTCAGACGACGAACAATTTGCGTGGCACTAAGCTGAAGCGGATGCCCGCTTAGCCCCCCTGCTTCATCCGCATATTTTAATCCCTGCACCAGGCTGCGATCGAGGGTGGTATTCGTCGCAATCACGCCGTCAATATTATGTCTGACCAGGCTATCAGCTATTTGGATCAATTCGTCTTCGGAAAGATCCGGCGCGATCTTCACAACGATCGGCACATATTTATGATATTTAACTTCCAGCGCATTTTGTTTATTCTTCACCGCGCTTAATAAATCATCCAGCGCCTCACCATATTGCAGACTGCGTAATCCAGGTGTATTTGGTGACGAAATATTAATGGTAATATAGCCGGCATAGGGATAAATTTTATTTATACAGGTCAGATAATCTTCTTTGCCCTGCTCCACTGGGGTATCTTTATTTTTACCAATATTGATACCCAGTATGCCATCAAAGCGCGCTTTCTTGACATTCTCAACCAGATTATCAACACCCAGGTTATTGAATCCCATGCGATTTATAATACCCTGTGCTTGCGGCAGCCGGAACATCCTGGGCTTATCGTTACCGGGTTGCGGGCGCGGCGTTACGGTACCGATTTCGATAAAACCAAATCCCATCGCGCCAAAGGCATCAATACACTCTCCGTTTTTATCCAGCCCTGCGGCCAGACCCAGCGGATTCCTGAAAGTCAGCCCCATACATTTGACGCTGCGCCCATTCAGTGGCTGACGGATCAACCCTTCCAGCGGCGTACCGCTGATAAAACGTAATTGCTGCATAGTTAATTCATGCGCCCGTTCCGGGTCGAGCCGGAACAGTGCCTGACGGACAAGGGGATAGATCATTTACTCTCCTGAGTTGCCGATGCAAACCGGCGGACGATTATCCGCTATATCAGGCTGAAAATAAAATGACTTGTCTTCGCATCACCGCCTGCTTTTGCATTCCATGCACGATGAATACCGGATAAAGCATTTACCGGATGTCCACCGCTCTGCCAGGATAATGCCACAAAGTATTAATGCAGGATTAATCAACAACTGTTGATTATAAGGAGCGGCAATGTGCGTTATCACGCTGGCGGGCAGCCCGCGCTATCCGTCACGTTCATCGTCTTTGCTGGTGCTGGCACAGCATTACCTCACCGCCCGTGGCGTTGAGGTTATTCCGTGGAATCTGCACAATTTTGATCCGGCAGACTTACTGCATGCGCGCTTTGACGCGCCGGCGTTGCTGGCATTATGTGAGGATCTGCAAAAAGCCAGCGGCCTGATTGTAGCCACGCCAATTTATAAAGCCTCATTTTCAGGCGCGCTAAAAACCCTGCTCGACCTGCTGCCAGAACGGGCGCTGGAAAATAAAGTGGTCCTGCCGCTGGCCACCGGCGGCAGTGCTGGCCATATGCTGGCGGTTGATTACGCGCTGAAACCTGTGCTTAACGCCTTAAAAGCCCGGGAGATATTACAGGGCGTCTTTGTCCAGGAGCAGGAGATCAGCTATCAGCAAAACCAGCCGCAATTAACGCCGGCACTCACGTTACGTTTTCAGCAGGCGCTGGCAACGTCTGTCAGTGCTATCAGCCGACAGCGTAGTACCGAGGTCAGCGCCTGAACGCCAGCAAGCTGATTATCCGGCAACGATAAAATAAAGGGCGCCATTAAGGCGCCCGAATCGCATACTGCCAGTATCAGGCATTCAGTGCGCGACTAATCTTTTCATAGAGATCCCCTGACAGTTTATCCAACCGCTGTAAGCTCTCCAGCGCCTCACGCATCAACGCCTGACGCGCACTGTCATAACGTTTTAAGCGAATAAGCGGCTCGATCATACGGGCAGCAACCTGCGGGTTACGGCGATTGAGATCGGTGAGGATCTCAACAAGGAAGCGGTAACCGCTGCCATCGGCGGCATGAAATGCCGCCGGATTAGCCGAGCAGAATGCGCCAATCAAGGCACGAACACGGTTAGGATTGCTCAGGGAAAACGAGCGGTGTGTCAGCAATTCACGTACCTTGTCCAGCACGCCGTCCGCCGGGCTGGTTGCCTGCAGAACAAACCATTTATCCATGACCAGACCGTCCTGGTGCCAGCGATCATCAAAAGCCGTCATCAGGGCCTCTTTACAGGGTAAACGGGCCGCCACCGCCGCGGATAAGGCGGCCAGGGCATCGGTCATATTATTCGCCTGCTGGTACTGACAGCGTACCAGCCTGTCCGCCTGTGTAGCGTCGCCAAATGCCAGATAACTCAGACAGACATTTTTCAGCGCTCGTTTACCAATATCCGCCTGTTCAACCCGATAGGTAGCCGTCTGGTTAGCCTGATAAACCGCCAGCCACTCATCTGCCAGTTCCGCTGCCAGCGTCTGCTGCATCGCCTGACGTACCGCTGCAATCGCCTGTGGATCAATCGTGCTGAATAACTCGGCAATTTCATTTTCCCCGGGCAGAGTAAGAATCAGTGCCATCAGCGCCGGATCGCTGTGCTCGTCGAGCAAAACGGCGCGGAAAGCATCAGCAACGTGAAGCGGCAACGAAAGCGGCTGCTGCTGCTGATAGCGGGCAACATTCAGTTTGATATAGGTCGCCAGCAGACTCTGCGCGGCGTCCCAACGGGAAAAATCGTTGCGGGCATGGCGCATCAGGAAGGTCAGCTGTGCATCGCTCCAGGGATAATCCAGCTTAACCGGTGCAGAGAACTCACGCAGCAGTGACGGCACCGGCTGAAAATAAACCTTATCGAACACAAAGCTCTGAAATTCTTCAGTAACATTGAGTACATGGTGGACAGGATGGCCATTGTACTGCAACGGAATCACGTTACCCTGGTTATCATACAGCTCAATATCCAGCGGAATATGCAATGGAAGCTTCTCTTTTTGATCGGCCGTCGCTGGCGTCATCTGCTGCACATGCAGAGTATATTGTTCGAGTTCAGGATTGTAATCATCACGGATGGTCAGCTGGGGCGTACCCGACTGAGTGTACCAACGGCGGAACTGTGACAGGTCAATATTGGATGCGTCTTCCATCGCCTGGACAAAATCATCACAGGTCGCCGCGCTGCCATCGTGACGTTCGAAATAGAGCGCCATTCCTTTCTGAAAATTTTCCTCGCCAAGCAACGTATGCAGCATGCGAATCACTTCCGCACCCTTTTCATAAACAGTCAGGGTATAAAAGTTATTCATTTCAATCACCTGATCCGGACGGATCGGATGCGCCATCGGACTGGCATCCTCAGCAAACTGGGCACCACGCATCATGCGCACGTTGTCGATGCGATTAACCGCGCGTGAACCCAGATCAGAGCTGAACTCCTGATCGCGAAACACCGTTAGCCCTTCTTTAAGGCTCAGCTGAAACCAGTCACGGCAGGTAACACGGTTACCGGTCCAGTTATGGAAATATTCATGGCCAATAACCGCCTCAATACCAAGATAATCTTTATCAGTGGCCGTCTCCGCTTTTGCCAGTACATATTTAGCATTGAAAACGTTCAGTCCTTTATTTTCCATCGCTCCCATATTGAAAAAATCAACGGCGACAATCATAAAGATATCGAGGTCATATTCCAGATTGAAACGCTGTTCATCCCATTTCATGCTGTTTTTCAGCGACGTCATCGCCCAGTCAGCACGATCCAGATTGCCGCGATCGACAAAGATCTCCAGCGCAACGTCCCGACCAGAACGGGTGCGGAAACTGTCGCGCAGTACGTCAAAATCACCGGCAACCAGGGCAAATAAATAGCAGGGTTTTGGAAAAGGGTCCTGCCATTTCACCCAGTGACGTCCCTGCGCCAGGTCGCCGCCATCGAGCCGATTACCGTTAGATAACAAATAGGGATAACGCGCTTTGTCGGCATAAATTGTGGTCGTAAACCGCGCCAGTACATCCGGACGGTCGGGATAATAAGTAATATGCCGGAAACCTTCAGCTTCACATTGGGTACAGAGCGCTTCACCTGACTGATAAAGTCCCTCCAGCGCGGTATTTTTATCTGGCTGAATCGTATTGACGATTTTCAGGGTGCAGTGTTCTGCCAGTCCGTGAATAACCAGTCCGCCTGTAACCTGCTGATAATCACGCCATGGTTCACCGTCAACCTCCAGGGAAACCAGCGTAAGATCTTCACCATCCAGCCGCAGTGGCTCACCGGCCTTGCCCAGACGCTTAACCTGACTGATTGCCGTAACCTGGGTCTGATCAGGTGCTAAATCAAAGACCAAATCAATGTCAGTGATGGTATAATCGGGCGCACGATAATCGTGACGGTGTTTAGCTTGCGGCAATTGAGTCATAAAGCATGCTCCTGGCATAATGAAGTCAGTGCGAATAAGTCTATGCTGCTTGCCGCCCGCATGCTATGACTGAATCCATTTTCAGCGCGTAAATAAACGTTATTTATACAATTGATTAACAATGGCACAGAATGATCTCGACCCGGATAGCGCTTTTTGCTGTGATCAGATTCACTCTTTAAAGAAACGGGTTATACTTCGCCGTCTTTTACTCAAACCAGGGACAACGCTCTTCGCCAGAGGTTGCTGAAACGCACCATGACACGACACGCTTCCCCGATACTCCTGAGCCTGCTGAATACCGACGCTTATAAGCTGCATATGCAGCAAGCGGTCTTTCATCGCTATCCGTCTGTAACGGTCACGGCAGAGTTCCGCTGCCGTGGTGATGATTTGCTCGGCTTTTATGCCGATGAAATTTCAGCCAATATTGCAACGATGCACCAGCTGGCTCTGAGCGATGAGGAGTACAGCTGGCTGGCGTCGCTGCCGTTTTTTCAAGCGGATTATCTTGACTGGCTGCGCAGCTTTCGTTATGACCCGAGCCAGGTCAGGGTGCGTAATCATCAGGGCAAACTGGATATTCGCATCAGCGGCCCCTGGCGGGAAGTTATTTTATGGGAAGTCCCTCTGCTGGCGCTCATCAGTGAAATCGTTCACCGCCATCGTTCACCCGGGGTGTCTGTTACCCAGGCGGTTGAACGCCTGCAGGAAAAGCTTCATGACTTCAGGCAACAAACTAACGGTATGGATATGCGCCGGTTCAAACTGATGGACTTCGGGACCCGGCGACGTTTTTCCCGTGAAGTTCAGTGGGCCATTGTTAATACCCTAAAAGCGGATTTCCCCTGGCTGGTGGGGACCAGTAACTACGATCTGGCCCGTCAGCTCCAGCTAGCGCCGGTTGGCACTCAGGCCCACGAATGGTTTCAGGCCCACCAGCAGATAAGTCCGGTACTGGCCAATAGCCAACGGGCGGCGTTAGCCTCGTGGCTGGCAGAATACCCCGACCAGCTTGGCATCGCCCTGACCGACTGCATTACCATGGACGCTTTTTTGCGTGATTTTGGCCTTGAGTATGCCAGCCAGTATCAGGGGTTGCGCCACGACTCCGGCGATCCCATTGAATGGGGCAAAAAAGCCATTGCCCATTACCGCAGTCTGGGTATCGATCCGCAAAGCAAAACGCTGGTATTTTCTGATAATCTGGATCTCAACAAAGCGCTCGATCTCTATCGCCACTTTGGCCAGCATGCCAACGTTATTTTTGGTATCGGCACCCGTCTGACCTGTGATATTCCAATGGTGAAGCCACTCAATATTGTCATTAAGCTGGTCGAATGCAACGGCAAACCGGTGGCAAAGCTGTCAGACAGTCCGGGTAAAACCATCTGCCATGATAAAGCTTTTGTGCGTGCCCTGCATAAAGCGTTCAATTTACCCCTGGTGAAAAAAGCCAGCTGATTGCCGGCACCCGACCAGGGTGCCAGGCTGTTTTCAACGCCAGCAATAATTCTCCTCATATCAACGTCAAATCTGCTTGTGTCCTGGCAGTCGTCAAGTAACATAGCCATACCCTGGAACAGGGACATATTTTAAACTGACTGATAGTGAGAAAACTTATGAGCGTAGTGCCTGTAGCGGACGTCCTGCAAGGTCGCGTGGCGGTTAACAGTGAAGTGACCGTTCGCGGCTGGGTACGTACCCGAAGAGATTCAAAAGCCGGTATTTCTTTTGTCGCTGTCTATGACGGTTCCTGCTTTAATCCCATTCAGGCGGTCATAAATCATTCTCTGAGTAATTACCAGGATGAAGTACTGCGCCTGACTACCGGCTGTTCCGTTATTATCAGCGGTACGGTTGTCGAATCTCCTGGCGAAGGACAAAGCTACGAACTGCAGGCAAACCACGTTGAAGTCACCGGCTGGGTTGAAGATCCGGATACCTATCCCATGGCGGCAAAACGGCACAGTATTGAGTATCTGCGTGAAGTGGCGCATTTACGGCCGCGCACCAATCTGATCGGTGCGGTGGCCAGGGTACGTCATACCCTGGCTCAGGCATTGCACCGTTTTTTTGACCAGCAAGGCTATTTCTGGGTATCCACGCCGCTTATTACCGCCTCGGATACCGAAGGCGCCGGTGAAATGTTTCGTGTTTCAACGCTGGACCTGGAAAACCTGCCTCGCACGCCGCAAGGCCGCGTTGATTTCGCCGAAGACTTTTTTGGTAAAGAGTCGTTTTTAACCGTATCCGGCCAGCTGAATGCTGAAACTTACGCCTGCGCGTTGTCGAAAGTTTATACCTTCGGCCCGACATTCCGGGCGGAAAACTCCAATACCAGCCGCCATCTCGCTGAATTCTGGATGCTGGAACCTGAAATTGCCTTTGCCACTCTTGACGATGCCGCCGGGCTGGCGGAAGCCATGCTGAAATACGTGTTCAATGCCGTATTAACAGAGCGTGCTGATGATATGGCGTTTTTCGCTGAACGGGTTGATAAAGACGCCGTGGTACGCCTGCAGCGTTTTGTCACCACCGATTTTGCCCAGGTAGATTACAGCGATGCCGTGGCTATTCTGGAAAACTGTGACGAGAAATTTGAAAATCCGGTGTTCTGGGGGGTGGATCTGGCCTCTGAGCACGAACGTTATCTGGCCGAGAAACATTTTAAAGCGCCGGTGGTGGTAAAAAACTATCCGAAAGACATTAAAGCCTTCTATATGCGCCTTAATGATGACGGTAAAACGGTAGCCGCAATGGACGTACTGGCGCCTGGCATCGGTGAAATTATCGGCGGTTCGCAGCGTGAGGAACGTCTCGACGTTCTCGATGCACGGCTGGCAGAAATGGGACTGAATAAAGAAGATTACTGGTGGTATCGCGATTTGCGTCGTTACGGCACCGTTCCCCACGCCGGCTTTGGATTAGGTTTCGAACGTTTAATTGCCTATGTCACCGGAATACAGAATGTAAGAGATGTTATCCCTTTCCCACGCACCCCTCGTAATGCCAGTTTCTGATTTTCAGCATTAAATATAAGAAATTCATATATATAAAGAGGTCGTCTCAGACGACCTCTTTTTATTTTTGTAAACTTAGATTTGTCTCACAAAGTTCCCAAAAAATTACATTTTGATACACATCCTTTCCTTTAGTTACGATGATACGAGATTTGTAGTATTTTCGCGCTAGATAATCACGACGGTGAATGGAAAGATGCGTTCAGACACAGGAAGACACCAAACTCTCTTCATAGTTCTTTAACCGTTTTGTAAAGAATTTATGCAGGCAGTGGCAAGGTGTCCAGATAACTCCAACGAGGGTAATAACTAATGATGAAGCGCAACATTCTTGCAGTGGTGATCCCAGCACTGTTAGCTGCTGGTGCGGCCAACGCAGCAGAAGTATATAACAAAGACGGCAACAAGCTGGATCTGTATGGTAAAGCAGTTGGTCTTCACTATTTCTCAAAAAATAATGGCCAGAACGCTTACGCGGGCAACGGCGACCAGAGTTATGGCCGTCTGGGCTTCAAAGGTCAGACCCAAATTAACGATCAGCTGACCGGTTACGGCCAGTGGGAATACCAGTTCAACTTCAACAACTCAGAAGGCTCTGATGCACAGACCGGTAACAAAACGCGTCTGGGCTTCGCCGGTCTGAAATACGGTGATTATGGCTCAATCGACTACGGTCGTAACTACGCTGTGGTTTACGATGCGCTCGGCTGGACCGATATGCTGCCAGAGTTTGGTGGTGATACCGCTTATACCGATATCGGCGTAAACGGCGGTCGTACCACTGGCGTGTTAACCTACCGTAATACCAACTTCTTCAACCTGGTTAAAGGCTGGGATTTTGCCCTGCAATATCAGGGTAAAAATGAGCGTTCTGACATTCGTCGTGCCAATGGCGACGGCTGGGGCGCATCAACCTCTTATACCTCTGATATCGGTGTAGGTATCGTGGGTGCTTATGGCCAGAACAACCGTACCTCTGCGCAGACAGCAAGCGAATATGGCCGCGGATCTAAAGCCGAACGTTGGGCAACCGCACTGAAATATGACGCGAATAACGTCTATCTGGCAGCCATGTACAGCCAGGGCCGTAATGCCCTCCCGATCACCGTATCAACCACTAACGATCTTGGCCAGACAGTGTCTACTGATGGCTATGCTAAAAAATCACAGACCATTGAACTGGTTGCACAGTATCAGTTCGATTTCGGTCTGCGTCCGTCTCTTGCCTATGTTCAGACCAAAGGCAAAGACATTGAAGGCATCGGTGATGCTGACCTGGTTAAATACTACGAAGTGGGCGCGACTTACTACTTCAACAAAAACATGTCCACCTATGTTGATTACATCATCAACCAGATTGATAAAAACAACAAACTGGGTCTTGGATATGACGATACTGTCGCGGTTGGCCTGGTTTACCAGTTCTAATCCGGCATCGCTGCTGAGCAAGTCTGCAGCCGTAAAAAAACGGGGCCACTGGCCCCGTTTTTTTATTGGTGAAACATAGCATTATATTGTTTTCAGCCTGGCGATCACTTTTTCATTTAAACAGTTGGCATTTATATTCTCCGGCGTTAACCTGAACTGGTTTCTGGAACTGAACTTCGCTACGGATAAACACTCATGTTTGAAAATATTGCTGCTGCACCCGCCGATCCGATTCTCGGTCTTGCCGATCTTTTTCGCGCAGACGATCGCCCGAATAAAATTAACCTGGGAATTGGTGTTTATAAAAATGAAGCAGGCCTGACCCCGGTTCTTACCAGCGTAAAAAAAGCTGAGCAGTATTTGCTGGAAAACGAAACCAGCAAAAACTATTTAAGCATTGATGGTCTGGCGGACTTTGCCCGCTGTACTCAGGCACTGCTGTTTGGCACTGACAATAACATTATTACGCAAAAACGCGCCCGTACGGCCCAGACGCCTGGCGGTACCGGTGCGCTCCGGGTAGCCGCTGACTTTCTGGCGACAAAAACCGCCGTTAAACGCGTCTGGGTCAGTAATCCCAGCTGGCCGAATCATAAGAATGTATTTGAATCTGCCGGCCTGCAGGTTTGCCAGTATCAGTATTATGATGCGTCGCATCACCAGCTCGACTTTGCCGGTATGTTAAACAGCCTGCAGCAGGCTGAAGCCGGCGATGTGGTGCTGTTCCACGGTTGTTGTCACAATCCTACCGGCATTGATCCTAGCGCTGAACAGTGGGCAGAACTGGCAGAAATATCGCAATCTAAAGGCTGGCTGCCGCTGTTTGATTTTGCCTATCAGGGCTTTGCCAACGGCCTTGAAGAAGATGCCGCCGGATTACGCTTATTTGCCGCCCGTCATAATGAGCTGCTGGTCGCCAGTTCTTATTCAAAGAATTTCGGTCTGTATAATGAGCGCGTAGGGGCAATGACCCTGGTTGCCAAAGACAGTGATATTGCCGATACCGCGTTCAGTCAGGTTAAATACACCATTCGGGCTAACTATTCTAACCCGCCTGCCCACGGTGCTGCGGTAGTCGCCACGATTCTCGCTAACCCGGCGCTGCGTGCTATCTGGGAACAGGAACTGACCGACATGCGCCAGCGTATTCAGCGTATGCGTCAGCTTTTTGTTAACACTCTGCAGGAAAAAGGCGCGAAAGGTGATTTCAGCTTTATCATCCGCCAGAACGGGATGTTTTCCTTCAGCGGACTGACGGCCGATCAGGTTCTTCGTCTGCGACAGGAATTTGCTGTTTACGCGGTCAGTTCCGGGCGGGTTAACGTCGCAGGGATGACTCCGGATAATATGGCCGCACTGTGCGAAGCAATTGTCGCCGTGCTCTGAGGCCAGGAAGAATCGGATAAAAAAGGCAATTTATATTGCCTTTTTTACTGACTATTGTAAAAACGGATTACTGATACGCTCCTCACCCAACGTGGAATCAGGGCCGTGTCCCGGCAGAAAACGCACCTCATCACCTAACGGCAGTAATCGGGTCTTAATGGCCTTGATCAGGTCACTATGGCTACCTTGCGGAAAATCGCTCCGGCCAACGCCGCCACGGAAGATAACGTCACCGGAAATTAACAGCCGCTGCTGACGGTGGAAAAACACGATATGACCCGGCGTATGGCCGGGACAATGAAGCACCTCAAGGGTTTCCTCTCCTACCCTGATCTTTTCGCCATCGCTCAGCCAGCGATCCGGCGTCAGCGGTGCGCACCAGTCAAAACCAAACATCTGACTCTGGTCCGGCAGTGCCTGTAACCAGAAATTGTCCCTGATATCCGGCCCCAGCACCGGCACCTGATACTCCCCGGCAAGGCTGGCAGCCGCACCAACGTGGTCAAGATGACCATGGGTTAACAAAATCTGTTTTACCACCACGCCCCGATCCCGGACGATTTCCTCAATCATCTCCGCATTGCCGCCCGGATCAACAATCGCAGCTTCTTTTGTCTGCGGACACCAGATCAGACAGCAGTTCTGAGCGAAAGCGGTAACAGGGATAATCTGAAACTCCATAATACTCCCGGTATTGATCATTGCCTGGCGTTCGCGCCATCGCGCCGCAGGCAGTCTGTACAAGAGTACTATCCTAACATCGTCAGAGGTGAATACCAGTGGCGCAGCATAGGAGAAGACAGGGGGAAAGAAACAACGGAAAAACGCCGCCACCGTCAGAAGGTGGCAGCAGCGTCAACAATACATTATGACCAGTGTCGCACTGGTCCGGTGTCGATATGGACAAAATTGCTGCGTGGATAATAGCCAACGCCGCCCATTTTTAAGGCCATCGCAGCCTTACGAACGTGATTTAACGCTACGCCCTCAATGTGGAAATCCATGGCCTGACCTTTAGTATGGTAGCTATGCCTGGCCACACCTTCACTGCTGCCACGCAGCATATTGTTGGTCGCCAGCGTGCGATAGCCGGAAATCAACTGCACTGGCTTGCGCGTGCCAAGCATCACCTGCAGACGATACAGATGGTCGAACAAGGCAGGATCAATAGACTTAATTTTACCGGCCCGGTAATCGCGGAAGAAATGGTTTAGCCTGGTCAGCTCATCTTTGTTATAACTCTTGCCATTGAAAAACTCCGCTTTCAGCGTTTCGCCGGTATGCAGGTTATTCAGAGTGAGAATACGAGGACGAGCGGTGGAAAGCGAAGCAAAAGCCTGAGCTGGCAGCAATGAGCAGCCGAGGACAGCCCCTCCCATCACCAGCAGTTTGCGACGGTGCGGATCAAAATTAGCCATGAATCATCATTACCCGACAAAAATATTTAACGGTGCCTCAGGGGCAACAGCGGGCACCTTACCTGTATAAAATTTCGCCGTCAACCCGGCAAACTGTGAGCTACGCCGGTTTTTATATAAATAATTCTTAATAATTAGCGATGACAGCGAACAACATCTATTGTTACTCCTTGATTTACCAGGCATTACATCAGCAATTTTTCAGCCTGGCTGAGAACCTGTATGCCAGAGTGCACAGTAAGATCATAATTGTAAATATCTGTACGAAACTGTGGTTTACCATCATCAGCCACCCAGGCGGTCAGATAATAAAGATTAACCGGCACACGGCGACGCACCGGCACATAGCGGGTATCCCCACCTTTCAGGGTGCTGGAAATACGTGCATCGTTCCAGCCTGCATCCTGCAGCAGCAGGTTGGCCAGTTCAGACGCCTTATTCACCCGCACGCAGCCGGAACTCAGGGCGCGGATATCTTTCTGAAAAAGATTATGGTTCGGCGTATCGTGCAAATAAATGGCATCCGAGCTTGGCATATTAAATTTATAACGGCCCAGTGAATTGGTCGCCCCGGGCGCCTGACGAATACGGTAGGGAAAATTCGCCGCCGAAACCATACGCCAGTCAATCATGGTCGGATCAATCACCTGAGCATCCCGGCTCCAGCCTGACAGCAACTGATAATTATGTTTCCACAGATAGCCCGGATCGCTTTTTACTTTTGGCACGATATCTTCACGCACCAGCGTGGTCGGAACATTCCACGGCGGATTCAGCACCACATTATTCAGCGCACTGCGCATCAGCGGTGTTTTACGATCCGGCCGCCCAACAATCACCCGCGATGCCAGAATCTGACTACCGTTGTCGTAATAAATCAGTGAGTAATTAGCAATGTTGACCATAATGCCATTATGCATATCATCCGGCAGCAGCCGTAGACGCTGAATATTCAGCGCCAGTAGCGCCGCGCGCATTTGCGGGGTAACGTTCAGCCATTCACGCGTGCGTGCGCCGATCGCCCCATCGCTTTCCAGCCCCTGCCAGCGCTGAAAATTTTTAACGGCTTCCACTAACTCTCTGGAATAGATAGCGGACGTGGCAGCAGCATTCACGCCGCTTTGTACCTGTCCCAGCGGCTGAGGTGGCTGGCTGCTGGCTGACTCCACCGGTGCGGCGGAGGGACTGACCGCTACCGTTTCATGCTCGCTAACAGATCGCGGCGCGGTGGCGACGGCATCATCTACCGGTTTTGGCGCCAGGGTTTTCTCAGACAGCATGCCGAGACGCTGCAGAATATCCCGTAAGGCGGGTACGTCCCGGCTGATTTGTCCAGGACGCAGCGTGGCTTTAGCGTTGAGCTGTGGCCAGGGTGCGTTATCCGCCAGCAGTGCTTTCAGCGCTTCATGCATTGGCTGATATTGCGGATGCTGTGGAACCAGAGTGGCGACAAAATGCGCCAGATTGCCCTCAGCCACCGCACGCTGCCACTGATTGATCACCGCAACCGGTGGCAGTGCCATTTTATAAGGCAGCGTATTGTACAGCAACTGCTCGCCTTTTAACGGAACTTCGCTGGTAAATTGCAGATAACCCAGCATGGCATCAGATAATAAAATATCGCGCGCCATACCGCTAATCGCCGGATCGGTCAGCTGCCTGACCCAACGGGTAAACTGCGGCTGAACCCCGGAAATAGCCACCTCAGCCAGCTGCTGCTGGAACTGCTGTACCGCCGCGCGGTCCTGCCACATCGGTTGCATATGATGAGTGTGATAAAGCGTGGCCAGAGTGGTGAGAAAATAGGGGCTGACGCCGGCAGGCAACGCTGCCTGCAGCCGATCCATCGCCGAAGCCACCTCACCGGAAACCTCAGCAGATGGCGGCACGTCAACCGCATAAGCCGGTAAAAACGTGGTCAGGCCGAGGATAATGTAACTACCCGCAGCCACTTTTTTCAGTGAAAACTTCCGCGCCAGTGACATTCCTTGCCCCCTGTTTAATGTAAGACTGTCGGCAACAGCTCCTTCGCCGGCAATCGTTAATCATTGTTATAAGTATACAAACAGTAAACGTCAATTGCCTCCGCAGCAAATGCCGTTTGCAAAGAAATATGCCCTGACAGGGCGCCGGTTTATTCGCCCCCTGCCTGGCGGACGCCTTCCGTTACATGATTGGCCGCCTTGTCCGGCTCGGCGGAGAAGCCGCGCAGACCAACAACATGCACATGTTCACTGTTATTAATCACCTTACGTACCAGCTTGTAGGTGGTGCCTTTTTCAGGGCTGATATTCTCCGGTGCAGCAATGATCAGCTGCATATCCAGCCGGGCGCAAAGTTCAAACAACGTATTGATTGAACGGCCATCAAGGCGGGCAGCTTCATCAAGGAACAGCAGGCGACACGGCAGGATATCTTTTCCACGCAGTCGACGAGACTCCTCTTCCCAGCTTTGCACCACCATCACCAGAATTGACATTCCGGTACCGATCGCCTCACCGGTGGACAGCGCACCACTCTCCGCCCGTAACCAGCCGTCGGATCCACGATTAACTTCAACTTCCATTTCCAGATAGTTACGGTAATCCAGTAGCTCTTCACCAATGGTCTGCGGCGTGCGCTGACCAATATCAATCTGTGGGTTAAGACGCTGGTACAGTTTAGCCAGCGCTTCAGAGAACGTAAGGCGCTGACTGCTAAACAGATCCTGATGCTGCTCGTGCTGCTCTGATAATACATCCAGCAGCATGGCATGGCTTTCCCGCACGTTCACGTTGAGCCGCACGCTGTTAACCTGGCCAAAGCTGACGCTTTGCAACCCCTGATTGAGCTGGCGTATACGCGCCTGTTCGCGCTGAATAGTCTTGCGTATAATATTGGCCACGCTGCGGGCACTGATGGCCAGCGTCTGCTCACGGGCGGTAAGCTCTTCTGTTAACCGGTTGAGTTCAATTTCCATCTGTTCGATGGCTTCCACCGGATCGTCAGTACGAATAATATCCTGACGGATACGTTCACGCAGATGCTGATAAACCGAGATAAAAAACTCGATTTTCCGTTCCGGCCGTTTAGGATCTTCAGAAAGACGCAGTACATCGCGCAGATGTTCGTTATCTGCCACTGCCAGCCGCAATGCGCCTAGCGCCTTATCCGACATGGAACGCAGTTCATCAGCACTCAGATAAGCCAGCTCGCGTTTGTGCAGCCGACGCTCAACGCCATTCTCTTTAACCAGTCGCATGACCGCGCACCAGCCAGCTTTAGCACTGACCACCTGCTCGCGCGCCGTAAGATATTCACGTTCCACACGTCTGAGTTTCTTCTGCAGTGCGTCCATTTCTGCTTCACAGAATGTCAGCTGTTTTTCCAGCTGATTGCGGCGAGCACGGTTATTACTTAGCGCACTGTAGAGCTCATCGCGCCGCAGGCGGGCACGTTCTTCAGCACTGGCATCAGCATGTACGCCAATATCGCGCATCTCCTGTTGCAGCTCTTTTAGCATCTCCTGCCGGGCATCCCAGGCACTCTTCAGCGATGCTTGCAGCTGCGAATGCTGCGCCAGCTGCTGCTGTTGCTCACGCAGCGCCTCGCGGGCGCGGGTGCGTTCGCTTTCCGCCTGCTCCAGACGACGGCGCAGCTGTTCATTCAGTCCCTGGCTGCCGTCAGACATAGCAACAGCATCCTGATAACTAAAGTGCGCGCGGCGCTGCACCACTTCGGTTATGGCAAAGGCCTGCTGCCTTGCATCACGCTGGTTGTCCAGTGCCTGCTGATAATCCTGTTGCAGCTGGTCATGCTGCTGCGGGTCGTTTTGTAGTACCGCCACCATCGGTTCCAGCTTCGCCAGGCTGGCGCCATGCAGCTGAAGATAACGCGCCGCTTCCTGCGACTCATCCAGCTGAGCAAGAATTTCATCATAGCGATCGCGTAGCGTTTCATCGCGCAGCAGGCCAAGGCGCGGCACAATACGATTTAGCCAGCTGATGGCTTCTTTTGCCTGTTCAAACTGCTGACGCTGCTGCTGATTTTCGTTTTCATGCTGGTTGAGTGCGCGTTCCAGCTCGTTGCGCCGTCCGCTAAGCTGACGGATCTGCGCTTCCGGGTCCTGCTCAAAAGCAACGCCAATATGGCTACCAATGAAACGGCTGAACGACTGATGCAAACGCTGGGTTTTCTGCACGTCAAACGAAAGGGTGGCAAAACGCTCATTCAGGGTATCGCGTTCGGCGCGCAACAGTTCCAGCTGATTTTCCCGCGCGGCGCGGCCAAACAGCGGAATTTTCGGAAAGCGTGAGTAGCGCCACTGGCGTTCAGCGACTTTCACCACCACCGCGCCGTCCAGTTCATCAACACTGAATACGCTGTCATCAAAAGATTGCGGGTCCCCTTCAATCAGGTAGAGGTCTTCCGGACAATCTTCCAGACTATCAAGCTGATCACGGATTAATGACAAGTCCGCTACCACGATAGCATGACGAGACGGACCATAAAGCGCCGAGAAATAAGGCGCATCCTCAATGGTCACATCATCATATATTTCCGACAGCAGCACCCCACCAAAACGCTCTGCCAGCGCGTTAAGCCTGCCGTCTTCCGCGCCACCAGGCTGGCTTAAACGTTCAATTTGCTGCTCAATATCACGCCGGCGGGCTGACACCTCATCACGTTCAACGGTCAGCGTCCGCTCCCGCTCCAGCAGCTGCTGCATAAAGCCGGTGACCTGCTGGCTGCTGGTCAACGACTCGCCACTCTGCTCGCTGAGTTGCTCCAGCAGCTCCTGTGCCGCCAGCCACTGCGGCGCCCGGCCGCTGAGTTGTTCAATTTGTCCCCGCAGCTGTTCCAGCTGCTGGCGCAGTGATAGCCGCCGCTCACCGGCATCCGCCACGCTCTCACTGAGCTGGCCGATTAATGCCTCCTGTTCACGCTGCAGCCCTTCCAGCTGTTCAACGTCATATTGCTGACCCTGACGTTTACAAAAATCGTTAAACAGACGCTCAGCATCCTGCTGTTCGCGCAGCCGCTGTTCCAGTTCGGCCGCACGGGCGCGCAGGCCAGTAAGTTGTTCACTGTGATGGCGCAGGTTTGCCGCATCACGCAACAAGTCACGTCCGATTTGCCACGCTTCGCTGCGATCGACCGGGCCGGCAATTTTACTGACCAGCTCGAACGCCTGTTCAAACTGACCGTGGGCAGCGTCGGCGACGCTTAACTTCTGCTCCAGCATCAGCAGTTTGCTGGTCGCATCACGTTCACGTTGCTGAAAACTCTCCTGCCACTCAAGGGCATTGTCTGCCGTCAGGTCGGGCAGCTGACACAGAGCGCGGGCGCGTTCCAGTGCCTGCAAGGCCTGCTGATACTGAATCGCCCGCGTTTGCTGAACATCCAGCGCCTGCTGATAATCGGCCAGCTGACTTTTCAGCTCATCAACTTCGTGCTCTGCGGCTTCAGCCCGCTCTTCGTTTTCCTGATGTTGCTCACGCGCTTCAGTGACAATTCCGGTTTGCTCTTCCAGACGCGCGCCAAGATCTTCTATATCCGCTTCGTAGCGGGTAATTTTTTCCTGCTGACGTACCGCGGTCTGTACCAGATTCAGATGGTCACTGGCAGCCTGATACTCCCCTTCAAGATCGCCTTCGGAGGCAGCATGTTCAGCCAGTTCACGCGCCATTTCGACGTGACGGGTCTGCTCAGTGTCAAGTTGACGTCGGCTGGCGGTCAGTTCCTGGCGCAGCTGCAAGGCAGCGTCAAGATGCTGACGACGTTCGTTAGCATGACGCATGTAATCAGCCGCAACATAGCTGGTGGCTTCAGAAATTAAATGTTTAAACAAATCGCGATCGGATTGGGTAACGCGAATGGCTTCCAGCGTCATACGGTTTTCACGCAGCGCGGCTTCCATGTCCTGGAACGCTTTACGCACACCGCTATTTTCCGGCAGCAGGTAGTCACGCAGCGAACGGGTAATCGCACTGGAAATGCCCCCGTACAGCGAGGCTTCAATCAGACGATAATATTTACTGCGATCGGCGGCGGTACGCATGCGCCGCGCCACCACGCCAATATCAAACATCAGCGCATGATAATCAGTAATCGAATTGTACTGGCGAAACTGCACGCTCTCGCTACTTTCGAACTTATCTTTCAGCTCGCTCAACGGCAATACCCGTGCCTGGCGGGCACTGACGGTTTCGGTCAGCAATTCGGTAGGATGAATACTGGCCGGCAATCCCTGAATGCTAAAAGGCCGGATGTCGACTTTACGATCGCGCCCCGCCACCTGCTGCAGGCGCACGCCCACCAGCACCCGCTGCCCTTGTGAATTCATCACATCAAGAGCCGCATAACAAACTCCTGGGCGCAGCTTACCGTGCAGTCCCTTATCACGCGAACCTGAGGTGGCGCCGGCTTCGGTGGTGTTACGAAAATGCAGTAATGTCAGATCGGGGATCAGTGCGGTAATAAAAGCTGCCATGGTGGTAGATTTACCGGCGCCGTTACCGCCGGACAGCGTGGTGACCAGCTCGTCAAGATCGAAGGTCCGGGCAAAAAAACCGTTCCAGTTGATCAGCGTCAGAGAGAGAAATTTTCCGCGTTCAATCATTCCTGTTCCTCCTCTGCGTTATCCTGGGATGCCCCATGCGCATCGTCATCTTCATCATTTAGCGTCAGACCATTTTCCAGCGACATCGCTTCACCATCGCGGATCATCCGCAGCTGCGCTTCACGCGGATCATCACCGCTGCGCACATCGGCACCGAAACGAAACACCGCTTCGCTGATTCGAAATTTACTGTTGTCATTGCCGGTAAACCAGACCATGCCAAGACGACGCAGGCGATTCAGCGACGCCCGCATTTTTTCCTGTAATTTCTGGCGATCGAGATCGGAGCCGGTTGAACGCTGATTTACCAGTTTAAGCAGTTTGTTTTCATCGGCGAGGTTCAGCAGTTCTTCATACAGTTCCTGCTGGGTAAAAATGCCTTCATTTGCCAGCCGTTCGGGACTGAGATAAAGATAACAGAGGATTTTGCCAACCATCATGTCCAGTTCGGAAAGCACCGAGCGGGCAATCAGCGTGGTGGAGCGGGGCCGTAAATAGAAAAAGCCTTCCGGCGCACGTATCAGCTCAACGTTATAGCGCGCGTAAAACTCTTCGAGATATTCCTGATAATCCATCAGAAATGCATGATTATCTAACTCTTCAATGCCGATATGACGGCCGGAACGCAGCTGACTGTCTAACGCCGGAAAAATCGAATTTGCCAGTGCCTCGGCCAGCTTAACCGGCATCACTTGTTCAATATTTGTCGATGACATGCGCCTGCACCTTGGCTCCGTAATCATTAATAGACTGCCACTCGGCGGGCAACCCGGAAAAATCAGCTTCAGCAACCCCTAATCGTACGGCCTGATCAACAACGATTCGCGCAAGATCAAAATGACGTGCGCGTGGATACTGCGCAAGGTAGTCACGCATGACCGCACCGAGATTAAGCGGCTTCTGTTGCTGTTTATAAATGTATAATGCCTCTTCAATCATGGCTGCCAGCTGCTCGCGGATGGCGTTAAATTCTTCGTATTCCAGTTCAGAGGGTAACTCACCCATCACCTCTTCGTTGCGCAGCGTCAGTTCTTCGTCACGCACGTCATACAAGCGCCCGGCGTTGGCATATGTCAGCGCCCAGGGCGCGTCAAAATAGCCCTGTAACGACTGGCGCAACCGCTGTGCAAATAAGCGGTTTTTATCCATATCAATCGCGGTACGAATGAATTTATGTACATGGCGGTCAAAACCAATCCATAAATCAATCGCCTGCTGACCCCAGCTGATAATGCGATCCAGTTTGCTTTGCAAATCAAACACCAGCCGATCGATAAACGCTAAGTCGGGACTGTGGGTAATCGCATCCTGAATGCGCAGCAGATTGGCCTGGAGCTTATCACCAGCGGCTTCCAGGGTATCCTGCAATTCACGTAACGTACCTGAGGTTTCAGCCAGCAGATGCTCACAGCTGGAAATCGCCGCCTGCCAGTCCTGATTCAGCAGTCCGGCAATATCATCCTTGACCGCTTGCTGCTGCTCATCCATCACCCGCTGCGTCAGATCGATGCTGTCAAAAATCTCAGCCACTGAATATTTCAGCGGAGCAAAAACATGACGGTGCCAGTGAAACTCGTCGCCGTCTTCATCCGCCGCATCCGCTGCGCGTTTTAGCTCACCGGCCACAATCGATAGCTGCATGGAAAGCCGCAGCGTGGAAAACTCACGCTGTCTGATATAATAGTCGGTAATACCAATAGCCAGCGGCGTCAGACGATAAATTGCGTTCCCTTCGTTAATTTCGCTGGTAAAGCGGTTTAGCAGACGCTGACGCACCATATCATTGATGGCGTTATTGGCACGGGTTTGTACCGTCTCACTGGTTTGCTCAAATCCTTCGCTGACATGGCGAAAAGCATCCACCAGCTCCCCTTCCCCCATTTCGCTATCCAGCCGTTCACCGTTCAGGGCCGCAATGGCCAGCAGAAAGGTCAGGCGTTCGTTAGGCAAAGAGACGGAAAAATCATTCTTTCGCGCCCAGGCAACCAGCTCCGGGACGGTCCGGGAAAAATCACTCATAGTTCGTCCTTCTGCACAGGCTTACGCGCGACGACGTGTATATAACGGCCCAGGCTTAAAAAAGGCTCCTGACGGCAATAGTGTGATTCCAGCGCCAGCAGCTCATCAAATCGTTCAGTCTGCAGATGTTTGTCCCGCATATAATCATGAAAAACACGAATGCCGGTTTTTTCACCCAGCGTGAAACCGCACTCTGCCAGCCAGCGATAAACATCTTCTGGCTCACGTGGATAATCCGGTGAAAGACTGCGCTTTTTCCGCTTCGGCATATTTGCCTGCAGATAGGCAAAGTTTCCTAAAACCAGATTACGCATCCTCAGACCGTTGATGTTATAAAACATCAGAGACAAGACGCCACCCGGCTTCAGGCAGTGAAATAATGATTTCAGCACCGCCTGCGGTTCGGCAACCCATTCAAGTACTGCGTGAAACAATACCAGATCCACCGGCGTATCCAAATGCTGCGCGACGTTCTGAACAGCAATTTGTTTAAATTGCATGTTGTCGCTCACACCTTGCTGCACTGCCAGCTGTCTGGCACGGGCAATCATCTGCTCAGAAAGATCGCACAACATCACGTTATGGCCACGCTGCGCCATGGCGCAGCCAGTCTGGCCTTCTCCTCCGCCGGCATCCAGAACCCGTAACGGTGCGGCTGGTAACGTTGACAACAGGCGTTCCAGCGCCTGCCAGAGGATCGCCTGGCGAACCCGACCTTTCGTTGTACCGTAGATATTTTGCGAAAATTTCTCGGCGATGTCGTCAAAATTGCGATCCTGCATGGCTGCACTCCAGGCGTGATTTACCGCCTCATTTTGTCATACACTGGCGAAGAATGAACCTTTCCATCATCACTGTGCTTTCAGATGACGTTTTTTCGGTCAAAAGGAGTCCGGATTTATGTTTTTTATGCTGAAAAAAGTCGCTGGCGGACTGCTGATGCCGCTGCCACTGTTGCTGATTATTACCGGAACCGGACTTTTTTTACTTTGGCGCAACCGCTGGCAGCAACAAGGCAAAATACTGATTTCTGTCGGCTGGTTTGGCTTACTGTTACTCAGCCTGCAACCTGTCGCCGATGGACTGCTACGTCCGCTGGAAAACCATTATCCCACCTGGCGAAACCAGCAGCCGGTACGCTACGTGGTGGTACTGGGCGGCGGCTATACCTGGAACCCTGACTGGGCGCCGGGTTCAAACCTGATCAACAACAGCCTGCCCCGTGTCACCGAAGGCATCCGTTTATGGCGGGAAAATCCGGGTGCAAAGATGATATTTACCGGCGCGGCGGCACAGCATAATGCCATGAGCTCCGCCGCCGTCGCCGCCTTAGTAGCCAAATCACTCGGCGTGCCGGCAGATGCAATTATCACCCTGGATAAGCCGCGCGATACCTCTCAGGAAGCGGCTGCCGTAGCACAGACTATTGGCAACGCGCCGTTTTTACTGGTTACCTCAGCTAATCACCTGCCGCGCGCCATGCAATTTTTCCAGCAACAAGGATTAACCCCGCTTGCCGCACCGGCTAACCAGCTGGCAATTGATTCACCGCTTAATCCCTGGGAACGCGCGCTTCCTTCTTCACTCTGGCTAAGCCACAGCGAACGGGCCTGGTATGAAATACTGGGGCGGTTATGGCAAGACTTCACGGCTGGTGATACCGCTGTCCCCCAGCCAGGGCAACAGTGACTGGCTGGCATGGTCAAACAGCGCGCGGTCAAACCCGCCGGTATGCATCAGGTGATCAATACTCTCCCAGAGCGCATACAGCCAGCGACGCCAAAGAAAACCCTGATTAACCGGAGCCCGACTGACATAACAGGTCAGCAGCTGACTGGCGGCACCGGGTTGCCAGAGACGGAATAAATCAAATTCACGTGGCGCCCATAAAATAGTGCCGGGATTGACCGCCGCCAGCAGCCGCTCGCTACGCGGCGTTTTAAGGATATGTTGTAACGTCAGATTACCGTGCACCAGCACACACGGGTCGTCAAAGCCATTAAAAAAAGCTGCGGCCTGTTGCCGGGCACGGTATAAAACCTGCCGGTCATCCATGGTCAGTATCGGCGGCCGTATAAAATTAAGCATTGCCCACAGCACTTCAATTCGCTGCAAATACCAGCGCGACCACTGATTTTCCTGAATACTGTCTACCGTGCCCACCTGACCATGGCTATCAGTCCGGTGCCAGCGCAGTATCCCTTCAACAATCTCAGCCTGTAATGCCTGCCACTGCGTGGGGCTGCGCGCCGGCACTTCAATCGGAATGCCTCCCAGACGCTCAACCAGTAGCGTTTCATGCAGCGGCTTACGGTGGCTGAGCACCATGCCGAAAACAGCAGGGACCCGCATCTTACCTTGCCGTGCCAGCAGGGAAAGTTTTTTCGCTTCCTGAGCAGCAAACCCCGGTTGACTAAAGCATTTGGCGATCAGCGGCAGAGCGTTTCCGCTTGCATCATAAATCGTATAAAGACTGACCCAGGGCTGTTCGCTGATACATTCAATCCGGCTCAGCGTTTCACCGAGAACCAGCGCCAGCTCAAACTGCAGCTGTTGACTTTCCATACCGTTCGCTCCTCACGACCGCTATCTGCGTGGGATGACCGGCACAGGGTTTGCCGGCTGAAGGTGCGGATCAGGAGGCGCGGCCGGCCCCCCCGAATGGCTGCATTACAGCACGCACGCGCTGTAAATCTTCCGGCGTATCCACGCCAACGCTGGGAATAGCCTGAGCCACATCGACATGAATTTTCTCGCCATACCACAATACCCGCAGCTGCTCTAACAACTCAATCTGCTCCAGCGGGCCAAGCGCCCAGCTGACGTAGCGGCGAATAAAACCAGCCTGATAGGCGTAAATACCGATATGGCGCAAAAAGTGATCGCCAATGGTTTCTTTCGTCTGGCTGAAGCGCTCCCGTTCCCAGGGAATCGGCGCACGGGAAAAGTAGAGGGCAAATCCCTGCGCATCACGAACCACTTTGACCGCATTAGGATTGAAAGCTTCCTCTGCATCGGTAACCGGCACGGCAAGCGTTGCCATGCCAACGCCGCTACGACGCAAATTTTCGGCAACCTGACGAATAATGACCGGCGGGATCAACGGCTCATCCCCCTGCACGTTAACGATAATGGTGTCATCCGGGAATTGATAACGCTCCACCACTTCCGCAATACGTTCGGTACCTGAATGGTGATCGGCGCGCGTCATACAGACTTCACCACCCGCTGCCGTTATCGCGCTGGCCACCTCCGGGTGGTCGGTTGCCACAATAACCCGACTGGCCCCGGAGGCCTGTGCTCGCTCCATCACATGCACAATCATCGGCTTACCGTGGATATCAACCAGCGGCTTACCCGGTAGTCTGGTGGAGGCAAAACGAGCGGGAACCACTGCGACAAAACTCATGGATGGCTCTCTTCCAGCGTCAGTGTGCGAGCCTCATTTTCCAGCAGCACCGGAATACCATCACGCAGCGGATAGGCAAGGCCGTCCGCTTTACAAATCAGTTCCTGCTGTTCTTTGTTGTAATAGAGCTTGCCATTGCATACCGGGCAAGCAACGATTTCCAGTAAACGATGATCCATATATCCTCCGTTGTGGGCTGGATCAGGAAGAACAACAGCTTATCATAAGCGCGCCAGACCCAGCTATGCTATCAGTCAATCTGCCAGCGCGAAGGCAGATAACGGCTCAATGCTTCCGGCTGGCTGGCAATGTCCAGCCGACTGGCACCCTGCCATTGCGCAAAGCGGCTGAGGGTGCGTTGCAGATCTTCGCCGAGGCGCGCACTGGCCCGTACCGCCGGCTCCAGCCAGATTTGATGGATCTGCAAACAGGCATTCTTGCGATCCATACGCGCATCAAGCCGGCCTTTAAGTGCACCGCGATGTAAGATTGGCAGAACAAAATAGCCATAGCGCCGTTTTGCCGCCGGCGTGTAGCATTCCAGTCGATAATCAAAATCAAACAGAGCCCGCGCCCGACGCCGATCCCAGATGACCGGGTCAAAAGGTGACAGTAAGGCGGTATGACTGGCTGCCGGCAGCGCAGATAGCGCGGAAAACAGCGCGTTATCCAGATAAAGCGAGCCAAGCCGTTGTACTTCAATCTTTTTGACTTCGCCCTGCTCTTGCCACAAAGCCAGTAAGGCTGCCAGTGGCGCACGCTTCAGGCGGTAATAATCCGCCAGCCATTCGGCGCGAAATATCCCTAAACTGCAGGCGCTATTACGTAACATTTGCGCCAGCGCATCGGCTTCACTCAGCGCGTGCACTGCGTCATCCCAGTCAGGCAATACCCGCCGGCGTAAATCATAAATACGCTGAAAATGGTGGCGACCAACAACCATCAGTTCACCGGCACTGAACAGATTTTCCAGATGACGCTTAAACGGTTTCCACGACCACCAGCCAGGCTTATTTTCTGATGGCGTCGCGAAATCCGCCGAGCGCACCGGACCATGCTGTTCAATGTGCATCATCAGAGCGGCAATATCGTGCTGATGTGCCATCATCCATTGATGATTATATTTCCAGCCGAGGGCATGAGGATTGAGCATACGGTGACGCAGCAGAGGGTAATCTTCGGCAGGAATAAAACAGGCCTCATGGGCCCAGTATTCAAACAGCTTACCCTCGCTGAGTGCCTGTTCCAGCCATGAAAAAGGATGACTGCCAATACGACTGAACAGCACCAGCCAGGGACTGCGTGCCACCACATGAATGGTGTCTATCTGCAACAGCGACATCCGGCGGATAGCGCTGAGCAGATCCGCCGGACGCGCTTTTCCTGCAGGTGGACGCAATAACCCCTGGGCCATCAGATGCAGGTTTCTGGCTTCGGCCAGTGTCAGTGAGGAGAACGCCATGCTGCCATCCTGTTGCGATGCGCGAACACGGTGCGCAGGAGAGATTTAATCAGACTGGCACAGCCGGAGAATTTCGCCAGTTAAATCGTGACCCTGCAGGTCCAGTTGTGCCTCAACCGGCAGATACCACCAGTTTTTTTCAGCAAAGGCGCGCACTTTTACCGCATCTTTTTCCGTCATTATCAGCGTTTCATCCGCGCGGGCCAGCGGAGCAAGCTGACTCAGCACGTAATGCTGATGATCGGCAAAGGCAACTTCACGCCGCGGCGTGACGCCCAGCTGGCGCAGCGTGGCAAAAAATCGCGGCGGATGACCAATACCTGCCATCGCCACCACATTGTGCAACTGTGCCGCTGGCCGTTGTTCACCTGACAGCAGATTAACCGCAAGACCGGCGGTAAGCTGCATAGCAATTTCATCCGCCGCCGCCTGTCCACCGTTAACCACCCGCGCGTTGACCTGTTTCAGGCGTGACGCACGTTCACGCATTGGTCCGGCGGGCAGCCACCAGCCGTTACCAAACCGCCGTTCGCCGTCAATAACCACCAGCTCGTAATCACGCGCCAGCGCGTAATGCTGCAAGCCATCATCGGAAATAATGATATCAATGTTGCCTGCCGCCAGCAGGGCACAAACCGCATCACGCCGTCGGGGAGCCACCGCGACCGCTGCGCCGGTACGTTGCCATATCAGCACCGGTTCGTCACCGACCTGAAACGGCGTGCTGGCCGCATCCAGCAACAGGGGATAATGTGCCGATCGGCCTCCGTACCCCCGGGAAACCATGCCTACCCGCAATCCTGCCTGCTGAAGCCGTTTTACCAGCCAGATAACCAGCGGCGTTTTACCGTTACCGCCGGCGGTCAGGTTGCCCACCACCACCACCGGAACGGGGGCGCGCCACGCCTTTCGCCAACCGCACTGATAACTCAGGCGAATGCAATGACTGATCAGGCCATAAAGCAGGCTAAGCGGCCACAACAGCAGCCAGAGTGGAGACTGACCACTCCAGATACGCGCTATCATTGACCAAACTGCATCTTATGCAGCTGCGCATAAATGCCATTGTTGCTCAGCAGCACGCTATGCGTACCCTGCTCAACAATCCGCCCGTCTTCAATCACCGCAATCTGATCGGCTTTTTCGATGGTGGACAGACGGTGGGCAATGACCAGCGCGGTGCGGTTTTTCTGTAATTCCTCCAGCGCGGCCTGAATGGCACGTTCAGATTCGGTATCCAGCGCCGAGGTAGCTTCATCAAGAATCAGAATCGGACAGTCACGCAGCAGCGCACGGGCAATAGCAATACGCTGGCGCTGTCCGCCGGACAACAGCACGCCGTTCTCACCAATCACCGTATCCAGCCCGTTATCCATTTTGCCGATAAAATCCATGGCATAAGCCATGCGGGCAGCGCGCTCAATCTGCTCACGGCTGTATTGTTCTTCACGTGCGTAAGCAATATTGTTGGCAATGGTATCATTGAACAGATGGACATTTTGCGATACCAGCGCTACCTGATTACGCAGCGATCCAAGGGTATATTCACGCAGATCGTGACCATCGATTAAAATTTCCCCTTGCTGGATATCATAAAAACGCGTCAGCAGGCTGGCAATAGTGGATTTACCCGATCCGGAGCGGCCCACCAGCGCCAGGGTTTTGCCTTTGGGTATGTTAAGGCTGATGTTATGCAAAGCCGGAGCATCACGTCCCGGATAAGTGAAAGTGACGTTTTTAAACTCAACGTCACCCTGGGCACGCTCAATCACGCGCTGTCCGCTGTCCACTTCCTGTTCACCGTCAAGAATGGCAAACAGCGTCTGACAGGCCGCCATCCCACGCTGAAACTGGGCATTAACGTTGGTCAATGATTTCAGCGGTCGCATCAGCGCCAGCATGGAGGCAAACACCACGGTGATGGTGCCCGGCGTCAGGGTTTCCATTACCTCAGGGAAGCTGGCAGCATAAAGAACAAAAGCCAGCGCCAGGGAGGCAATAAGCTGAATAATCGGATCGGAAATTGACGAGGCAGAAACCAGTTTCATGCCCTGCTGACGCATGCGATTGCTGACTTTCTCAAAACGACGATTTTCCACATCCTGGCCGCCAAAGATCAGCACCTCTTTATGCCCTTTCAGCATCTGTTCAGCGCTGGTGGTTACCTGCCCCATGGTGTTTTGCATATTTTTACTGATGTCACGGAAACGTCGGGAAACGAACCGAATGGCCAGCGACACCACCGGTGCCAGCAGAATCAGAATCAGCGACAGCTGCCAGCTGTAATAAAACATCATAATAAACAGGCCAATAATCGAAGTGCCTTCCCGTACCACGGTGACCAGGGTCCCTGAGGAGGAGGAAGCGACCTGCTCTGAATCATAGGTAATGCGTGAAAGCAGCGTACCGGTGGACTGCTGATCGAAAAAGGAGACCGGCATACTCATCATATGGCCAAACAGGCGGCGACGCATGGTCATTACCACGTTACCCGATACCCACGACAGGCAATAACTGGAAATATAACTGGTAATCCCGCGCATCAGCATCAGGCCAATCACAACCAGCGGCATCCACATCAGAACCGTGTTATTTGCTTTACCAAAACCTTTGTCGAGCAATGGTTTAAGTAATGATAACAACAGCGCATCGCCTGCGGCGTTGATCACCAGAGCAATGGCTGAAACGATCAGCCCGGTTTTGTATGGCGCGATCATTGGCCATAGCCGGCGGAAGGTCTGCCAGGTGGTAAGGTCTTTATCCGGATGCATTATTTAACCGCTTTATCTGAAAACAGCCGCTCATTCTACCTGGAATCGCGCGGCACGCCAAACCACTGATGATACCATCTGGGCATTATTTGTTCCCTGAACCCGTCGATTGCCCATCGGTTGCGATAAAATTTAACGCTTATCTGACCGGATTTAGCGGTATCCCACCAGTGATAATGGTTGTCACGAAAGCGTTTTATTATCACTCTTGCCGGCAAGCGCCAGGGGTTATAACGGGATGTTGAAGCCAGCGCGGCCTGACCTGCAATGCTGCGCAGCCACGGCCATGAAGAGGAGCTGCGGCTACCGTGATGACCAACCTGCAGTACGGTGGCCCGCAATGCTGTTCTGTCCAGTCCAAGAATCCGGTACTCTGCGCGCGATTCCAGATCACCGGTCAGCAGTACCCGCCAGCGGCCGTCACTGATACGGATAACACAGGAATGATTGTTATCTTTTCCCTTATCCTCTTTCAGCGGCCAGAGTACGCTGAATGTCAGCCCCTGCCAGCGCCAGTGATTACCGCGTTCACAAGGCAGACGGTCAGCCGGACCAAAATGACTGCGTACCGCTGTTTGTGGCCAGTGTGCAAGCAGGCTGGCCAGCCCGCCGATATGGTCAAGATCGCCATGGCTCAGGATAATTTGATCCGGCCGCAGATGATGCCACTGCATCCAGGGAATAATGACACTTCGCCCCATGTCCCCACCAGGCCAGCGTTTGCCGGTATCATAAATCACCGCCCGCTGACCACGCGAAATCACCACGGCAAGCCCGTGCCCGACATCCAGCATATCCACGCGCCACTGCGGCTGCGGTGGATACATGCGCCATAGCCAGACAGCCATCATCAACGCCAGCAGACTGGCAAGATGGCCGCGCCAGAGAGCAAAACGCCATGCAGCCAGCACCAGCCATATCCCGCTACTTAACCAGCATTGCGTTTCAGATAAGGTAAACCAGCCGCTGGGCAGCCGCTGTAAAGGCCAGAACACAATCATCAGACTCTGATCAGCCAGCCACCAGAAACACGCAGCCAGTAGATAACACGGGGAACAGCATACCGCCAGCAGACTCAGCGGTACTGACACCATCGACACCACCGGCACCGCCCACAGGTTGGCAAACAGCGCGCTGAGACTAAAGCCATGGAACATCATCGCCTGTACCGGCAACATCAGCAGCAATATTCCCAGCTGTAAATGCAAAAGATGTAACCAGCCCCAGTACCATTTACGTGGGATCCAGCCGGGCAGCGGTGCCAGGCGATACCAGAGTAAAATCCCGCCCACCGCCACAATGGAAAGAATCAGGCTGTCAGAAAGGATGCTTATCGGGTCGGTGAATAACAGCAGGGCAAGACACAACAGCCAGACCTGAACGCTACGGCAGTGCCAGCCGGCCAGACGCAACAGGTTCCAGCTCAGCAGCGCCAGAATAGCGCGCATAACCGGTGGATTAGTGCCCGCCAGCCAGCAATAAGCCATGGCCACGCTCATCCCCACCAGTAACGGCATTTTGAAGTCAATGCGGGCCGTCGGCAGAAAAAATTGTAAGCGCCGTCCCAGCAGCCAGCCGGCCGCCGCGGCAAAGCTGATGTGCAGACCTGAAATGGCTATCAGATGCATAATGCCGGTCTCGCGCAGCAGCTGGTTAGTTGCACGGTCAATCCCGCTGCGGTCGCCGAACGTCAACGCATTGAGAATGCCCCCCCAGTGCCTGTTTTGCGTATGCTGCTGCGCCAGCCGGATTAACCTTGCCCGATAACCACAGTGGCGCTGTAAAGCCCCGGCGCTAATTATCCGTCCCTGTAGCGGGTTACCGTTTGCCAGACGATAGCGCTGACTGTCGAAGCCGCCTTCATTAAGCCAGCCGTGTACCGGCCGCAGTGTCAGGGTCATCTGCCAACGCTGCCCGCTGCAAAATTGCGTCATCTGGCTGCCGCGGGGGTAAATTATCGCCCGTAACGGCGGGAACTGCGGCTGATGATTAATCCGATCGAGACGGATCTGAATACGGTGTTTATCGGGCTGTACCTCGGTTACCGTGACCTGGGCTTCCACGTTGCCACCGCTGAGGTTATTCATTTGTGTTAACAGGCGTTGCCCCTGCCAGGCAGACCAGCTAAACAGTAGCAGCAGCAGACCGCCATACCACATCCCGCGCCAAGGCAGGCGCAGCAGTAAAACGCCACAACAGGCGGTCAGCCCGAGGATAGACGTTGCCGGCAGCGCCGGCAGGAAGGCCAGCGGCAGGGTTGCCAGAACGGTTATTAGCGCCAGCTGAGTTAAGTTAACCACCATACTTTTCCCCTTCAGTCAGAAGAAAAGTATGCCTTGCCAGCCGTTATGCTTCGCCGGCCATACTGCCGTGATGCGTGTCGCTACGTAAAATTTTTAACGCATAACTGAAATTTCACGCCCGTTACGCAAGGCAAAAAAAAACGACACCGTAGTGTCGTTTTTTGCCAGTCGGTGAATTAACCGTAGATATTTGCCCGATCGCGTAGCTCTTTGCCCGGTTTAAAATGGGGAACGTATTTACCTTCCAGATCCACTTTGTCACCCGTTTTAGGATTACGTCCGGTACGGGGAGCACGGTAATGCAAAGAGAAACTACCAAAGCCGCGGATTTCAATGCGTTCACCTTGTGACAACGTTGTTGCCATATGTTCGAGCATTTCTTTAACCGCATCCTCAACGACTTTCGCCGGAATATGAGTTTGCTGGCCTGCAAGTCTTTCAATCAGTTCTGACTTGGTCATAAATCCTCCGGTTAATTCCTTGAGCATAGAGTGTAGCAATTATCTATCCCGTCAGAGCGACACACTGGCGCCGCCCTGCAGGATAATGATATTACTCGCCTTTCGCTGCTTTGAACGCTTCAGCCATTGCGTTAGAGAAGTTACCCTCTTCCGGCTTATTGTTCACAGTGGCAATGGCATCTTTCTCATCAGCTTCGTCTTTCGCACGAACTGACAGGCTGACAACACGGTTTTTGCGGTCGACGCCTGTAAATTTGGCTTCAACTTCATCACCCACGTTCAGCACCTGAGTTGCATCTTCAATGCGATCGCGTGAAGCTTCAGAAGCACGCAGATAACCTTCCACGCCGTCAGCTAATTCAACTGTAGCACCTTTCGAGTCAACTGCCGTGACTTTACCAGTAACAATGGCACCTTTCTTATTCAGAGAGATGTAATTGTTGAACGGGTCTTCTGCCAGCTGCTTAACACCAAGGGAGATACGTTCACGTTCGGCATCAACCTGCAGCACCACAGCGGCGATTTCATCACCTTTCTTGTACTCGCGCACCGCTTCTTCGCCAGTGGCATTCCAGGAAATGTCAGACAGGTGAACCAGACCGTCGATACCGCCATCAAGGCCGATGAAGATACCAAAGTCAGTGATTGACTTGATTTTACCTTCAACGCGATCGCCTTTGTTGTGGGTTTCTGCAAACTGCTGCCATGGATTGGCTTTGCACTGCTTGAGGCCCAGAGAGATACGGCGACGCTCTTCGTCGATATCCAGTACCATGACTTCAACCACATCACCGACGTTAACCACTTTCGACGGATGAATGTTTTTGTTAGTCCAGTCCATTTCAGAAACGTGAACCAGTCCTTCCACGCCTTCTTCGATCTCAACGAAGCAGCCGTAATCAGTCAGATTGGTTACGCGACCGGTCAGGCGGGTGCCTTCCGGGTAACGCTTAGCGATAGCAACCCACGGATCTTCGCCCAGCTGTTTCAGGCCAAGAGAAACACGGGTACGCTCGCGGTCGAATTTCAGCACTTTAACAGTGATTTCATCGCCCACGTTAACGATTTCGCTCGGATGCTTAACGCGTTTCCACGCCATATCGGTGATGTGCAGCAGGCCATCGACGCCGCCCAGATCAACGAATGCACCGTAGTCGGTAAGGTTCTTAACGATACCTTTAACTTCCATGCCTTCCTGCAGGTTTTCCAGCAGCTGATCGCGTTCTGCACTGTTTTCTGATTCGATAACAGCACGACGTGATACCACAACGTTGTTGCGCTTCTGGTCGAGCTTGATCACTTTGAATTCCAGCTCTTTACCTTCCAGGTGCAGGGTATCCCGTACCGGACGCACGTCTACCAGAGAACCCGGCAGGAACGCACGAATACCGTTCAGCTCAACTGTGAAGCCACCTTTAACTTTGCCGTTGATAACACCGGTAACAGTTTCAGCGTCTTCGTATGCTTTTTCCAGCGTGATCCAGGCTTCATGACGTTTAGCTTTCTCACGGGATAGCAGGGTTTCACCGAAGCCATCTTCTACTGCGTCCAGCGCAACGTCAACTTCGTCACCAACCTGGATTTCCAGCTCGCCGGCTGCGTTCTTAAACTGCTCTGCAGGGATTGCAGATTCAGATTTCAGACCCGCATCAACCAGAACTACGTCTTTGTCGATAGAGACAACAACGCCACGAACGATGGAACCCGGACGGGTTTCGATTTCTTTCAGGGACTCTTCAAAGAGTTGAGCAAAAGATTCAGTCATATTGATAATCTTAGGATTCTTCAATTTAACGTCCACCTGACGTCATTGTCGGATGGGGTTGTTTCACATACCTGCAAACATCCTGTCAGCAGGGGTACTACAAATTTAAGCCGAGGGCAGTGCCAGCTTTTCACGGGCATAATTTAGTGCTTTTTCAATCACCTGCTCAATCGTCATACTGGTAGAATCCAGTACTAATGCATCCGTGGCAGGGACTAACGGGGCGACAGCACGGTTACGATCGCGGTCGTCGCGTTCTGTTATCTCGGCTAAAAGGCGCTCAAAGTTAACACTAAAGCCCTTCTGCTGCAACTGTAGCATACGGCGGCGAGCGCGCTCTTCTGCGCTGGCATCAAGAAAAATTTTTACCGGCGCATCAGGAAAAACCACCGTTCCCATATCCCGTCCGTCGGCAATCAGACCCGGCGCATCACGAAAAGCACGCTGGCGACGCAGCAACGCTTCACGTACCCGGGGAAATACCGCAACTTTCGAGGCGGTATTACTGACTTCCTGAGAACGGATTTCCGTCGTCACATCTTCGCCTTCCAGAACCACGCGGGTCTCGCCCTGATTAACATCAAAACGGACATCAAGGTGCGCCGCTACCGGTACCAGGGCCTCTTCCGAAGTGATATCGATATGATGATGCAAAGCAGCCAGTGCCAGCACCCGATAAATTGCGCCGGAATCAAGTAAACGCCAGGATAAAGCCGCTGCCATCGCTTTACACAGCGTTCCCTTCCCTGCACCACCTGGCCCATCAATGGTTATCACCGGGACTATTGCTGTCATTTATTCTCTCCTGTCGGTGTTAAGCCTGTTTTTATGGCGGCAACCGCTGTGCATTATACGCAGCCATACGACGAATAGTTACCCCTGCAGGGATGATAGAATAAAATAGCCGGCACATTGTGAAAAAGTGCCGTGGCAGCAGCGAACGCTACCAGCCACGTCATGTTTTAGCGCGACTGACTGGTGCGGGCAAACTGGTCAAAATAGTCAGGGAAGGTTTTCGCCGTGCAGCCAGGATCAAGGATTGTCACCGGCGTATCGGACAACGCAACCAGCGAAAAACACATTGCCATCCGGTGATCATTATAGGTGGCAATGCTGGCTTCTTTTAGTTTCTGCGGCGGTGTGATGCTGATATAGTCATGTCCCTCTTCAACCCCGGCGCCAACTTTACGCAATTCGGTTGCCATTGCCGCCAGACGGTCAGTCTCTTTTACCCGCCAGTTGTAGATATTACGCATGACGGTTGTGCCCTCAGCAAACAGCGCGGTGGTCGCGATAGTCATCGCGGCATCGGGGATATGGTTCATATCCATGTCTATTGCTTTTAACTCACCGCGCGAACAGCTGATAGAATCGGCGGCCCATTCAATCGTTGCGCCCATTTTTTCCAGCACGTCGGCAAAGCGGATATCACCCTGTACGCTGTTTTTACCAATACCGGTCACTTTTACCGTTCCGCCTTTGATTGCCGCCGCGGCGAGAAAATAGGACGCCGATGACGCATCCCCCTCCACCAGGTAGTGCCCGGGAGAGTGGTAACGCTGCCCGCCTTTGATGCGAAACACCTGGTAATCATGGTTTTCAACCTCAACGGCAAAGGCTTTCATCAAATGCAGGGTAATATCAATATAAGGTTTAGAGACCAGCTCACCCTTGATAGTTATCACCGTATCCTGCGGCGCCAGTGGCGCTGTCATTAATAATGCGGTGAGAAACTGGCTGGAAACCGATCCGTCCACCACAACCTGTCCACCGCTAAACCCGCCGCGCAGACGCAGCGGCGGATAATGTTCCTGTTCAGTGTAATCAATCCGCGCGCCGCCCTGGCGCAACGCATCAACCAGATGTCCAATCGGCCGCTCTTTCATACGCGGTTCACCGGTTAACAGCAGATCGTTATCAGCAAGACAGAGCGCCGCCGCCAGCGGACGCATTGCCGTTCCGGCATTACCTAAAAAAAGCGCCTGCGGACGGTCACTGCGTAACGGGCCGTTAATACCGGTCACTTCACAGGTACGACGATCGTCAGAAAGCCAGTATTTCACACCCAGCAGGGCCAGGGCGTTCAGCATATGACGCACATCATCGCTGTCGAGCAAATTTGTCAGTCGCGTGGTGCCGGACGCCATCGCTGCCAGTAACAAGGCGCGATTAGACACGCTTTTAGAACCCGGCAGGTTAACGATACCATTAACCCGGGAAACCGGTTGTAATTTCAGGGAGTCCTGCATGTGAAACCTATTCTCCAGCGATAAAAGCGCTGAAGCTGCCGGAGCAATACTTCAGCGCCATCATTTTGTAATGCGATTAAACGTGTTTTATCAATCAACCGTGGCGGCGTTCAAAGTCGGTCATAAAATCAGTCAGCGCTCTGACCCCTTCCAGCGGCATCGCATTATAAATAGATGCCCGCATACCGCCGACCACGCGGTGACCTTTCAGCGCATGTAACCCTGCTTTCAGTGATTCCGCCAGAAACAGGCTGTCCAGCGAGGCATCGGCCAGCTGAAAAGGGACATTCATCCGTGAACGGTTTGCCGGCGCGACATCATTACGATAAAAGTCGCTGTTGTCGATAACACCATACAGTAAATCGGCTTTTGCCTGATTACGCTTGTCCAGTTCGTTGACACCACCCTGCTCTTTCAGCCACTTAAATACCAGGCCAGAGAGATACCAGGCAAAGGTCGGCGGGGTATTAAACATGGAATCATTGTCGCTTAACACCTTATAATCAAGCACGGAAGGTAGCACCTGACGCGCCTTGCCAAGCAGGTCTTCGCGCACCACTACCACCGTCAGCCCGGCCGGCCCGATATTTTTTTGCGCCCCGGCATAGATAACGCCGTAGCGGCTGACGTCAATCGGACGGGAAAGCAGCGTCGACGACAGGTCAGCAACCACCACTTTATCGCCAAAATCAGGCTGTTCTTCAATAGCAATCCCATCAATGGTTTCGTTGGGACAAAAATGCAGATAAGCCGCATCCTCTTTTAACTGCCATTCGCGCATCGGGCGGATAGCGCGGCGACCGTCAACGGTGGTTCTTGCGTCAATAACATTAGGTGTACAGTATTTTTTCGCTTCCTTGATGGCACTGGCGGCCCAATAGCCGCCGTCGACATAGTCGGCGTGCGAATTGTCGCCAAGCAGATTAAGTGGCACCGCGGCGAACTGGGCTCTGGCCCCGCCGTGACAGAATAACACTTTATAATCAGCGGGGACCTTCAGCAAATCGCGAAAATCCTTCTCCGCTTCTTCGGCAACCTGAATAAACTCCTTGCTACGATGACTGATTTCCATCACCGATGTACCCGACCCCTGCCAGTTGCACAGTTCCTGTTCAGCACGACGCAACACTTCCACCGGCAGCATTGCCGGGCCGGAGCTAAAATTGAAGACCTGACTCATTTATCCTCACCACTCATTATGAATAAACCCGCTTTCCATACTCGGTTTTAACACCCCGCCCCAGACGCTGCAATGACTTATCCGCCAGGCGAGCCAGTTTTTCACCTTTGCCCCCCGCAGAAGATAGCGGAGCACTGCACGCAAACAGCATTTCATGACAGCCGGCAGCAGCAGGCCGTTGCCTCTGACCATGAGCAGAATCAGCGGCGACTAAAATGTCAGCACAGCGATAGCGATTCCCCCTAAAACACCGTATGATTGCGCGCTTTCCGCACAACTATCGTTAATTATAGTGGGCCGTTATGACGCAAACCTATATTCCAGGCAAAGACGCCGCGCTGGAAGATTCTATCGCGCGCTTCCAGCAAAAACTTCAGGATCTTGGCTTTAATATTGAAGAAGCCTCCTGGCTGAATCCTGTCCCCCACGTCTGGTCAGTGCATATCCGCGACCGTGACTGCCCGCTTTGCTTTACAAATGGCAAAGGTGCCAGCAAAAAAGCCGCCCTGGCATCGGCCCTTGGCGAATACTTTGAACGCCTTTCGACCAACTATTTCTTTGCCGATTTCTGGCTGGGTGAATCGCTGGCTAACGGTGATTTTGTTCATTATCCCAATGAAAAATGGTTTCCTCTGCCAGAGGATAATTGCTTGCCTGCCGGGATCCTGGATGAAAAGCTGCGCCATTTTTACGATCCGGAAAATGAATTAACCGCCAGCGCGCTGGTGGATTTGCAATCCGGCAACCGTACGCGAGGCATCTGTACCCTTCCCTTTGTGCGTCAGTCAGACCAGAAAACGGTCTATATCCCGATGAATATTATTGGCAACCTCTATGTTTCCAACGGGATGTCTGCCGGGAATACCCGTAATGAAGCCCGGGTGCAGGCCTTGTCAGAAGTCTTTGAACGCTATATTAAAAACCGTATTATTGCTGAAGCCATCAGCCTTACGGCTATTCCGCAAAGCGTCCTGTCACGCTATCCTGGGGTCGTTGAGGCCATTGAAAAATTAGAAGCAGAAGGGTTTCCCATTTTCGCTTACGACGCCTCACTGGGGGGACGTTACCCGGTTATCTGTGTGGTGCTGTTGAATCCGGCCAATGGGACCTGTTTCGCTTCGTTTGGCGCCCATCCGGATTTTGGTGTCGCGCTGGAGCGCACCGTTACTGAGTTATTGCAGGGGCGCAGTCTGAAAGATCTGGATGTGTTTACCCCACCGACCTTCGATGATGAAGAAGTGGCAGAACATGCCAATCTTGAAACCCACTTTATTGATTCAAGCGGGGCAATTTCCTGGGATCTGTTTAAGTCTGCCGCCGATTACCCCTTCGTTGACTGGCGTTTCGACGGCACCACAGAGGAAGAATTTGCCACGCTGATGGCGATTTTCCAGGCGGAAGATAAAGAAGTATATATCGCGGATTATGAACATCTCGATGTTTACGCCTGCCGCATTGTGGTGCCCGGCATGTCTGATATTTATCCGGCTGAAGATCTGTTACTGGCGAACAACAATATGGGCGCCGCGCTGCGGGACACCCTGCTTTCTCTGCCCGCCAGCCGCTGGCCAGCCGACGCATATCTGGCACTAATTGAACAGCTTGACGAAGAAGGCTATGACGACTTCACCCGCGTGCGTGAACTGCTTGGCCTGGCGAGCGGTAAAGATAATGGCTGGTACACGCTGCGAATAGGTGAACTGAAAGCCATGCTGGCACTGGCCGGTGGTGATTTAGAACAGGCACTGATCTGGACCGAATGGACAATGGAATTTAACAGCTCGGTGTTTACCCCGGCACGTGCTAACTACTATCGCTGTCTGCAAACGCAGTTATTGCTGGCCATGGAACCCCAGCGCGATCCGCAACAATACCAGCATGCCTTTATCCGCATGTACGGTGCGCAGGCGGTTGCCGACGCCAGTGCCGCCCTGAACGGTAGCGCACCGTTTTATGGTCTGCCGGCGGTTGATGCAGATTTCAACGCTTTCCCTGCCCATCAGGCGTTGCTGGCAGCCTATGAAAAGCTGCAGCAGGCGAAAAGACGCTTCTGGAAATAACCGATGAACTGGCTACCGCGAGGTAGCCATTATTTTTTGAAAATTTTTCAATGTAATCCGCACGTCTTCCCACCAGTAATTGTCAGATAAATCAACTTACCCTCTCTTTCGCCTGCCGTCCGCGTCCTGACTTATCGTCAACTTAAAAAATAATCGTATAAATTAAAATTATTTTTCTATTTTATTATCAATGAATTATATAAAAACAGCCGTGCACAGCTCGTTATTAACGGTCAAGTGGTCAGGCCAATATGATCCAGGTCAAATTCATCTCTATAATGATTTGTTAGTATTTCTTTATTGAAAATATTGGGAGACAGTTGACGTGAGCGCTGACAACCCGTTTAATTTGCTGATGCCGGCCGAAATGGCCAAAGTGGCTGAAGATGCCGGCGTTTATAAAGCAACAAAGCACCCTTTTACCACCTTTTTCCTCGCCATAACGGCTGGCGTCTTTATTTCTATCGCTTTCGTTTTTTATATCACTGCCACTACCGGCACCAGCGCCATGCCTTTTGGCATTGCCAGACTGATCGGCGGCATTTGTTTTTCACTTGGCTTAATGCTGGTGGTGGTATGCGGCGCCGATCTGTTCACCTCTAGCGTACTGACCGTTGTCGCCAAAGCCAGTGGACGTATCAGCTGGGCACAACTGTTACGTAACTGGCTCAATGTCTATATTGGTAATCTTTTCGGCGCACTGTTTTTCGTCGCTCTGATGTGGTTTTCCAGTGAGCATATGACCGCGAATGGTGCCTGGGGTGTCAACGTTTTGCAAACTGCCGATCATAAACTGCATCACACCTTTATCGAAGCGGTCTGCCTCGGTATTCTGGCAAACCTGATGGTTTGTCTTGCGGTATGGATGAGCTATTCAGGCAGAACCCTGCTGGACAAAATGTTTGCCATGGTTCTGCCAGTGGCCATGTTCGTCGCCAGCGGCTTTGAGCACAGCATCGCCAATATGTTTCTTATCCCGCTTGGTATTATTATCAGAGACTTTGCTTCAGCGGATTTCTGGCAAATGACCGGGCTGAGCGCCGCCCGCTTTCCTTCTCTGACCGTCACAGATTTTATTATCAATAACCTGATTCCGGTAACCCTTGGCAACATTATTGGTGGCGGACTACTGGTAGGACTCACTTACTGGGTAATTTATCTGCAGGAATCGGGCCAGCATTAATCTTTACGATTAACTCACCTCCCGTCAACGACGTGAGGACATCAGGAAAATTTTATATCATAAGGCAGGTACTATCATGACCGGGTTGAATGAAAAAATGTCGGCTGCATGGCGTGGTTTCCAGCAAGGCGAATGGCAGAACGGCATCAATGTTCGTGACTTCATCCAGAAAAACTATACACCTTATGAAGGTGATGAAGCTTTTCTTAGCGGTGCCACTCACGCCACAACGCAGCTGTGGGAAAGCGTGATGGAAGGCATTAAAATTGAAAACCGTACCCACGCACCGGTCGATTTTGATACCGCCCTCGCGTCAACAATCACCTCACACGATGCCGGCTATATTGACAAAAATCTTGAAAAAATCGTTGGTCTGCAGACGGAAGCGCCGTTAAAACGCGCCATTATTCCGTTTGGTGGTATCAAAATGGTGGAGGGTTCCTGCAAGGCTTACAACCGCGAACTGGATCCGGCGCTAAAAAAATATTTACCGAATACCGTAAAACTCATAACCAGGGGGTATTCGATGTCTATACCCCGGATATTCTGCGCTGCCGCAAATCCGGCGTGCTAACCGGCCTGCCGGACGCTTATGGTCGTGGACGTATTATCGGCGACTACCGGCGGGTTGCGCTGTATGGTATTGATTATCTTATGCAGGATAAGCTGGCCCAGTTTAACTCCCTGCAACAGGATCTGGAAAACGGGGTCAATCTGGAAGCGACTATCCGTTTGCGCGAAGAAATTTCAGACCAGTATCACGCGCTGAACCAGATGAAAGAGATGGCGGCTAAATATGGCTGTGACATTTCCGCGCCAGCCGCTGATGCCCGTCAGGCGGTACAATGGGTCTATTTCGGTTACCTGGCAGCAGTTAAATCGCAGAATGGCGCAGCCATGTCATTCGGCCGCGTGTCAACCTTCCTTGACGTCTATTTCGAACGCGATATGCAGGAAGGCAAGCTGAATGAAGAACAGGCGCAGGAACTGATTGACCATCTGGTGATGAAGCTACGTATGGTGCGTTTCCTGCGTACACCCGAATATGATGAACTGTTCTCCGGCGACCCGATCTGGGCGACAGAATCACTGGCCGGCATGGGGCTGGATGGCCGTACGCTAGTCACCAAAAACAGCTTCCGCTTCCTCAATACTCTCTACACTATGGGTCCGTCACCGGAGCCGAACATGACCATTTTATGGTCCGAAAAACTGCCAGTTAACTTTAAACGCTATGCCGCTAAAGTCTCGATCGATACCTCTTCATTGCAGTATGAAAATGACGATCTGATGCGTCCTGACTTCAACAACGATGACTACGCCATCGCCTGCTGTGTCAGCCCGATGATTGTCGGCAAACAGATGCAGTTTTTTGGCGCCCGCGCCAACCTGGCAAAAACACTGCTGTACGCAATTAATGGCGGTGTCGATGAAAAGATGAAAATGCAGGTCGGACCGAAAGAAGCGCCGATTACAGACGACGTACTGGAGTTTACCAGCGTGATGGCACGCATGGACCACTTTATGGACTGGCTGGCAAAACAGTATGTCACCGCACTGAATATCATTCATTATATGCATGATAAATACAGTTACGAAGCCTCGCTGATGGCGCTGCATGACCGGGATGTTTATCGCACCATGGCCTGCGGTATCGCCGGTCTGTCGGTGGCGGCTGACTCGCTGTCTGCAATTAAATATGCCAAAGTGAAACCGGTGCGTGATGCCGATGGTCTGGCGATTGACTTCGAGATTGAAGGTGAATATCCACAGTTCGGTAATAACGATGCGCGCGTTGATGATCTGGCCTGTGACCTGGTAGAACGCTTTATGAAAAAAATTCAGAAGCTGACCACCTATCGCGGTGCCGTCGCCACACAATCAGTGCTGACGATTACCTCTAATGTGGTTTATGGTAAGAAAACGGGTAACACACCGGATGGCCGTCGTGCCGGTGCGCCGTTTGGCCCGGGCGCTAATCCGATGCACGGTCGTGACCAGAAAGGTGCCGTTGCCTCACTGACGTCTGTGGCGAAACTGCCTTTTGCCTATGCAAAAGATGGAATTTCTTATACTTTCTCCATTATTCCAAATGCACTGGGTAAAGACGATAACGTGCGCCGCACCAATCTTGCCGGTCTGATGGATGGTTATTTCCATCATGAAGCGGATATCGAAGGTGGCCAGCACCTTAACGTCAACGTCATGAACCGTGAAATGTTGCTTGATGCGATGGATCATCCGGAAAATTATCCGCAGCTGACCATTCGCGTTTCAGGTTACGCCGTCCGCTTTAACTCGCTGACCAAAGAGCAGCAGCAGGACGTGATTACCCGTACCTTTACCCAGACGATGTAATCTCTGGCAGGTAACGGATGGTTCAGGCAAAAGGCTCCCGCTGGGAGCCTTTTTATTCAAGTCAGATTTGCTGGCTTTCTGTGCAGGACGCCAGCAAATCTCACTTCACGCAGCCACAAGACTGCCCCTCGCCAGGCGGGGATATTATGGGGAGAACATCGCAATGTCAGTTAAAGGCCGCATTCACTCTTTTGAATCCTGCGGAACCGTGGATGGCCCGGGCATCCGTTTTATCACCTTTTTTCAGGGCTGCCTGATGCGCTGCCTCTATTGCCATAACCGCGACACCTGGGACACCCACGTTGGCCGTGAAATCAGCGTAGAAGAACTGATGAAAGAGGTGGTGTCCTATCGCCATTTTATGAACGCGTCCGGCGGCGGCGTCACCGCCTCCGGTGGCGAGGCTATCCTGCAGGCTGAGTTTGTCCGTGACTGGTTTCGCGCCTGCCGGGCGGAAGGCATCAGCACCTGCCTGGATACCAATGGTTTTGTCCGCCGCTATGAACCGGTTATCGACGAATTGCTTGATGTGACCGACCTGGTGATGCTCGATCTTAAACAGATTAATGATGATATTCACCAGATTCTGGTGGGAGTCTCTAACCACCGCACCCTTGACTTTGCCCGCTATCTGGCGAAAAAGAATGTCCGCACCTGGATTCGTTTTGTAGTGGTGCCCGGCTATTCCGATGATGATGACTCAGTGCACCGGCTGGGCGAATTCACCCGCGACATGCAGAATATTGAAAAAATTGAACTGCTACCTTATCACGAACTGGGCAAACACAAATGGATAGCCATGGGGGAAGAGTACAAACTGGAAGGGGTCCATCCGCCGACAGCAGAAACCATGGAACGGGTTAAAAATATACTGCTCAGCTACGGTCATCAGGTGATGTACTGATAGTGCAGCGTGAGGAAAAAGGCGACATTATGTCGCCTTTTTCACGCCAATCCCCGTCAGGCATGCGCCACCGGCGTGGCATGGTGGTCGGCCTTGCGCAACAGCATCAGCAGATACACGCAGGCCACTGCGGCAATCATGACAAACAGTAATTCATCGGAATAATTCTGCATCAGCAATGCGGTCATACTGGGACCCACCAGACTGCCGGTGGTGTAGCTCAGCAGCAGGGCCTGATTCATGGCAACCAGCTGATGATGGGGCACCGTCTCACACGCCCAGGACATCGCCACCGGGTAAAGGGTAAAGCCGGCACAACCTAACACAAACAGCGCCGGGGCCATTGCCGCATTACTCAGCATCGCCATAGCACCAAGAATAACCACGAATACCTGCACCCGCAGTACCGTCAGACGACCAAAACGATCCGCCAGTCGCCCAATGGGCCACTGACCAACAATACCCGCGCTGACCAGTAAAGCCATCCAGTAACCAACCCGGGCATCACTCATACCCTGATGAGAGAGGTATACCGGCATCAGACCGTATAATGAACCGAGCAGAATACCGGAAATAATGCAGCCATTGATACCGAGGCGAGAACTGCGCCGCCGCAGCATCGGCCAGAGATTCGATGGTGTTTCTTCAGCATGCTCACTGCTGGCCATAATTTTAACGAACACCAGCGGCAGCATGCCGGCGACCACCACAGCCACCACCCACGGCAAGACGCTGAACAATTCGGTGGACACTTTGCTGACCAGCAGCTGCCCGGCTACCGTACCCAGATAGTACACAATCATATAGGCCGCCAGCAGCTGACCACGGTTTTTCAGAGTACCACTGCACAACAAGGCACTTTCCACCACCACCCAGATTAGCGCGCAGCCGACACCGGCAGCGAAGCGCCACAATGACCAGTTCCAGAAGCCTTGTGAAAAACCCATGGCCAGCGTAGCCAGCGCAAACAGGGCACTGGCCAGATAATAGCTACGGTTAAAGCCCGCGCGCTTAATCAGCCAGCCGGCCATCAGTGTCCCCGCCAGATTACCGCTGTAATAGGCAGAGCTGACCACACCTACCTGCCAGGTAGGCAGCAAATCGTGGCTCAGCCACAGCGGCACCAGCGTATTTAAAACCGCAATAGATACCGTCAGCAGCATCATGCCACACAGTAATAAAACGACGGAACGGGACCAGGTCAGCATAGTAAAAAACCGGCAACAGGAAACATTTTGCCGGCATATTGCCATTACCATGGCTAATGTCAATGAACAAAAATTAACCACGGCACATTTTGCCGTGGTTTGATTTAATTTTTTTATTAACAGTAAGTTAGCGCAAACGATTGTCAGCGCCTGCTGGCAGTTATCTCATTGAAATATCAGATATGAATGACGGTGTCTGCGTCATTATCGATGAGATTAATTACTGGAAGATTTTCAGCTAACAAACCCGTTAGTCCCCGTGACAGAAACCGACACTGATCGCCGGGTTATCTGACTCAAATTCCGGGGGTTCCCCCTGCATAATGCGCCGTTTCCCTTGTTTTGTCGGTTTATGGAACATAAAAGATCCGCCCACATCCCGGTGCGTCCTGCAATCGCAATCGTGGCCCTGGCAGTGATTGATATTATTATAAAACGTGTCGGTACCTGAACAGGCAGTGAGAAGCAGAACGATTAAACCGCATACGTTGCATTTAATCATGACATTTCCTTATGTATAAATCCGTTGGTGCAGCAACGCTGACAGAAACAGATACGATGGCGGCCAGTCCGCGATCTTAGGGTAACAGGCAGAATAGCAGACTGCATCCTGCAGCCTGCTCTGTATTTTGAATAAACGGGCTAACCAATAAACTCCAGCCCTTTCATGTAAGGCCGCAGCACGTCAGGCACCGCAATACGTCCGTCGGCTTGCTGATAGTTTTCCATCACCGCCACCAGCGTACGCCCGACCGCCAGACCAGAACCGTTCAGGGTATGCAACAGACGGGTTTTCTTCTCGCCTTTCGCCCGGCAACGAGCCTGCATACGCCGCGCCTGAAAATCCCCCATATTTGAGCAGGAGGAGATTTCACGGTAAGTGTCCTGTGCCGGTAGCCACACTTCCAGATCGTAGGTTTTGCAGGCACCAAATCCCATGTCACCGGTGCAAAGCAGAACTTTACGATAGGGTAACCTGAGCAGCTGTAACACTTTTTCGGCGTGTCCCACTAACTCTTCCAGCGCCTGCATGGAGGTGTCAGGATTGACGATCTGCACCATCTCAACCTTATCAAACTGGTGCATGCGAATCAGCCCGCGGGTATCACGACCATAGGCTCCGGCTTCCGAGCGAAAGCAGGGAGTATGTGCTGTCAGTTTGAGCGGTAACCGCTCTTCTTCAACAATTTCATCGCGTACCAGGTTAGTTAATGGCACTTCAGCGGTCGGGATCAACGCATAGTTACTGCTGCTGGCCTCTTCTTCCAGTGGTCGGGTATGAAAAAGATCTTCGCCAAATTTTGGCAGCTGGCCGGTACCGTATAACGTGGCATGATTAACCAGGTAGGGAACATAGGTTTCACTGTAACCATGTTCACCGGTATGCAGGTCCAGCATAAACTGACTCAGCGCCCGGTGCATCAGGGCGATCTGCCCTTGCATCACCACAAAGCGTGAACCGGTCAGTTTGGCCGCTGAGGCAAAATCCAGCCCTTTGGCCCTTTCCCCTAATTCAAAATGATCACGCACCGCAAAATCAAACTGGCGGGGTTCTCCCCAACGGCTGACTTCCAGGTTTTCCGAATCATCTTTACCTGCCGGTACCTCTTCTGCGGGAATATTGGGGATGGTTAACGCCAGCTGCCGGATCTGCTCCTGCAGCGTATCAAGCTCTGTTTTTGCCGCATCAAGCCGTTCACCAAGCAGGTTAACTTCACTGCGCAGCGGGTCAATATCCTCACCGCGCGCTTTTGCCTGGCCGATAGCTTTGGAGCGGGCATTACGCTCTGCCTGCAAGGTTTCAGTTTCCACCTGCAGCACTTTGCGGCGCTCTTCATAAGATTGCAAAGTGGCAACATCCAGTTTAAAGCCTCGGCGTGCCAGTTTTTCAGCAACTGCGTCTGGCTCATTACGCAGCAGATTGGGATCGAGCATTGTTGTCCTGTGCTTATTGTAATTAAAAGTATCCGGAGGGTCGTACACGCCGTAGCGAATACGTTGAAATTATTGCTAACCTTACCGCAAGGTTATGATCGGCGGTAGCGTTTTATCGGGCTATTTTGATCCTGTTCATCCAGCCACGCCAGCTTTTCAGCGATTTTAGCTTCAAGACCGCGGGAAGACGGCTGATAATAACGTTTGTCTGCCATTTCAGGCGGAAAATAATTCTCGCCTGCGGCGTAAGCATTAGGCTCATCGTGGGCATAGCGATAATCAGCACCCAGCCCCATCTCCTTCATTAGTCGGGTCGGCGCATTGCGCAGATGTTGCGGCACGTCATAATCCGGATTATCGCGCGCATCGCGCATCGCGGCGTTAAAAGCGTTATATACGGCGTTACTTTTAGCGGCACAGGCCAGATAAACAATTGCCTGGGCAATGGCTCGTTCACCTTCAGCCGGACCAACCCGGGTAAAACAGTCCCAGGCGGCAATCGCTACCTGCATACCCCGGGGATCGGCATTACCAACGTCTTCAGAAGCAATTGCCAGCAGCCTGCGGGCAACATACAGCGGATCGCCTCCGGCGGTAATAATGCGCGCATACCAGTAAAGCGCCGCATCCGGTGCCGAACCACGTACCGATTTATGCAGCGCCGAAATTAAGTCGTAATAACGGTCACCTTTATTGTCAAAACGCGCGCTTCGCTCCCCCGATACCGCGTTTAATAACGCTGGCGTCAGTTCACGTTGCCCTTGTTCGTTGACCTCGGCCATATCCGCCATCATCTCAAGGGTGTTGAGTGCGCGCCGGGCATCACCATTCACCAGCCGGGCAATCATATTGCGCGTTTCCGCCGGCAGCACGAGGTTTTCCTTACCGTAGCCGCGTTCGCTGTCCTCCATCGCCTGACTCAGCACCCGTTCAATATCCTCAGTGCTCAGTGATTTCAGCAGATACACCCTGGCGCGGGACAGCAACGCAGAATTTAGCTCGAAAGACGGATTTTCCGTGGTGGCACCAATAAAGGTTACCGTACCGTCTTCGATATGGGGTAAAAAGGCATCCTGTTGACTTTTATTAAAGCGATGCACTTCATCAACAAACAGGATGGTATGGCGCCCGGCCTGACGATTTTGGCGGGCGCGCTCAATGGCTTCTCTGATCTCTTTCACGCCGGACGTCACCGCCGGGATTCGTTCAACGTCAGCCTGAGCATAACGGCCGATAATCTCAGCGAGGGTGGTTTTTCCAGTGCCCGGCGGCCCCCAGAGAATCATCGAATGCAGATGCCCGGCCTCAATGGCTCTGGGCAAAGGCTTGCCGGCCGCCAGCAAATGCTGCTGTCCGATATACTGCTGCAGGGTTCCCGGCCGCATACGCGCAGCCAGCGGCTGGAAACTCTGGTCAGAAAAATCCAAAGAGAGCGTACTCACGCAAACCTCACTGGCGCTGATCGTCCACCGTGACCCCTTTCGGCGGCGTAAAGGTAAATTTGTCCGGGCTTATCGCACCATTTTGCTGACTTTTCAACGTATAGTGACTGCGCTGACCATCCTGCTCGATTGCGCTGAACTGATTGATGGTGCCTGACGGCGTCACGCTAATCGTAAATTGCTTCAGATTACCGTTATCCTTTTTCGGTGTCAGGACAAAATTATCACCCTGCTGCTTCACGTTGTACTGCGCCCAGTCGCCTGACTGATTGCGGGCAATAAGCATAAAGGGCGTATTGCCGGTGGCATCTTTCAGCCAGGTGGCGCTGACCTGCTCAACAAAAGGATTATAGAACCACAGCGTTTTGCCGTCAGAAATCAGCACGCTTTCATCCGGCGCCGTCATGTGCCAGTTAAACAGATCCGGACGCTTAACCCACAGTTCCCCCTGGCCGTCCTGCACGTTGGCGCCACTGGCATCTGTGACTTTCTGGCTGAAACTGGCATGAAAACTGCTGACCTTATTCAGACGCTGCTGCAAATCCCGCGAAGCGTCCGCCAGCGCGCCTGTCGAAACCAGGGCGCACAGTAAGCTACAGGCAATAACAGGTTTTTTCATCGGTCATCCTTCTTAAAAAAGCCGTTCTCCGCCGTCATGGCGAGGGAGGTCAACAACAAATTACGCTAATACAAAACAGGCCAACAGCAGATTACCCTGAATCATTACGCCGGGCATCTGCGGTTAAAAATCAATGGGCCAGGCAAGCCTGACCCACACACAGAACAGAAACGCTGTAATCACATTTCATGCGGCGGCGGCGCCAGCACTTCACGGTTGCCGTTATGGCCAGGCGCAGAAACAATCCCCTGCATTTCCATCTGTTCAACAATGCGTGCTGCCCGGTTATAACCAATGCGGAACTGACGCTGTACCCCGGAAATAGAAGCGCGACGCTTTTCCACCACAAAGCTGACGGCCTGGTCAAACAACGGATCGAGCTCTTCGTCGCCTTCAATACCGCCACCACCAGCTTCACTATCTTCGCCGCCAGTGAGAATGCCCTCTTTGTATGCAGGACGCTCACGTGCTTTCCAGTCCTGCACCACGGCATGGACTTCCTGGTCACGGACAAAAGCACCGTGAACGCGTACCGGAATGGATGAGTTAGGCGCCAGATAGAGCATATCCCCCATCCCCAGCAACGACTCAGCGCCGCCCTGATCGAGAATCGTACGCGAATCAATTTTGCTGGAAACGGTAAAGGCAATGCGCGTAGGAATGTTAGCTTTAATCAGGCCGGTGATAACATCCACCGAAGGACGCTGGGTAGCCAGTACCAGGTGGATACCAGCAGCACGCGCCTTCTGTGCCAGACGCGCAATCAGCTCTTCTACTTTTTTGCCAACCGTCATCATCAGGTCAGCAAATTCATCAACCATCACCACGATATAGGGTTCTTTTTCCAGTACCGGCGGTGAGATATCCATACTGTCGGTGGGTTTCCAGAACGGATCGGGTATCGGACGCCCCATGGCTTCAGCCATATCAACTTTTTCGTTGTAGCCGGCAATATTACGTACGCCCAGCGCTGACATCAGCTTATAGCGACGCTCCATTTCCACGACGCACCAGCGTAATGCGTTTGCCGCATCTTTCATGTCGGTGACCACTTCAGTCAGCAGATGCGGAATACCTTCATAAACCGAAAGCTCAAGCATTTTCGGATCGATCATGATAAAGCGCACTTCTTTCGGTGTCGCTTTATACAGCATGCTGAGGATCATGGCGTTAACGCCGACCGATTTCCCGGAACCGGTTGTACCTGCCACCAGCAGATGTGGCATCTTGCCCAAATCGGCCACCACCGGATCGCCAGAAATATCTTTACCTAACACAATCGACAATGGCGACGGATTGTCACGAAATGCCGGACAGTCCAGCACTTCGCGTAAATAGACGGTCTGGCGATGTTTATTCGGTAATTCAAGGCCGACATAAGGCCGGCCGGGGATCACTTCCACGACTCGCACCGCCACCGCAGAGAGCGAACGGGCCAGGTCACGCGACAGGTTGGAAATCCGCGCTGCTTTTACGCCAGGCGCCAGGTCCAGTTCAAAACGGGTAATCACCGGCCCCGGTGAACTGCCTACTACGTCAGCTTTGACCCGGTAATCCGCCAGCCGGGCTTCAATAAGGCGCGAAGTCTGTTCCAGAGCAAAATGGTCCACTGGCTCGGTTTCTGCAGGCGGCGACGCAAGCAGCTCCAGCGTGGGCAACGGCGTAGTCGGCCGCTGAACTGGCTGCTCATCGCGCACCAGAAACGGATGAAACAGACTCTCTTTAAACGCCTCTGCCGGCGAGGGCGTCTGCGCCGCCGGTTGCGGAGTAAAAGCAGTTTGTGCAGCGCCAAATGGCGAAGAGTCTGCGTCTAAATGTGCCGGTGGCTGGTCAGGTGAAGAAGGCGTCGTCGTTGAGGGCGCAGTGGTAAACCGGGGGGCAAGCGGGTTGTTATCCCCCCGATCTGTCACCGGAGAAAAATGAAAAGTATTGCCCGTATCGAGTTCAACCCGTGAACGTTGTTCATCGTTTTGCGGCGTCTCTCCTTCGGCGTCATAACGCTGACGCTGCTGTTCGGCAAACTGACGGGCCAGCGCCGCTTGTTGCAATGCCTCTTCATCTTCTTCACTTAAAGGCTCACCATAGCGCTGTTGCTGTTGTGCAAGAAAAGCGTCACGCAACGCGGCTTGTTGCTCCGCATCGTCCTCAGGCGGTGCCTGGCGCAGCTGACTTTCCTGTTCACGCACTTTCTCTTCAGCCATCCGCTGAGAGGGCAGTTTAATACCATAAGAGGCCAGCTCCCGGCGCGTCGGTAATTTAACTTTATTAGGCCGGGGTAATTCAGGGCCAATGCCCTGTTTAACCTGCGGGTTGTAATCGTCATCTCCGCTGATAGCACTAAACCCCGGCATAAAAGGGGCTGAGTCAGCATGGCTGGCAGCAATCACCGGGGCGTCTGCTGCTGGCAACGTATCGGGCTGCACCGGCGCCGGATGAGTAAAATCGAAAGGTGAACGGCTCTGCGACGTTTGCCCGTTTGCTGCCGCTTGGCCATGACCGTTGTTCAGTGGCTGCGAAGGAGAAGGCGTTTCCTGAGGCATATCGAAACGATACAGCGGCGGGTTTTCCTGCGGCGCTGAGGGTGTGTGCTCAGGCTGGCTGACAGCAGGCGGCCGATCGCCATGGGTTTCGGGGACAGCAAACCGTACACTGTCAGCCGTAGCGTCGTCATCGCGGTTAACCCGGGCAAACAGCGGGTCCTGCGTCTCGTCTTCGTCGGTTATCACACGCTTCGGCGCCGCCAGCAGAATGTCATCATCATCTTCCGCCTGGGCGGCACGATGGATGGTTTCATCAAATCCAGCGCGCGCTTCCTGTTCTTCAGTCCAGGGCTCATCATGACGCGACCGGTTGCTGGCAAAGGTCAGCATCCCCATGATCACCGCGCCAATTTTTTCAGCAATGGTCAGCCATGACCAGCCGGTGTACAGCGTAATGCCGGCAGCCCAGACGCATAGCAGCGTCAAGGTACCACCAGCCGGACTGAACCAGGGCGCAATCGCATTACTGACCAGACTGCCAATCACGCCGCCGGAAGCAAAATACCAGATATCATCGGCATTTAAAGCCGCCAGACCACAGGTTGTTATTACCAGTGCCAGCACGCCAATAAGCCGTAAACCGACGCCAAAATAATCGATATAGTCGTAATGGTCACGCTGACGGAAAATTATCCAGCACAGGCCAACAATCACCGGTGGAATAGCATAAGCCATGATGCCGAAAATAAATAACAGCGTATCGGCCATCCAGGCGCCAATACTTCCCCCAAGATTATGAATAGGTTCATGCCAGGCGGTTTGTGACCAGCTGGGATCGGAAGGATTGAAACTGACCAGTGCAACCATCAGATAAATGGCAAACAAGGTAACCAGAATCAACAGGGCTTCAAGCAGGCGGCGGCCGCTGCTCATGGGTCGTAATGTGACGTCTTTATCTTCTGTATATTCCTGGCTCAAGAGAACTCTCCAGGTGCCTGTGAACTAAACAGATAACAGCGCCGGACCTTCCCGGACGCTGAACCTGTATGAATGCACAGGAGTGTAACCAAAACTCGCAGGTTTTGCACCTGTCCTGTGTTACCGGGTTTTAATGACCAGCCGGTTACTTTGTTTCACTTCTTCCATGACAACGTAGGTCCGCGTATCGTTCACGCCTGGCAGACGCAGCAGGGTTTCACCCAGCAATTTACGGTAGGCGGACATATCCGGTACGCGGGTTTTCAGCAAATAGTCAAAATCGCCTGAAACCAGATGACATTCCTGAGTTTCCTCAAGTTTTTGCACGGCGGCGTTAAACTGTTCAAACACATCCGGTGCGCCACGATTCAGAGTTATCTCAACGAAAACCAGCAGCGAGGCGTCCAGATAGTGCGGGTTGAGCAGTGCGGTATATCCCAGAATAAAACCCTGACGCTCAAGACGACGTACGCGCTCAAGACAAGGCGTCGGTGATAAGCCAACCCGTTTTGATAACTCAACATTGGAGATGCGGCCATCTTTTTGCAACTCATTGAGAATATTTCTGTCAATACGGTTGAGATCTTTACCGGGGCGTTTTTTATTGTCTACCATTATTATTGTCTCTCTCAAATCCTTCCCTTAACCTGCCATACCCTGAACAACATCAATGTGCCGGGATCTCATGGGGAAGACGATGACCTGATGCCTGATTAAGCGCCTATTCCTCTGACGTATACGGTTTATCCACGTCATACGCCAGAAAGAACGCCAGGTTGAGTCTATGCTGTCGGTTTCACTGGCGGTTTGTCTCCCGCCTGCGCCTGACAGTCTCTCTGCTTCCTGTATTGTTTTCGCAAAACGTCAGGCGATTGTCAAAGTAAAACAGCAAGAATCAGTACAACATTCCATAAAGCAGCGCGGCATTATGATTTTAAATGGATATTTTGTCGCATTTGCCACCAGTACTCCCTGCCCTGCCGGACCTGAATATTATAACCGTCACCGTTGTCTGACAGAGGCGGAGATCAAGGTGATGGTTAACATCACGGGATAACGCTTTTTTTGCTGTCGATTATTTCCTACAATCCTAGCCATATCTTAGCCAGTTGAATGAGGGTTTCATGAGTACGGTCAAACACAGTAAGCTTTTGATCCTGGGGTCAGGACCGGCGGGCTACACCGCTGCAGTTTATGCAGCACGTGCAAACCTGAAACCGGTGTTGATTACCGGTCTTGAAAAGGGTGGCCAGCTGACCACCACCACCGACGTGGAAAACTGGCCCGGCGATCCGCACGATCTCACCGGTCCGCTGCTGATGGAACGTATGCAGGAACACGCCGAGAAATTCAATACGGAAATTATTTTCGACCATATCCATACGGTCGATTTGCAAAATCGCCCGTTTCGCCTGACCGGCGATAGCGGTGTATACACGGCTGACGCCTTGATTATCGCCACCGGCGCATCTGCACGCTATCTGGGTCTGCCTTCAGAAGAAGCGTATAAAGGAAAAGGTGTTTCAGCCTGTGCCACCTGTGACGGTTTCTTTTATCGTAATCAAAAAGTGGCGGTTGTCGGCGGCGGCAACACCGCGGTTGAAGAAGCGCTTTACCTGTCAAATATCGCCGCAGAAGTCCATCTTGTGCACCGCCGCGACAGCTTCCGTGCGGAAAAAATTCTGGTCGATCGTTTGATGGAAAAAGTGGCCAGCGGCAAAATTGTGTTGCATACCGATCGCACGCTTGATGAAGTGATTGGCGATGATATGGGCGTTAGCGCAGTGCGGCTGCGCGCAACCAACCAATCCGACCACAGCGAAATCGTTGAGGTTGCAGGCTGCTTTATTGCTATTGGCCACAGTCCGAACACCGCAATTTTTGCCGGACAGCTGGCGCTGGAAAACGGCTACATCAAAGTCGCATCAGGCAGTCATGGCAACGCCACTCAGACCAGCATTGCCGGGGTATTTGCCGCGGGTGATGTCATGGATCATATCTATCGTCAGGCCATCACCTCTGCCGGTAGCGGTTGTATGGCGGCGCTGGATGCTGAACGCTATCTGGATGGCCTGGTTAAAAAAACGTAACACGTAGTTTAACTTCCTGATCACAATTAAAAAAGGCGACATTACCCGGTCGCCTTTTTGCTTTGCTGCGGGTAACATGACCCCCATTTCCCGTTTAAACGCCGCACTGACTGTGGCAAAAACCGATCTGGCCGACGATGAATAAAACCCGACAGCAGCAACTCACCCGTTGGTTACGCCAACAAACGGCACCGGCTAACCGCTGGTTACGTATTTCATCGCTGCTCGGTGTTATCAGCGCGCTGATTCTGGTAGGCCAGGCATGGCTGCTGGCAACGCTGCTTCAGGCCCTGATTAGCGATCAAATACCGCGTGGTAAACTGACAGCACACTTTCTGCTGCTGATTACCTGCTTTGTCCTGCGTGCGTTTCTTCATCTGGCTCGCGAACAAGCTGGCTTCCGCTGCGGGCAGAGCGTACGCCGTGCCTTGCGCCGCCAGGTGCTCGATCGCCTGGCGGCGGCAGGACCGGCCTGGATTCAGGGCAAACCGGCCGGCAGCTGGGCAACGTTATTGCTGGAACAAATTGAAGAGATGCACGACTACTATGCGCGCTATCTGCCACAAATGATGTTAGCCGCACTGATCCCTGCTTTTATTCTGATTGCCATTTTCCCGATAAACTGGGCCGCCGCGCTGATATTGCTGGCTACCGCGCCGCTTATTCCCTTTTTTATGGCGCTGGTCGGCATGGGGGCGGCTGACGCTAACCGGCGTAATTTTCAGGCACTCAGCCGCCTTAGCGGCCAGTTTCTCGACCGCTTGCGTGGACTCGACACCTTGCGCCTGTTTCACCGTGCCGGGGCAGAGAAGATTGCCATTGGCCAATCCACTGAACAATTTCGCCAGCGCACCATGGAAGTCCTGCGTCTGGCGTTTCTCTCCTCTGCTGTGCTGGAGTTTTTTGCCTCACTCTCCATCGCCATCGTTGCCGTCTATTTCGGTTTCTCTTATCTCGGTCAGTTTCATTTCGGCAGTTATGACACCGGTGTCACCCTGTTCGCCGGTTTCCTCGCACTGATTCTGGCACCCGAATTTTTTCAGCCATTGCGGGATCTGGGTACCTTTTATCATGCAAAAGCACAGGCCGCCGGGGCAGCCGACACCCTGGAACAGTTTCTCAGTCAGTCTCCTGCCAGCCCTCAGCCTGAGGGAACGCATTTGCTGCCTGCCGGTAACCCCTTACAGATTGAGGCGCAAAACCTGTTTATTCACTCGGCAACAGGCGCAACGCTGGCCGGACCGCTCAATTTTCAGATTAACGCCGGCGATCGTATCGCCATTGTCGGCCTGAGTGGCTCAGGAAAAACCTCGCTGTTTAACGTACTGATGGGCTTTTTGCCATACCAGGGGTCTTTGACGCTTAATGGGCACGAACTGCGGGATATTGCGCCAACCAGCTGGCAACAGCAGCTGGCATGGCTGGGACAGAATCCCCATCTTCCGGCGCCAGACATACGGGAAAATATAGTGACAACCCCCCTGCCTGATCCTTGCCGTATTCAACAGGTGCTTGAACAAGCCGGAGTCAGCGAATTTATCGACCGTCTTCCTGCCGGGCTGGATACCCCGATTGATGAACAGGCCAGCGGGCTTTCTGTCGGTCAGGCACAGCGCATTGCGCTGGCACGCACCCTGCTGAAACCCTCGTTGTTGTTGCTACTGGATGAACCAGCCGCCAGCCTCGACGCCCTGAGTGAAAGATTAGTCAGTCAGTGCCTGCTGGCGGCTTCCCACCAGCAAACAACGCTGCTTATCACCCATCAGTTAGAGCAGCTGGAAAACTGGGACACCATCTGGGTGATGAATGATGGCGAGATTGTTCAGCAAGGTAATAAGCAGACCTTACTGCAACAACCTGGTATCTTTGCCAGTTTACTCAATCAACGGATGAGTGAGGTGTCCTGATGAAACAACTGCTCCCTTACCTGGCACTCTACCGTCGTCATAGTATCCGCCTGTTACTTGGCATCGTGCTGGCCGTCGTGACGCTGCTTGCCAGTATTGGCTTACTGACACTGTCGGGCTGGTTTCTGGCGGCAGCGTCACTGGCCGGCTTTGCCGGTTTATACAGCTTCAACTATATGTTGCCGGCTGCAGGGGTACGTGGCGCGGCAATTATACGCACCGCGGGACGCTATTTTGAACGTCTGGTCAGCCATGACGGAACATTTCGCGTGTTACAGCACCTGCGCGTCACCACCTTCACCCGTCTGCTGCCACTGACGCCGGGCCGGCTGTACCGTTTCCAGCAGGGTGACCTGCTAAATCGGCTGGTCGCCGACGTTGACACACTGGATCACCTTTATCTGAGAGTTATCTCCCCGCTGGTCGGGGCACTCTGTGTTGTTCTGGTGGTAATGGTGGGCCTGAGCTGGCTCGACGTACCGCTGGCACTGACTCTGGGGCTGATTCTTATGCTTACACTGCTGGCACTGCCACCGCTGTTTTATCGCCTCGGTTACCCGGTTGGCGTAGCACTGACGCAGCAACGCAGCGCCTGGCGCAGTCTGCTGATGCGCTGGTTGCAGGGGATGGCGGAACTGCGCATCTACGGCATCGAGCCGGATTACCGCCAGAAACTGGACAAGGTGGAACAGCAATGGCAGGCAACACAGCAGCAGCAATCAAGACTTAGCGCCAGCTCTCAGGCCGGATTACTGCTGATTAGCGGTCTGACGGTGACCTTAATACTCTGGCTAAGTGCCGGCGGTGTTGGCAGTACGCTAAGCCCTAGCGCGGCTATTGCCCTGTTTGTTTTTTGTTGCCTCGCAGCGTTTGAGGCGCTGGCCCCGGTGGCAAACGCATTCCAGTATCTGGGACAGGTGATTGCTTCCGCAGAACGTATTAGCGAAATCACACAACAACAACCGGGCGTACGCTTCGCAGGGGACAGACAACAAAGCGCACAGCAAGTCAGTCTGACGCTGCAACAGGTTAGCTTTAGCTATGAAAACGCCACTTTTCCCGCGCTGCAGCAGGTTTCACTGCAATTGCGTGCGGGTGAAAAGCTGGCGCTAATCGGCCGCACCGGCAGCGGTAAATCTACCCTATTACAGTTAATTACCCGCGCCTGGGACCCGCAGCAGGGTGAAATCACGCTGAATGATTATCCTCTGGCGAGCTGGCAGGAGCATGCGCTGCGAAAAATGACCACCGTTGTCAGCCAGCGGGTGCATCTGTTTAGCGCCACGCTACGCGATAACTTATTACTGGCCGCGCCTGGCGCCAGCGACAGCCAGCTGGTTTCTGCCCTGCAGCAGGTGGGACTGGAAAAATTGCTGGCGGATCCCCAGGGGCTGCACGCCTGGCTCGGTGACGGCGGTCGCCAGCTTTCTGGTGGTGAACGCCGCAGACTGGGTATTGCCCGCGCCTGTTGCATGACGGCGCGCTGTGGCTGCTGGACGAACCGACTGAAGGGCTTGATGCCCACACAGAGCAGCAAATTTTGCATTTACTCCACCAGGTTACGCACGATAAGAGTGTCATTATGGTGACACACCGGTTGCAGGGAATTGAAAATATGGACAGAATCGGGGTGATGGATGGCGGACAGCTGCTTGAACTGGGTAGCCATGAAGCCTTAATGGCAAAAGGCGGACGCTACAGCGATTTTCAGCAACGCTTTACGCTATAGTGAAAACAGGTTCCGTCAAAAAACGATTATCATGCGCCTGATTCAGCTTTCCCGGGATTCAATTCAGTTTCCGCCGCCAGAGATGGCGCTGCGGGAACCCAACGGTCTGCTTGCTATGGGAGGAGACCTGAGTCCCGCGCGCCTGCTGAATGCCTACCATCGCGGTATTTTTCCCTGGTTCTCCCCGGGCGATCCCATATTGTGGTGGTCACCGGACCCACGTGCGGTGCTGTGGCCGGATGCGTTTCGCCTCAGCCGCAGTATGAAGCATTTTCACAAACACTCGCCTTATCAGGTCACGCTGAACCAGGCGTTTCCTGATGTCATCAATGGCTGCGCCAGCGGGCGTGATGAAGGTACCTGGATAACCCCGGAAGTACAGCGGGCCTGGATTAAACTCTGGCAACGGGGACATGCGCACTCTATTGACGTCTGGCAGGATGAAACTCTGGTGGGCGGCATGTATGGCCTTAGCCTCGGGCAAATTTTCTGTGGAGAGTCAATGTTCAGCCGGCGGGTAAATGCCTCGAAAACCGCGCTGCTGGTATTTGCAGATTACTTCCAGCAGCAGAGAGGACGGCTGATTGACTGCCAGGTATTAAATCCGCATACCCAATCGCTGGGCGCCAGCGAAATTCCCCGTGCCCGATATCTGACTTATCTTGATGAACTCGCCGGGTCTGCAGTTACCGCTGGCTGCTGGCAGGCAAAGCGTCTTTTCTGACCATAATGATTTCTGCACAACAACCGATATTTGGTGATATAATCGCTGGATATGATCAGTAATCCAGGCTCGCCGTAAATCGGGCTGGAACCGGCCCCGTTGGGAATAACCAGGCATTTTATCGAACTGACTTACCGGTGTTAACCGCGAGTCGCTCCTTATCCGCTTTTCTCCCGCAGACGTCATTACTGAAGGTATTTATCGCCGCGTGGTTGTTCACAGGAACCTGACCGCCGGCCCGTGTTGGTATTTGCACCAGCAATTCTTTACATAAATCTGGAAATTCGGCATTATCTTGCCGGTCCAAATTAAGGTTGTCATACCCAGAGGATTCGATGGCAAAAGAAGACAATATTGAAATGCAGGGTACCGTACTGGATACGTTACCTAATACCATGTTCCGTGTTGAGCTGGAAAATGGTCACGTGGTTACCGCTCATATCTCCGGTAAAATGCGCAAAAACTATATCCGCATCCTGACGGGCGACAAAGTCACTGTTGAGCTGACCCCGTACGACCTGAGCAAAGGCCGCATTGTCTTCCGTAGTCGCTGATTGACAGGCGGCCGACCGAGACATCAGTCAGGTGCTCCTGCCGCAGTAAAAAAGGCCGACGTATGTCGGCCTTTCGCTTTATCCGTCGCGGCTGTTTAATGTACCGTCCCTTCGGCTTTGCGTTTCTCAGCACTCAGGAAATGGTAAGTCAGCTGGTTTTTTTCTTTATCCAGCGCCACCGAAACCGAACCGCCGTTCACCAGCGAACCAAACAACAGTTCGTTTGCCAGCGGTTTTTTCAGATTGTCCTGCACGGTACGTGCCATCGGACGGGCACCCATGGCTTTATCGTACCCTTTTTCAGCCAGCCAGGCACGTGCATCATCGCTGACTTCCAGTGATACCCCTTTTGCATCCAGCTGCGCCTGCAGTTCAACAATAAACTTATCCACCACCTGATGAATCACCGCCGTCGACAGATGGTTAAACCAGATAATATTGTCCAGCCGGTTGCGGAATTCCGGGGTAAAGACTTTGCGGATCTCCTCCATTGCGTCGGTGCTGTTATCCTGATGAATAAGCCCGATAGACTTACGTTCAGTTTCACGTACGCCGGCATTGGTGGTCATAACAAACACCACGTTACGAAAATCGGCTTTGCGGCCATTATTATCAGTCAGCATACCGTTGTCCATCACCTGCAACAGCAGGTTAAACACATCCGGGTGCGCTTTTTCAATCTCGTCAAGCAGCACCACAGCATGCGGATGTTTAATCACTGCATCGGTAAGTAAGCCCCCCTGATCAAAACCGACATAGCCGGGAGGTGCACCAATCAGACGGCTGACCGTGTGACGCTCCATATATTCCGACATATCAAAGCGCAGCAGCTCAATACCGAGCGCACGGGCTAACTGAACGGTTACCTCGGTTTTACCCACGCCGGTGGGACCGGCAAACAGGAAGGAACCAACCGGTTTACGTTCGTGCCCCAGACCTGCCCGACTCATTTTAATTGCTTCCGTCAGGGCTTCAATGGCATTGTCCTGGCCAAACACCAGCATTTTCAGGCGTTCGCCAAGGTTTTTTAAGGTATCGCGGTCCGTAGCAGAAACGCTCTGTTCAGGAATACGGGCGATACGCGCCACCACCGTTTCAATGTCGGCGACATTGACGGTTTTTTTACGTTTACTGGCAGGAGCCAGACGCGCCCGCGCGCCGGCTTCGTCAATGACGTCAATGGCTTTGTCAGGCAGATGACGATCGTTAATATATTTCACCGCCAGTTCTACCGCCGCACGCACCGCTTTTGCCGTGTAGCGAACGTCATGATGCGCTTCGTATTTCGGTTTCAGTCCGTTCAGTATCTGTACCGTTTCTTCCACCGAAGGTTCAGTAATATCAATTTTCTGGAAGCGGCGCGCCAGCGCCCGATCTTTCTCAAAAATATTGCTGAATTCCTGATAGGTAGTTGAACCCATCACGCGGATTTTACCGCTGGAAAGCAGCGGCTTGATTAGATTCGCCGCATCCACCTGACCGCCTGACGCCGCACCAGCGCCAATGATGGTATGAATTTCGTCAATAAACAGAATGCTGCTGTTATCCTGTTCAAGCTGTTTGAGCAGCGCTTTAAAACGTTTCTCAAAATCGCCACGGTATTTGGTACCGGCCAGCAATGAACCAATATCCAGCGAATAAATCGTGCACTCTTTCATTACTTCGGGTACATCACCCTGCACAATCCGCCAGGCCAGTCCCTCGGCAATCGCCGTTTTACCGACACCCGATTCCCCCACCAGCAAAGGGTTATTTTTGCGGCGACGACACAATACCTGAATCGTCCGCTCTAACTCTTTGTCACGGCCAATCAGCGGATCTATGCCGCCAACACGAGCAAGCTGATTCAAATTGGTGGTGAAGTTCTCCATACGTTCCTCCCCCCCGGCCTGCTCTTCGTTAACTGGATTTTCAGAACCCTGCTGCGGGTTAGTTTCGTCTTTTCGCGTACCGTGCGAAATAAAGTTGACCACATCAAGCCGGCTGACTTCATGTTTGCGTAGCAGGTAAGCCGCCTGGGACTCCTGCTCGCTGAAAATAGCGACCAGTACGTTGGCGCCGGCCACTTCACTGCGGCCTGATGATTGTACGTGGAATACGGCACGCTGAAGTACCCGCTGAAAGCTGAGAGTCGGCTGTGTGTCCCGCTCCTCTTCAGCCGCTGGCAGTACCGGCGTGGTCTGTTCGATAAAAGCTTCGAGTTCCTGACGAAGGGCGACAATATCAACCGTACAGGCTTCAAGCGCTTCCCTGGCTGACGGGTTACTGAGCAATGCCAGCAACAGATGCTCGACGGTCATAAATTCATGTCGGTGCTCGCGCGCTCTGGCGAAAGCCATATTTAAACTGAGTTCCAGTTCTTGATTGAGCATAGGCACCTCCCCCAATTAAATCGCCTTTTCAGGCTTTTTCCAACGTACACAGCAACGGATGCTCATTCTCCCTGGCATATTTATTCACGAGAGCAACTTTGGTTTCCGCAACTTCCGCAGTAAACACACCACAAATTGCTTTGCCCTGATAATGCACCGTAAGCATCAGTTGCGTTGCACGTTCAACATCATAAGAAAAGAACTTTTGCAGAACGTCAATAACAAATTCCATCGGTGTATAATCGTCATTGTTAAGTATAACTTTATACATCGAAGGGGGTTTCAGCCCTTCATGCAGCTTGTCTTCTGCAAGATGCTCAAAGTTAAGCCAGTCGTTTGTATTACCCATTACGCACCCAGTGTTATCAACATTCGTAAACTCTCGCAACCTCTGTTTTAGCCTATTCAGTTTAACCAATTAAAACAGTGCTCGCTGACGGCATAAAAAAGTCTGAATTTGAACCTGCGCGACCTTTATCACAAAAACTCATCAGAGCGTTATCTGCCTCAAATTTTGACGATCCAACCAGTGGATAACGTTGACGCTGCAGGACATTACCCTACATTGTACCAGTACAGGCTGACCATCGTTAATAGCTTAACAGGCAACCAGGCCTGATAACCTCACTCAACAATCACTGTCATGCGAGGGATCCAGCAACATGGAGACGGGTACTGTTAAATGGTTTAATAATGCCAAAGGCTTCGGCTTTATCTGTCCGGTTGGTGGCGGCGAGGATATTTTCGCACACTACTCATCTATCCGGATGGATGGTTACAGAACGCTGAAAGCCGGACAACAAGTCCAGTTTGATGTACATCAAGGGCCAAAAGGTAATCACGCCAGTCTTATCGTCCCGGTTGAAACGGCTGCCGCGACCTGAACCCTGTCATCACATTCTGAGCAACCTGCGGAAAAAATGCCAGTCGTTATGGCTGGCATTTTTTCCGAAAACAGGCCGCCGCTGTTAAATAAAATGGGGTCAGGCAGCCGCTTTTTCAAAGATGATTTACAAATCTTTTTCGTCGCTATTGAGTTGAGCCTGTTGCAATACCTGAGTAAACATCTGTTGTAACAGCACAGGAATGGCACCACGTCCGCGTTCTGGGGCATCCAGCGCCACGGCAATTGCCAGTCCCGGCTTAGACGCCTGATGGATAGCCTTAGTGATAGCACGGTGCATCCCTGTCGCTACGCCCGGCGGCAGACGTGCAATACGATGATAAACCTCTGAGAAACCCGACTTGTACAGGAAATGCTCCATATCCAATGCGGGTAATTGCGTCACGTAGCGCGCCAGCATATCAGCCGGCACATCACCGGCCAGGCTGCGGGCGCTGGCCGCATATTTCTGCCCGGCGGCATCGCCATCCGTCAGTACGTGCCAGCCGATACCCATACGCTGGGCAAAACGTAATAGCGGACGTAACCCTGCCTGAGCATACTCAATCACCCGGATGCCTTCCGCAGCAAAATGAAATCCGCTCTGGCGGGCAAGCTCATTGATAATCCATACCTCGGTCTCCCCTTCCACCAGTAACCAGCAGCGGGCAAAAAGTGCCGAAGGCCGGTTAAATCGAATATGAAACGCAATACGCCGGCTCTCTTCAGCATTCATGCCCTGCGTGCCGATGCGCCATGCCTTAATACAGCGGGAATTTCTCACCAGCCGGCATAGCTGTTCCACCGGCGTTTGCGACAAAAGTTCGCTGGAATTAGTGGTGATGATTTTTTGTAGCGGCAGCAGTTCTAACATGCCCGACGCCACCGAAAGCATAATCGGGTGAAGCCGGGTTTCCGGTTCTTCAAGGATAAGCAGCGGTCGGGCCAGCGGATCGAGTACCTCTCCCCCGCGTGCCTGCAACAACAATGCGAACATCCGCAGCAGGGTTCGCCGGCTGCGTCTGTCACTGTCTGCCAGCATATGATTAATCGTATCAAGATGGCGCCAGCTTTGCCGTGAAGCCCGGGCATCAGGTGGTAAAGGATGATGCTCCAGCCCGCTATCAGCGGGCTGGACAGCAAAATAGTGTTCCATGAGCTGTTGCAGGGTTTTTACCCCCTGACACAGTGATTCCTGCGGCAGCGGGCGCGCATCATGCCAGTGTGACATTAACAGGTTAAGTTCATCTGCCAGCTGTCCTGCTTCACGCAGCGGTAATCCACTCACACCATTATTTGTCGGGCAATCCGCGCATCACGCAGACGCAGCACCGGATGCAAACGCCGCAGCAGCGCAATCGATTGTGCGGTTGCCCCGGCAGCCAGCACCTGCCCCTGCGGGTTGATAAATGCCTGCGATGAATGGATATTGCCCTGGCTATCCCGTTGCGCCGCCAGCTGATAGCAGAGACGATGACAGCGATCGTCATCATGGCAATAGAGAACCGGACGCAGTGGCTGATAGCGATGGGTAAAAGCATCACCCGGCCGCGCCTCTTTGAAATAAAACTGAATATGCAGCTGGCGCCAGGCTTTTTCTCCCGGTGGCTGAAAAAAATCCTGTTTCCGAAAAACAGGTTGTGTCCTGTGGGGAGCAAAAGCAAGCGACAATGCGTCCAGTAAACTGGTTTTACCCCATGCATTCTCACCAATCAGCACATTATTATCTTCAAGTGCCAGCGAAAGGCGGTTAATGCCGCGAAATCCCATAATTTCGATATGCTCCAGAATCATGCTCGCATTCCGTCTCTCCATGTCGATGATGCGAGCATGAAAGATGAGCACGCTAAGGTCAAGCAGGCCTTTACTCGCCGGAAAAATTTCGCTAGTTTTGCGCCGCCCCCCGTCCCTTTCAAGGATGATATTGTCATGTATTCCGGACTGCTGATTATTTTGTTACCGCTGATTATCGGTTATTTATTACCCCTCATCTGGCGACCTCTGCTGATTGCTATCAATAAACTGCTCAGCGCCATGGTCTATATTATCTTGTTTTTTATGGGAATAAGTCTGGCATTCCTGGAAAATCTTGGCAGTAATTTACTCAATATTGCCCGTATCAGTCTGATCAGCGCACTGTGTATCATCCTGTGCAATCTTATTGGTCTGCTGCTACTGGCACGACGCTATCCCTGGCAACACAGGCATCACCAACAGGCGTTGCCTTCGCGCTTACAGATGGCACTGGAGTCCCTGAAATTAGGACTGGTGGTGCTGGCGGGTTTCATCAGTGGCCTCAGCCACTGGTCACCGCTGCGTCATGCCAGTGAAGCCAGCGAATATGCCCTGCTTTTGCTGTTATTTCTGGTCGGCCTGCAGCTGCGCGGCAGCGGCATGACGCTGCGTCAGATCGTGCTGAACCGGCGCGGAATGATGATCGCCTGCATAGTATGGATTACCTCGCTGGCTGGCGGCGCAGTGGCATCGCTGCTAACCGGGGTCCCACTCAATACCGGGCTGGCACTCGGTTCCGGATTTGGCTGGTATTCACTGTCAGGCATTCTGATGACGGAATCATTTGGACCGATGACAGGCAGCGCAGCATTTTTTAACGATTTGTTGCGCGAACTGCTGGCAATTACGCTTATTCCGGCGCTTATTCTGCGTCATCGCACCAGCGCGCTGGGCTTGTGCGGCGCTACGTCCATGGATTTTACCCTGCCGGTTTTACAGCGCAGCGGCGGCAATGAAATTGTACCGGCGGCTATTGTGCACGGCTTCCTGCTCAGCCTGCTGGCACCGGTGATGATGGCACTGTTTTCCGCCTGAGGTCGCGTTTTTCTTCCTTATCGGCAAAATATCCTGCGCCGGCATGGGCTATGCTTTGTGCGGATTATTTCATTCTACCAGGATGAAAAACTCACTGAATAAAGGAAGATAACATGAAGCAGACGGTTGCAGCCTTCGTGGCTAAGACGCTTGAAAACGCCGGGGTTAAACGTATCTGGGGCGTCACCGGAGACTCACTAAACGGTCTCAGCGACAGCCTCAACAGGATGGGAACCATTGAATGGGTGGCGACCCGGCACGAAGAAGTTGCCGCATTTGCCGCCGGAGCCGAAGCCCATATCAGCGGCGAACTGGCGGTATGTGCCGGCTCCTGTGGGCCTGGTAATTTACATCTGATCAACGGCCTGTTTGACTGCCATCGTAATCATGTGCCGGTGCTTGCCATCGCCGCTCACATCCCGTCAAGTGAAATCGGCAGTAACTATTTTCAGGAAACCCATCCTCAGGAGCTGTTCCGCGAATGCAGCCATTATTGCGAGCTGGTTTCCAATCCGGAGCAGTTACCGCAGGTTCTGGGAATTGCGATGCGCCAGGCGATTTTAAAGCGCGGGGTTTCCGTGGTCGTACTGCCAGGTGATGTCGCCTTACGCCCGGCGCCGGAAGAGGCGCACACGGCGTGGTATCCTCCGGCCGCGCCGCTGGTTATACCGGATTATGATGAACTCAGTCGCCTCGCCAGCGAACTGAATCAGGCAGGTAATATCGCCCTGATGTGCGGCAGCGGTTGTGCCGGTGCACATGCCGAGGTGATAGAACTGGCGAAAACGCTGAAGGCACCGGTTGTGCATGCCCTGCGCGGTAAAGAACATCTTGAATATGACAATCCTTATGATGTCGGTATGACCGGCCTGATCGGCTTTTCGTCTGGCTATCATGCCATGATGAATGCCGATACCTTGCTCTTGCTAGGAACCCAGTTTCCCTACCGGGCTTTTTACCCGGAAAAAGCAAAAATCATTCAGATTGATATAAACCCCGCCAGTCTCGGCTCGCACTGTCATCCTGATATGGAACTGGTTGGCGACATTAAATCCACCCTCAGCGCCCTGCTGCCGCGCCTGACGTTGAAAACTGACAGCCGTTTTCTCGACAACGCATTAGCGCATTATGCTGACAGCCGTAAAGCGCTTGACGAACTGGCCAGCGCCAACGATAAACAGGCCATTCATCCCCAGTATCTGGCTCATCAAATCAGCGAGCTGGCGGCCGACGATGCTATCTTTACCTGTGATGTCGGCACCCCCACCGTCTGGGCTGCGCGCTATCTGAAAATGAATGGAAAACGGCGTTTACTCGGTTCATTTAACCATGGCTCCATGGCTAACGCCATGCCACAAGCGCTGGGCGCTCAGGCTATCGATCGCCAGCGTCAGGTCATTGCTTTGTCCGGCGATGGCGGCTTCAGTATGCTGATGGGCGACTTTCTTTCCGTTGCGCAACTAAACCTGCCGGTGAAAATCGTGGTATTTAATAATAGCACCCTGGGTTTTGTTGCCATGGAGATGAAAGCCGGCGGCTATCTGACTGACGGCACAGACCTGCACAACCCCGATTTCGCCGCCATTGCCCGGGCCTGTGGCGTAAAAGGTATCCGGGTTGAGCGAGCCTCTGAGTTAACCGGGGCGCTGCAAGCCGCCTTTGCCCATGATGGCCCGGTGCTGGTAGATGTGGTGACGGCAAAAGACGAACTGGCAATGCCGCCGCAGATTAAAATGGAACAGGCAAAAGGATTCAGTCTTTATATGCTGCGCGCCCTGATTAACGGACGCGGTGATGAGGTGGTGGAACTGGCGAAAACCAACTGGCTGCGCTAACCCCGCCGGCAGAAAAAACCGCCATCAGGCTACGTCTGACACACGGACGCAACGGCGCCCGTTTCGCGGCAATTTCTGGCGTCATAGCCTGGCGGGACGCGTCGCTTTCTAACGCGATCCATATTTTTCCAGCAGGGCACTGACAATCGCCAGGGTTTGTGCATCGGCGAGGCCACGATAGTCCTGTGGCCGGAAATGCATCTGAAAAGCGGCAATCACTTTTCGTTGCTGTTGGTCTGTCATTTGTGCCTCTACCTGATAACCATAAGCTGCCAGCCGCGACAGTAACTGTCTGACCGGAACCGGGGCGTCAGGCGGCTGCCCGTGCAAATAACAACTGACGCGCGCCGCATCCGGCCAGGCGCCTAGTCCCTGACGCGCCAGCTGCTGCCAGGGAAACAGCGGGCCGGGGTCCTGTTTACGCTGTGGCGCCACATCACTGTGACCAATAATATCCTGAGGTCGTAAACCGTAACGTCTGACTAAATCCTGTAGTAACGGCACCAGCGCCGCTATCTGCGGCTGGCAGAAAGGCGACCAGATTTGCTGGCTGTTCACCCAGCGGTAGCCTGAATTTACCAGCTCAATGCCAATCGAGGTGTCATTGAGGCGCGTGGCACCGCGCCAGTAGCTGCTGCCAGCATGCCAGGCCAGCTGTTGTTCGGGCACCAGTTGCCAGATCAGCGGCTGCCCGCCCCGCAGCGGCGGATGGGACGCAATAAGATAATGGGCGCTGACATTATCACCGGTCAGCGCACTGATCGAACGGGGAAAATCTTCTGCGGTATAGTGGATAATGATCAGTTTGACCCGGGGTTCGGCCCCTTTTGCCGGATGACGTAAATCGGCAATATAGCCCTGTCGCTGTTCGAGGCCTTGCGAAGCACAGCCTGCCAGCAGCAGGATAATCAGTAATCCGAGGGCGCGCATCAGCACCCTGCCTTAACGGCATTGCCGCTGGCACGCCCGGTGCGGGCGTAGCGTTCCTGTTCTGTGGAATGCGGCGCAACATCATGGTCAAACGGATGAACCAGGCGACAACTCGCGCCGCAGACCGGTCCATCCAGCATCGGTAAGAGTGAAACGGTCATCCCTTTTCCTCTGTTTGCAGGCTGATTAAAAGGTAGCCCAATGTGATTAAACAGAACGGCTATAATTGTGTTAAAAAACGCCATCCGGAAATAATAAGGAAATCAAGATGAAAAAAACCGCGCTTGTTGCGCTCGCCCCGCTGGCTTTACTCCTTAGCGCCTGTACCACCGTGCATCCCGTTTATAAAGACAACGGTCGCCGTATCGGTCCTTGTACCAGCGGGGGTCCTGACAGCGTAGCGCAAGCTTTCTACGATCTACGTCTCCAGCATCCGCTACAGGGTATCCCGGATAGCGCCACGTTAAACAGCTATCGTCCTTATCTGAGTGACAATCTTTATCAGTCGCTGCGCCATGCCGCCAACAATCCGCAGCAACGCAGTCGTTTGCAGGGAGATATTTTTTCAAGCGTCGCCGCAGGCCCCGATAGTGCCAGGGTGATGGATGCCTCCTCTGTACCTGGCGGCGATGCACGCAATATTCCCCTGCGGGTCAGCCTGAGCCGCAACGGCAACCCGGAGATTCGCTGGCAGGACGAAGTACTTATGGTGCATGAAGGACGCTGCTGGGCCATTGATGATGTGCGTTATCTGGCAAAATCGCCGCATATCGATAATGCCAGCCTGACCGGCGCGCTGGAAAAATAATCCTGCAGACAAGGCAAACGGCTAACGCCGTGTTCCCCGTTTGCCTTAGCCAGACAGCAGGCGCTATCTTGTGCTGTCCTTTTGTCTGCCGCTAATCATAAATAAATTTCAACGCATCCTGATTGCATAACTATGCTGTCAGCGTTAAGATCTGCTCTATCTATCGCTATTCATTTTTTTCGCATGAGTATTCAACTTAACGCCATTAACTGCTTTTATGGCTCACAGCAGGCTTTGTTCGATATCGATCTCAGCTGCCCGCAGGGCGAGACCCTGGTGATGCTTGGCCCCAGCGGTGCAGGGAAAAGCTCGCTGTTACGGGTGCTGAATCTGCTGGAAATGCCACGTACCGGCAAGCTAAGTATTGCCGGTTCTCAGTTCGATTTCGCGGCTAAACCCGACGATGACGCCATTCGTACCCTACGCCAGAATGTCGGTATGGTATTTCAGCAATATCACCTCTGGCCGCATCTGACGGTAATGCATAATCTGACGGAAGCCCCCTGCCGCGTGCTTGGACTTAGCCGGAATCAGGCCCAGCAGCGTGCCAGTAAACTGCTCAAGCGCCTGCGCCTTGACAGCTTTGCCGATCGCTATCCGCTGCATCTTTCCGGTGGTCAGCAGCAGCGGGTCGCCATCGCCAGGGCGCTGATGATGGAACCACAGGTGTTGCTGTTTGACGAACCCACCGCCGCCCTCGATCCGGAAATCACCGGTCAGGTGGTGGGAATTATCCAGGAACTGTCGCAAACCAACATTACTCAGGTGATTGTCACCCATGAAGTTGAGGTGGCGAAAAAAACTGCCACCCGGGTGGTGTATATGGAAAATGGGCGCATCGTAGAACAAGGTGATGCCAGCTGCTTTACCCAACCGCAAACCGAGGCGTTTGCCAGCTATCTATCGCATTAATGCAGGACGGATATAAAATGAACAAAGTGATTATTGCCGCCGTACTGGCCGGTTTAAGTCTCAGCGCCAGCGCCGCGCAGACTATTCGTTTCGCCACAGAAGCCGCTTACCCTCCTTTTGAATTTGTTGATTCAGAAAATAAAATTCGCGGTTTTGATATCGATCTTGCCAACGCGGTGTGCAAAGAAATTGCCGCCAGCTGTACCTTTACCAACCAGGCTTTCGACAGTCTGATCCCCAGCCTTAAATTCCGCCGCTTTGACGCGGTAATTGCCGGCATGGACATTACGCCTGAACGCCAACAGCAGGTATTATTCAGTGAACCTTATTATGACAATTCCGCGCTGTTCATTGCCCAAAAAGGCAAGGTAGCCAGCCTTGCTGCACTAAAAGGACTGCGCGTGGGTGTACAGAACGGCACGACTCATCAGAAATACCTTCTTGATAAACATCAGGAAATTAAAACCATTCCTTACGACAGCTATCAGAATGCCATGCTTGACCTGCAAAACGGTCGTATTGATGCCGTATTTGGCGATACTGCCGTGGTAAACGAGTGGCTGAAACAACACAGTGAACTGGCGCCGGTTGGCGATAAGATTACTGATAAAGATTATTTTGGTGCCGGTCTGGCAATTGCAGTGCGTCAGGGTAACAGCGATTTGCAACAGCAATTTAATCGCGCACTGGACAAAATCAAAGCCGACGGTACTTATAAAACCATCTACCACAAATGGTTCCAGCATTAATTGAATGAATGAATTTATCTCTCTTGCAAGCGCCGCCGGAACCACCGTCGGCCTTGCCATTTGCGCGCTACTGATAGGGATGATACTGGCCATGCTGTTTGCCAGCTGCGAAGTATCACGCTTTAAGCCACTGGCCTGGCTGGCGACCGTTGTGGTCACCCTGATCCGCGGTCTGCCGGAAATTCTGGTGGTGCTGGCAATTTATTTTGGCGCCTCGCAACTGCTGATCACGCTGTCCGATGGTTTTACGCTGCATTTAGGCTTGTTTACCCTGGCGGTGAAAATGCCGATAAAAAACTTTAATGTCAGCCCCTTTCTCTGCGGCGTGGTTGCGCTTTCCCTGCTTTACTCCGCCTATGCATCGCAAACCCTGCGCGGCGCGCTGAAGGCGATAGCACCCGGTCAGTGGGAGTCAGGAATGGCACTGGGCATGCGCAAAAGTACGCTTTTCATCCGGCTTATCATGCCGCAAATGTGGCGCCATGCTTTGCCTGGTCTGGGTAACCAATGGCTGGTATTACTAAAAGATACTGCACTGGTGTCACTAATTAGCGTCAATGATATTATGCTGCAAACCAAAAGTATCATCAGCTACACCCAGAAACCCTTTAGCGGCTATCTGATTGCCGCCGCAATTTATCTGGTTATCACTCTGCTCAGCCAGCAGCTGTTGCGCTATATCGATGCCCGGGCGACGCGTTTTGAACGGGGAGACCACCGATGCTGAGTTACTTTCCTGAACTGTTAACAGGCTTGCAGACCAGTCTGACGCTGACGGCCATTTCGTTGATCCTGGCCCTGTTGCTGGCCGTGCTGTTTACCATCATTCTGACGCTGAAGGTACCGGTTTTTAGCCAGGCTGTACGCGGTTATATTACGCTGTTTACCGGTACACCGCTGCTGGTACAAATTTTCCTTATTTATTACGGACCAGGGCAGTTTCCCGCACTCCAGCATATCCACTGGCTATGGCAGCTGCTTTCCCAGCCCTGGCTGTGTGCGCTGCTGGCGCTGGCGCTTAACAGCGCCGCCTATACCAGCCAGCTTTTTTATGGTGCCATCCGGGCAATTCCTTCCGGCCAATGGCAGTCATGTGCGGCGCTGGGCATGAACCGCAAGGAAACATTGCATATTTTGTTGCCTTACGCTTTCAAGCGCGCGCTCTCTGCTTATTCCAACGAAGTGGTGCTGGTATTTAAAAGTACCTCACTGGCTTACACCATCACGCTGATGGACGTTATGGGCCACGGACAAATGCTGTTTGGCCGGACTTATGACGTTATGGTCTACGTCGCCGCTGGCGTCATTTATCTGTGCGTCAATGGGCTGCTGACACTGCTGATGCGTCTGATTGAGCGTCGTGCGCTGGCATTTGAACAACGAAACTAACCACCTGCGTGGCGCTGCCGCCGGTGAGGCCGCAGCGCTGCCTGCATAAAATTGCGTCATTGTGCATAAATTCTGCCGCTGAGCGCCCGCGCCTTAATCACATATTTAAACGTCCTGACTTGCGCAATATTCAGTGCAATGGCATGTTGATAACAGACTGATGATGGCCGTCTGAGCGTGAGGATACTCTGATGAAAACCGGCCTGTATGCTCTGCTGTTCATGCTGAACACGCTGACGACTTACGCCGGTGAACAAATACGCGTTGCCTGTTCCGCCACTTACCCCCATTTGAATATATCAATGTCAAAATCAACCAGTTGGTTTTGACATTGATTTATCTAACGCGCTCTGTCAGCACATGAATGCCGAATCCGGACGTTTGACGTCATTGCAACAGCTGCAAGGAAAACGCCCCGGCGTCGGTAGCGCAACTACCCATCAGGCTTATTTCTGCCAACGCTATCCGCAGATAATCGCCGTCCCTTACGACAGCTACATTAAACATTAATGCAATGCTGGATTTACAAAATCAGCGTCTGGATGCCGTAGTAGCCGATGCTGCCACGGCCAGACAGTGGCGCAGGAGAATAACGGGTTACGTGAGCGCTTTAATCACGCGCTGGCCGGGCTGGAAAAAACGACCTGCCTGAAGCTCTGTACAAGCAGTGGTTTTCTGATTAATCCTCAATACGCGTTAACAGAACCAGCACCTCATAGTGGCTGGTATGGGGAAACATATCAAACAGCTGTACCCGGCTGAGCTGATAACCGCCCAGATGCGCCAGATCCTGAACCAGGCTTTCGGCCTGACAGCTGGAATAAAGGATCCAGCGTGGCGCATTTTTTGCCAGCCACAGACACAGTTCAGCCCCTATTCCGCGCCGCGGCGGATTCACCAGCACCAGATCAGGTGCCTGCGCTTTTGCTTCGGCAAAGGCGGTGGAATCCAGCGCGGAAAACCTGACGTTATCCAGGCCGAGGGCCTGAGCGGACTGGCGCGCGCAGGTTATCGCCTCGGGGCTTATTTCGATGCCGGTCACAGACATCGCCGGGGTCGCGCAGTGCAAACCAAAACCACCCACACCACAGAACAGATCCCACAGCGTGCTGACAGGCAATCCGGCAATCCAGCGACCCGCACTGGCATACAGGTCAGCGGCAACGCTGGCGTTGGTCTGGAAAAAACTGCCGGGTCTGATCCACAGCGGTATCTGATTAAGCTGCTCAGCCAGCGCCCGATCCTCACTGAGGAAAATCTCTTCTTCACCTTCGAGAATAGCCATATGCACCGGCTGAATATTGACGCTGATCACCCGCAGCTGTGGCAATTGCTGCCGCAACCAGGGAAGCGCCGCCTGGAGCTGAGGCAGCTTTGCCCGCGAGCGCAGTACAAAACGCAGCATCATCTCACCACTGTAACGGCTTTCCGTTAGCAAAATGTATTTCAGCTCCCCGCGCCGGCGGGCCACGTTATAGGGGGTCAGGCCAGCACGGGCAATGAAAGGTTTCAGGCTGGCAAAAACCGCTGCGAAGCTGGCAGGATAAAGCGGACAGTGGCAAAGGTCGACGCCATGGCCATCCCGCTGCATAATGCCAAATAACGGCCGCTCAACGCTACCGCTGACCACCATTTTCGCTTTGTTACGAAACCCCTGCTCAGGCGACGCCTGTGGTGCCAGCCATTCCTCGACATTAAACGGCTGCAGCAGGGTTTCAAGATAAGATTGTTTTTGACTAAGCTGCGCCGGATAAGGGATCTCCAGCCACTGGCAGGAGCGACAGCGCCCGGCGTCATAAAGCGCGCAATGCATCAGAAAACCTGTTGTCGTTGGTCAAGCGGAGGGGGATTGTATCACCACCGTATCAGGCTTGCCGGAAAAATTGCCGGCTGCTGCCAGGCAGAAACAACAGTAAAATCAGCAGCAGGTCGGGAAATTTCTGCGCAATAAGCCGGTGGATAATCTGCGTATTATTTTCACCACTAATACTGAATATTTCCGGATATACCCATCCCATTGACGCCACAAATAAATAACTAAGCGCAATAATCTGGCTAAAAACATATCCCCAGCGCGCCCAGTTTCTGCCCTGAATAATGCCGAAAGCGCAACGTAATTCAAAAAAAAACAGCAGCTGACTGCCAATAAATATCAGCGTGGAATCCCAGGCCTGGGCACTACGATGAACAAAATTCATCAGTTCCTGCAGACCGAGTTCACTACTCAACAGCAGTACATCCAGCAGCCGGATTGCAATAATCGCAATGCCGGTAACCAACACCGCAACGGGAGCGGAGCCAGATTGTCCTGTCGTCACAGGCGGTCCCCGAAAGATATCAGACATTGCCCCCTCTCCTGCCAGCGATTGTTCAGATTCGCACGATGCGTTAACAAGGCAGCTAACAATATTCATGCTGGTTTTATTATTAGCGCAATCTGACAATAGTTTCCATCACCGGGACCTTTATAAATAATGTATTTTCCTAAAATCGGATTACTACACAAAATATAAGTCATTTATTTACGGTCGGCCGCGAGCCGGCGATATTTTCACCACGGCTCAGCGGCCACCGCCTGCATGCTATTTGCCGGACTATACGGCCGGTTTCACTCAACGCTGACATCCGCGCACCACTCTGGCAATGCGCTGTTATCCGCCTGCAGGCGTTGACAGACAATCGGCAGATTAATGTCCTGCCCGTGCGCGCTGAATATCACGCTGTCGCTGTTTTTCTTCATGAGCCATAATGCGCCAGGCAATAAAACCAACCACGCCAACCACCAGCAGGATCAACGAAGCCAGCGCATTAATTTCCGGGTTAATTCCCCGTCTTACCGTGGCAAAAATCGCCATTGGCAACGTCGTAGCACCGGGACCGGTAACAAAACTGGCAATCACCAGATCATCCAGTGACAGGGTAAATGCCAGTAACCAGCCGGTGACGATAGCCGGCAGAATCATAGGTACAGTGATGACAAAGAAAACTTTCAGCGGTGTTGCACCAAGGTCCATCGCCGCTTCTTCAATCGAGCGATCGAGTTCGCGCAGACGGGCATTGATCACCACCGCCACGTATGCCGTACAAAACGTGACATGTGCCAGCCAGATCGTCACCATGCCGCGATCTCCCGGCCAGCCGAATGCATTGCCCATGGCAACAAACAGCAGCAGCAATGACAATCCGGTTATCACGTCAGGCATTACCAGCGGTGCGGTAAGCATAAAGGCAAACCCGGTCGAGCCACGGAAACGCCCAAAACGGACGATGACGACGGCTGCTAAGGTGCCCAGCACCACCGCGCTGGTAGCGGATAAAGCCGCAATAGTCAGGCTAAGGCTGACGGCGCTTATCATGGCATCATCATGAAACAGCACGTTATACCAGTGCAGTGAGAAGCGCTCCCACGCCGCCAGCTGGGAAGCATTGAACGAGTACACCACCAGCAACAACATCGGCGCATAGAGGAAAAAGAAACAGAGCACCAGAATGGCCAGCCGGCCTTTGGAACGCACGTAAGGAAGCTGATTCATGCGTTTTTCTCCACCGATTTGTTCTGCTGTTTGTGGAACCAGATAATTGGCAATATCAGAATCAACAGAATAATCACCGCCAGTGCAGAGGCAACCGGCCAGTCACGATTATTAAAAAACTCCTGCCACAACACGCGACCAATCATGATGCTGTCAGGCCCGCCTAATAATTCCGGAATTACATATTCCCCGACTGCCGGAATAAATACCAACATTGATCCGGCGATCACGCCGCCTCTGGTCAACGGCACAATAACGCTGAAGAAAGTTTTTAGTGGTCGGGCGCCGAGATCAAGGGAGGCTTCTACCAGTGAATAATCAAGACGGGTCAGCGCGGTGTAAATTGGCAGCACCATAAACGGCAGATAACAATAAACAATGCCAATATATACCGCCAGATTGGTGTACAAAATCGTTAAAGGATGGTCAATGATACCCAGCCAAATCAATAAATTATTCAGCACGCCATTATTATTGAGTATCCCCATCCAGGCATAAACGCGTACCAGAAAAGACGTCCATGAAGGCAGCAAAATTAACAGCAGCAGGATACTGCGCGAAGTGGGTCTGGCGTGTGCAATAGCCCAGGCAAGGGGATAGCCAATCAGCAGGCAGATCAGGGTCGAAATTGCCGCAACCTGTAAAGAGTGAAGATACGCATCCACATACAACGGATCGTCAGTCAGCGTACTGTAATTGGCAAAATTGAGTATCATGGTCAGCTGACCATCTGCCCAGCTCAGCAATTGTGTATAAGGAGGAATCGCCCGGGCAATATCAGCAAAGCTGATTTTCAGCACAATCAGAAACGGCAGCATAAACAGCAGTGCCAGCCAGCAATAAGGCACCGCAATAACCAGCTTACGGCCGTGACGCATATGAAACCGGGTCAGCCAGCGTTTAACGCCGGCAGGCTGAGAGGACGGCAGCGCCGCGCGTTCAGTAACTTGAGTCATCTTGCCTCCGGCTTATACCGTCAACACCACACAGCTGTCACTTTCCCAGCACAGGCGGACTTCATCCCCCCAGGTGGGCGCACCTTTGCGAAAACGAAAGCTATTTTGCAGCTGCGCGCTTAACATCTGACCGCTCTTTAACCGCACATGATAAATCGACAGGTCACCAAGATAAGCAATATGCACCACTTCGCCGGTGGCAAAATTAAAACCATCGGCCGGCACCTCTTCACACAGCATCACTTTTTCCGGACGCAGCGCAACCGACACCGGGACACCCGCCACCACCGATACATCGGAAGCTACCTTCAGCGGATGCACCAGTGCCGGACTGTCAATGATTAATCCATCTTCCTGTCGTTCGCGCAGCAGACCTTCGAATACGGTCACTGAACCAATAAATTCAGCACTGAACCTGGTGGTTGGATGTTCATAAATCTCTTCCGGCTCGCCGATTTGCACAAATTTTCCACGGTTCATAATGGCAATTCGCCCGGCCATCGTCATCGCCTCTTCCTGATCGTGGGTCACCATCACACAGGTCACCCCAACACGTTCAAGAATATCCACCACTTCCAGCTGCATACGATCGCGTAGTTTTTTATCCAGCGCGCCCATCGGTTCATCCAGTAATAGCAGACGGGGGCGTTTGGCAAGACTTCTGGCCAGCGCGACGCGCTGACGCTGACCGCCAGACAGCTGATGAGGTTTACGCTTTGCATATTCGCTCATATGCACCAGCGCCAGCATCTCGCTGACACGGCTGGCAATTTCTGCTTTCGGCAGCCTATCCTGCTTAAGCCCGAAAGCAATATTTTGCTCCACCGTCATATGAGGAAACAGCGCATAGGACTGAAACATCATATTAATTGGTCGCTGATAAGGCGGCACCAGCGATAAATCCTGTCCGTCAAGAATGATTTGACCGTGTGTCGGCGTTTCAAAGCCCGCCAGCATGCGCAGCAAGGTTGATTTACCACAGCCGGACGCACCCAGCAGCGCAAAAATTTCACCTTTAAATATGGTCAGACTGACATCGTCCACGGCGTGCTGACCATCATAGGAGCGGGTCAGGTTGCGGATCTCCAGCAGCGGCGTCATCGCCTTGCCGGTTTTGCTTTGAGGGCGGGGAATCGCGTCGTTCACTTACCTTACTCTCCGGCGCTAAATCGGTATCTGCGGCAGCCTGCCGCCTGAAAAATAAAGCAGAGGCCGCAAGCTGCCCCTGTTAACAGCGTTCCCCGCCCTGATGGTAAAAAACGGGGAACAGCCTAAGTATAGAAAACGCTGAACAGGTTTCGTGATTAATTATTTACCACTCTTCACCCGGGTCCACTCACGGGTACGAACCCGATCAAGTTTCGGCTGCTGGACCTTAAGCAGGAACAGCTTAGCCATAGTATCCGGTGTCGGATAAATCCCCGGATTTTTGCGCACACTGTCATCAACCAGTGGCAGTGACGCTTTGTTACCACTGGCATAGAACATTTTGTTAGAGATGTTGGCAATAACGGCAGGTTCCATCAGATAATTAAGAAACTGATAAGCAGCATCGGTATTTTTGGCGTCTTTGGGAATAGCCAGCATATCAAAGAATGCCAGCGCGCCCTCTTTGGGAATACTGTAGGCAATATGCACGCCATTTTTCGCTTCAACTGCCCGGTTTTTCGCCTGTAATACATCCCCCGCCCAGCCAATGGCAACGCAGGTATTACCGTTGGCCAGATCGTTAATGTACTGCGATGAATGAAAATAGCGAATACTCGGCCGCAGCTTCAGTAATAAATCAGCGGCAGCTTTATAATCTTCCGGCTGGCTACTGTTAGGATCTTTCCCCATATAATTAAGTACGGTGGCAAAAATTTCCTCGGGCGCGTCAAGAAAAGAGACGCCGCAGCTTTTCAGCTTCTCAAGGTTTTCCGGTTTCAGTACCAGATCCCAGCTATCAACAGGGGCATCTTTACCCAGAACCTGTTTAACTTTATCCACGTTGTAGCCGATGCCGGTGGTCGCCCATAAATAAGGGATAGCATATTTATTTCCGGGATCGTGCTGCTGGAGTTTTTTCAGTAAATCGGGATCGAGATTTTTATAGTTTGGCAGCTTACTTTTATCCAGCGGCTGAAACACGCCGGACTGCAGCTGGCGGGCAAGGAAACTTGACGAAGGCACCACCACGTCATAACCGGTATTACCGGCCATCAGTTTACCTTCCAGCACTTCGTTGGAATCAAAAACATCGTAAACGACTTTAATACCGCTTTGCTTTTCGAAGTTCGGCACCGTGTCAGCAGCGATATAATCCGACCAGTTATAAACATGCAACGTCTTATCTTCAGCCATTACGCCCGCAGAAGCAGCCATCACCATGCCAGTGACCACAGCTGACAACCATTTTTTACGTTGGTTGAACATGTTTCCATCCTCCAGAAAGGGATCAATTACTGCTCAGTATTACTGACAGACCGTAATGACGAGCCTAAGAATGCGCGTGCCGCAACAAGCCGTTACAATGAATGAATATTGATCGTAACGCTAATAGCAAAAAACGATGCCAGCCACGACCTTGCAGGCAAACTACCGCCACGCAAGAATAGCCGTACTCACCGGGTCAGACCAGACCTTAGCTTAAAAAACACCTTTTATCGATTTTGTCTGCTTATTTGCTTTATGGGATGCGTCACTCAGGGAATAGCGCCGAAGGATATCTGGCAATATCCGGCAGAATACAGCATAAAACAGGGTGATGACTGAGAAAAAACTGCTTACTCACCAGGCAATTTGCCGCTAATCTGGTCTGGAAACACTTTCCGCGGCGGCAACCTGCCGCTGAGGTTATTAGTGGAGAGCGTGCAACTGGCTGGTTGCCCGGGGTTCATCCTCTTCTGCGCCGATCAGTAAATGATTGGCAAAAGCCTCCAGTATAATCATTGAAATCTGTTCTTCACTTTGCTTCATAAAGTGAATGAACTGACCCAGGGTAATGCCGGCCGCCACGCTGAGCGACTGACAGACCACCAGTTTTGGCAGGTTGTCATCCTGAATATCAACAAAAGCTTTAATTGTCAGCGAACTGGCGTTGATTTGTGATAAATCACCAACGAGTGGAATCAGTGCCGTTGGTTTGACTTCTGCCAGCGCGGAAAAAAGAATCACGTTATCGATAAGGTCAATTTTTGCGTCGAATATGCCATCAAAATTTTGCATATGCGGCAAATGTAAAGCCTGACAGCTATCGCATTCAAACCAGATAATATTTTGCTGATCCAGCCAGCGACGTATCTGGTCGATGTCCGGGATCGTCAGTGAATCCATAATAGCCTGTCTCGTACCGCAAAAATAAAGTGGCCATGATTTTACGGAAATTAACGGCTAAAAACCATAATCAATAATCAAAGCCTGGCTGGGACGGTGCTTTTCAGAGCCGGACTGCTTCACAGCTGCTCTTCCAGCCAGCCAATCATCATGCCGGCAATATTGAGCCCGGTCGTTTTTTCAATGCCTTCCAGCCCCGGCGACGCATTCACTTCCAGCACCAGCGGCCCCCGTCTGGCGCGCAAAATATCCACACCGGCGACGTCAAGCCCCAGCGTACTGGCCGCTCTGATCGCAATGTCTCTTTCCTGCGGCGTGATCACGACCGATCTGGCCCGGCCACCACGGTGCAGATTGGATCGAAAATCACCGTCTTTGGCCTCACGTTCAATCGCCGCCACAACTTCATCACCAATCACAAAACAGCGAATGTCGCGGCCGTGCGCTTCCTTAATAAACTCCTGCACCAGGATGTGGGCTTTCAGACCGCGAAAAGCGTCAATAACACTCTCTGCGGCCTGGCGCGTTTCTGCCAGTACCACCCCGATTCCCTGGGTACCTTCCACCAGCTTCACTACCAGCGGCGCACCGCCAACCATTTCAATAAGGTCCTGGGTGTCGTCAGGTGAATGAGCAAAACCGGTCAGCGGTAAATCAATACCCTGCCTGGCCAGCAGCTGCATGGCGCGCAGCTTATCGCGTGCCTGAGTAATTGCCAGCGAAGCATTAAGCGGGTAGCTGCCGCACATTTCAAACTGACGCAACACCGCCGTGCCATAAAACGTAATTGCCGCGCCAATACGTGGAATTACCGCATCAAAACAGGCTAGCTGACGGCCATGATAGTGCACTGCTGGCTGCGCCGGGTTGATATTCATATAACAACTGAGGGGATCGATAATTTCAGCCCGATGGCCGCGCTCGCACGCGGCTTCCATCAAACGGCGGCTGGAATAAAGCGATCCGTCACAGGTAAGAATGGCTATTTTCACCCAGGCCTCCGCCGCCGTGGTTAACGAGTGGCCCACCCTTGCTGATGGAGATAATCCAGCATAAAAGCCCGATTTTCTTTAATAATAGTGCGCTGAATATGTTCGCTCCAGCTATCGACACGCCGGTTAGTATCGCGGCTGGCATAGTAATCACGCTGCTGCTGGTCATAGTCAGCCAGTAACGCCGGATCAACTGGCTGATAACGATTTTCATGCATCATCATTTTTGCTGGCATACGCGGCTTCAGATCGGGCTGATATTCAGGCCAGCCCAGACAGAGACCAAACAGCGGCAGCACATATTTCGGGCATTCAAGCAGTGCCGTCACTTCAGCAATATTATTGCGGATACCGCCGATAAAACAGCCGCCAAGACCGAGTGATTCAGCGGCCAGCATGGCATTTTGTCCCATCAGAGCCGTATCAATACAGGCCAGCAGCAGCTGCTCAGCCAGCCCGAGTTGCGCGGCCGGACAAATCTGCTGATGGCGGTTAAAATCGCCACAAAATACCCAGAACTCAGCAGCTGCAGCAACGTAGCGCTGGCCACCGCTTAACCTGACCAGCTGCTCGCGCAGCGCCGGGTCGGTAATGCGAATAATAGAAGAACACTGAAGAAAGCTGGAGCTGGAAGCCGACTGAGCGGCAGCCAGAATCGCTTCCCGTTGATCGGCTGCAATTGGCTGATCGTTAAAAGAACGTATTGAACGGTGGGCACGCTGAAGCGCAATAGTGGGGGTCATGTAAAACTCCTTATTTACCTGGCATATCAGTTCTTACGCACCGGCAACCAGCTACGTAACGTTCGCCAGGCTAATATTGCCACGGCGGGTAGCATCAGGGCGATACCAGTAAGCACCAGTCCCCTGGCCAGTAGCGACAGATTCAGGTCAAATGGAAGCGGCAAAAGCCGCCGTAACAGCAGAACCGCTGCAATCACCAGCACAATGCCGACAACCTCAAGCGCCAGCACAGGCCATGGCATACGACCAAAAGCACGCATCGGCTGCTCCTGACTCTGGTTCGATAAGATGTCATGCAGCTTAGCCGGCTGCTGAGTCCATAGCCAGCGTTTATCAGTCTGACAGGCAAATCCTGCTTTCAATCCCTTAATGAAGCGGGCATGATAGCGCGGATGACACTACATCATGTGATGCACGTCACAAATTAACGTTATAAGGAGCAAGCGATGTTTGCAGTGATTTTTGGCCGCCCAGGCTGCCCTTACTGTGTCCGCGCTAAAGAACTGGCAGAAAAGCTGACGCAGGAGCGTGACGATTTTAATTTCCGCTACGTGGATATCCACGCAGAGGGTATCTCCAAAGCCGATCTGGAAAAAACGGTCGGTAAACCGGTGGAAACCGTGCCACAAATCTTTCTCGATCAAAATCATGTTGGCGGTTATACCGAATTTGCTGCCTATGCGAAAACGCATCTCGGTCTTTATCAGTAAGCGTGTCCCAGCCTGCCAGCCGGCAGGCTGATTATTGTTCCCGACGACGCAGCTGACCAAACATTCTGCATAACATTACCGCCAGCGCCCCCAGGCCACACCAGTAAATCGCACTCAGTACAAACGCACATTCCTGCCAGAAGCTGTGAAAAGGCATGCTGCCTTTTTCCACCAGCAGCAAACAGAAGGGCGTTGCCAGAACCCCAGCAACCACAGCCATCATCAGCGGAACTTTCTTACTGAGTAACCCGGCAACCGCGCCAGGCAGTAAGAACAGCAGCATCGCCAGCTGGCCCTGATGCACGGGTAAATAAGCCCGCAGAATATGATAACGCACGACAAAGAAGATCACGCCATAACAAACAGTGCAGATACCTACACCCGACCAGGAAAGGCTTTTAAACATCAATGAACTCCGGGTAGCCTCCGGCGCGCTGCCGGCAAATAAAACATCATTAATTTTTAACAAAATTAAATGCTAAATTTACTGCTTTCCCTGGAATTTTACTGGCTGAAAAATAAGGAATGACTAAAATATCGGGAAAATGGACGATTTTCTCTGCGGTTTATCTTGATTGAAATACTTGTTCTGATATTTCACTGGACCGCTGGCTTAATGTAGCCTGAAAATCCAATATTCACAACAGGTTACTGGTAAACAAGAAGTTAAATCGTGAATATAAACATCTCAAGATTGTTAAGTAATAATGACATTTTATTATTATTTGTTGTCTTAGCGCTCGGCCTCTGTTTAGGCAAGATTCGTCTTGGCCCGATTCAGCTCGGCAATGCCATTGGCGTGCTGGTCGTTTCTCTGTTACTGGGACAACACCATTTCACCATCAATAGCGATGCGCTTAATCTCGGGTTTATGCTATTTATTTTTTGTGTTGGCATAGAAGCGGGTCCCAACTTTTTTTCGATTTTTTTCCGCGACGGTAAAAACTATCTGATACTGGCGCTGGTGATGGTGGTTAGCGCAAGCATTATCGCCCTCGGACTTGGCTATCTGTTTCACTGGAACATTGGTTTAACCGCCGGTATGCTCGCCGGCGCCATGACCTCTACGCCGGTACTGGTAGGCGCCGGCGATACCCTGCGCCAGACGGTCGGTAATCCGGCAACACTGGCCCGGTTACAGGACGATCTCAGCCTGGGTTATGCCCTGACCTACCTTATCGGTCTGGTCAGCCTGATTATTGCCGCCCGTTATCTGCCACGATTACAGCATCAGGATCTGTTTACCAGTGCTCAGCAAATTGCCCGTGAACGCGGACTCGACAGCGACTGCCAGCGTAAAGTGTGGCTACCGGTGATCCGCGCTTATCGGGTCGGTCCGGAATTAGTGGCCTGGGCCGATGGTAAAAACCTGCGTGAACTGGGGATTTATCGCCAGACCGGATGCTATATTGAACGTATCCGACGCAATGGTATTCTTGCCAGCCCCGACGGTGATGCCGTTTTACAAGAAAATGACGAAATATCCCTGGTCGGTTATCCCGAAGCGCATGCGCGCCTCAATCCCAGCTTTCGCCACGGTAAAGAAGTCTTTGAACGCGATCTGCTTGATATGCGTATTGTTACCGAAGAAATTGTGGTGAAAAATCACAATGCGGTAAACAAACGCCTCAGTCACCTGCGTCTGACCGATCATGGCTGCTTTCTGAATCGCGTTATCCGCAGCCAGATAGCGATGCCCATTGATGACAGTATCATTCTCAATAAAGGCGATGTATTACAGGTCAGTGGCGAAGCGCGGCGGGTTAAGTCGCTTGCTGACCGGATTGGATTTATTTCTATTCACAGCCAGCTGACTGATCTACTGGCATTTTGCGCATTTTTTGTCCTTGGACTGATGTTCGGTATGATCACCTTTCAGTTCAGCAGCTTTAGTTTTGGACCAGGTAATGCTGCCGGACTACTGTTTGCTGGCATCATGCTCGGTTTTCTGCGCGCCAATCACCCGACCTTTGGCTATATTCCGCAGGGTGCACTGAATATGGTTAAAGAATTTGGCCTGATGGTTTTTATGGCCGGTGTGGGCCTGAGCGCCGGTAGCGGCCTGTCGAACGGGCTGGGCGACACCGGTCTGATGATGCTGCTTTCCGGTATTGCCGTTAGTCTGGTCCCGGTGGTTTTATGCTTTCTGTTCGGCGTCTGGGTACTGAAAATGAACCGCGCCCTGTTGTTTGGCGCTATTATGGGGGCCCGCACCTGTGCGCCGGCAATGGAGATCATCAATGATGCCTCTGGCAGTAACATCCCGGCACTGGGCTATGCCGGAACCTATGCCATTGCTAACGTTCTGCTAACGTTAGCAGGAACGTTAATTGTGGTTATCTGGCCATTGCTGGAAAGATAAATTTTTTTGCAGACGCGCAGAACTTTCCGCCACAGACGCAGTCTGACTTAATGCCACTGCTTTTCTTTGAAATCCCCAAATTGAGGAGCCCGTTAATTTATTAACGGGTTTTTTCTTTTCTGCGTAGTCTGCCCGTCTGTGCTGACGACAGCAACCCCGGATTACCATTTACTGAAGCCCGGTCACGCAATAGGCCCCTGCTGATTTACATTTAAAAAAAAAACGCCGGTTAGCACTGTAAACCTCAACAGAAGTAAAACCATTAACAATATTCGGCACGATTTTCTTTACCCGGCGCCAGTGGATTCCTATCTTAACTCTCTCGATTTTATCTGCCCAGCTACGCCGTTTCAGGCAGAGGGCAATGATACGCTCTCTTAGCCCGGTTTTTTCTGAGGGATATATTAAGGCAGTCACCTATGGAATCATTGAACAGCACACTGTTTTTGTGGATTAACGCCACGCCCCACTCACCCGACTGGTTAATCAGTCTGGCCACTTTCTTTGCCCGCGATATGATCGCCATAGTACCGGGATTGATTATTGCGCTCTGGCTGTGGGGACCGCGTGAGGAAGTGAGCGTTCAGCGTGTACTGGTGCTGAAGACCAGCATTGCCCTGGTCTATGCAATGACCATTGCCTGGTGCCTCAGCTTGCTGTTTCCACATCCCCGCCCTTTTGCTATAGGCCTGGGTTACCAGCTGTTACCGCATATCGCTAACGACTCATTTCCCAGCGATCATGGCACCGCAATTTTTACCTTCGCGTTAGCCTTTCTCTGCTGGCACCGTCGCTGGTCCGGCAGCCTGCTGCTGGCTATCGGCATAGCTATTGCGTGGTCACGCATCTATCTCGGGATCCACTGGCCGCTGGATATGCTGGGTGGATTACTGGTCGGCGGATTAGGCTGCCTGTTTTCACACATGGCCTGGCAGCTGTATGGCAACGCGGTGCTACAACACTGCGCCTCGCTGTACCGGTTAATATTCGCGATTCCTATCCGCAAAGGCTGGGTAAGAGGCTGATTTTCAGCATATGCGGGAAGGCGCAGGCATTCCCGCCGTTTTATCAGCCGAACCACTTACTCAATAATATGCTGATTTTTAACACAATAAAATCCCATATACGGCTAAAAATCCCGCCCTCTTTTACCTCTTCCTGCACCACCAGCGGACGCTGACCAATGGTTTTATTGTTTAGCTGAAAATCAATAGTACCAACCACCTGATTTTTGTTTAACGGTGCCTGCAGCTGCGGTTGGTTTAACACCAGGCGAGCGGTCAGGTTTTTCAGCTGACCTTTTGGGATCGTCATTGCCGCGTCTTCAGCGACGCCAAGCGTGACCTGACGACGATCGCCATACCAGACGCGCTGAGTAGTAAAAACATTGCCTGCTTTAACCGGAATGACGGTTTCAAAGTAGCGAAATCCCCAGCTGAGCAACTTTTCGCTTTCGCGAAAACGAATTGCATCGGATTTTGCCCCCAGTACCACGGCAATCAGCCGCTGGTTAGCGTCGGTGGCCGACGACACCAGGTTATAACCCGCGCCGTTGGTATACCCGGTTTTGATACCATCAACATTGAGATGACTGCTCCATAACAGACGATTACGGTTCATCTGGCGGATTTTATTAAAAGTGAATACTTTTTCTTTGTTCAGGGCGTATTCGTCGGGCACATCATGAATCAACGCCTGGCCAATCAGTGCCATATCACGCGCGGTACTGTACTGCTTTTCTGAGTCAAGACCGTGCACGGTGGCAAAATGGGTATTATTCAGGCCAAGCTGGCCTGCATAGCGGTTCATCAGGCTAACAAAAGCATCCTGACTGCCCGCGATATAATCGGCCAGCGCAATACTGGCATCATTACCGGACTGAATAACAATCCCCCGGTTCAAATCGGCCACGGAGACCCGATCACCGGGCTCTAGAAACATCAGTGACGATCCTTGCAATAGCGGGTTACCGGTTGCCCAGGCATCGTTACCGATGGTAACGATATTTTCCGGCGCAATGCGGCCCGATTTGATAGGCTGCCCGATAACATAACTGGCCATCATTTTTGTCAGACTGGCGGGGTCCAGTCGCTGGTCAACATTTTCCCCGGCAAGGATCTTCCCGCTGTGATAATCCATCAGCACCCAGGCCCGGGCTTCAATTTGCGGTGCCGCCGCAACGTCTTCGGCAAAAGAAAATGGTGAAAAAAACATCAGCAGTGACGCGCGCGCCAGCGTGCTGATGATGGCTGGTAACGTGATTTTCTTCATGGTGCAACCCTGTATCCATATGAAAAAAAAGATTATCGGCATCCCGCGATAAGCACCCTTTACCCTAACGCGTCTGCCACATTAATTGAATGTTCACAGGGTAAAGTTAATTAGAGTTTGTTCGATATTCCTGACGTGCCATAGGCTGTACGCCAGTTATGCACCGGCAGATTTTGCTTATCACCAGGCAATAATCTGAATTTAGTCAGAACAGTTAAGCTGGTCACAAAAGTTAGTTAATCTGAAATCAATTTGTCAGAGGAGTAACGACCATGGATTTAGCGCTGTTTGATCTTGACGAAACGCTCATCTGTGAAGACAGTTCAGGCCTGTGGCTGCGCTGGCTGGTGTCACAGGGTTTTGCGCCTGCGGAAATACTGGAAAAAGAGCGCGCCATGATGACCGACTATTATGCGGGCAACCTGGCAATGGACGCGTATATGGCGCTGACGCTGGCACCGCTTGCTGGCATGAGCGTCGCCACCGTCGATGGCTGGATCCGTCGTTTTATTCAGCGCGATATCCTGTCACGTATTTATCCCGCCGCCCGCGAACGCCTGAACTGGCATCTTTCCCGTGGGGATAACATTCTGGTTATCTCTGCCAGCGGCGAACATCTGGTGGCACCGATTGCGCACCGATTGGGGGCCCACGGCGCGCTGGCAATTGGCGTTGAAACCGCTGAGCAACGTTATACCGGCAATATTTATGGCACCCTGACCTACAAAGAAGGAAAAGTCATCCGGCTACAGCAATGGTTAAGCCAGCAGGCGCCCGAGCGTCCTTTTCAGCACCTGTGGGCCTACAGTGACTCCATCAACGATCTGCCGTTGCTTGAACATGCCGATTATCCCGTAGTGGTGAATCCCAACCCCCAGCTGAGTAAGCTGGCACAGGATCGCGGCTGGCAGATCAGCCTTTGGGGACGTTACGCTAAAACTCAGGCCGTCGCCGGTTGAACGCCTGCATAAACCAGTTTGCAGCCACAGGCCTGGTCGGTCAGAACATAAAAATAGCCGTCCGGGCCGGCAGGCAATTCCCTCTGCGCTTGGCGCAATCGGCCAGCAAACGCCGCGTCATGCCGGAAAATGCTCGTTGTGGTAAAATGCCATAGCCGTTTGTGCCAGCGACATTTTTCAGTCAAAAACCGGCTTTCAGCCTGTCCGACCGCCAGCTTACTGAAACAAGACGTTGTCATGACTATTGAATGGCCGGAAGAGATGCGCTAAAAATATTCCCGGCTATTGTTGCGAATTTTTTTCAAAGAACTTCCTGATAAAAATGCGCCAGAACATATTGCGGATTTTCGCAATCAAAGATCTTTTCTGGCGCAGAGCGTGATAAATTTTTTTCCTGTCTTTTTTTACCTTATCTCTGATTGCTATATCATCTGATGTCAGCCAGATAGATGAACTATTATTCAATGATGACAACAAGCCAACCGGTGGAAAAACAGCTTTTATTTTTAGCACCGCACTTTGGCGCAGAAAAGGCCAGCGGTCACTTTCAATCCAGACAGGAAATAAAAACGCATTTAACTTTCTGGCGCCTGCCAGATTGATAATATACGCATAGGCTCCGGAACACTGGCTGACACTCACCAGTTTCCGTGTATTTACGATAGATTTAGCCCCCAGTGAAATGTATTTATCCACTTTGCTGAGTAACACCACGCGGTGATGCCTCTAATTGGTTGAATCTGATGTATAATGCGGGCTTTTGAGGTTCTCTTATGGCCAGCGTTAACGTTCATTGTCCCCGTTGTCAGTCTGTTCAGGTTTACCGCCATGGTCAGAACCCTAAAGGCTATGACAGATTTCGCTGCCGTGACTGCCACCGCGTGTTTCAACTCACTTACGCTTATGAAGCCCGTAAGCCGGGTATTAAAGAACAGATCACTGAAATGGCCTTCAATGGTGCTGGGGTTCGTGATACCGCCAGAACACTGAAAATTGGCATTAACACCGTCATTCGGACTTTAAAAAACTCGCGCCAAAGCGAATAACGTCGTCACCCGTCGCCCATGCTGATGTGGCGCTTATCTGCGAACTTGATGAGCAGTGGAGTTTTGTTGGCAGTAAAGCCCGGCAGCACTGGCTTTGGTACGCGTACAACACTAAAACGGGCGGTGTACTGGCCTACACTTTTGGTCCCCGAACCGATGAAACCTGCAGAGAGCTACTGGCACTGCTCACGTCATTCAACATCGGCATGATAACCAGCGACGACTGGGGGAGTTACTGCCGGGAAGTGCCAAAGGATAAGCATCTGACGGGCAAAATTTTCACCCAACGCATTGAACGTAATAACCTGACGCTCCGCACCCGCATTAAACGGTTGGCTCGTAAAACAATCTGCTTTTCGCGCTCAGTTGAGATCCACGAAAAAGTCATTGGAGCGTTTATCGAGAAACACATGTTCTACTAATTGGAGGCATCACCCAAATGTTTTCATTATTTCTTCCCTGATATTATTTCATCGGTTTAATCCATAAACGCCTGTGAAATCATAACAAAAAACGCTTTGATTGTATAAAATTGATAAAAATGTGTATGACTGTGTTTGCTGACCGGCATACAGGGGTGTGAATAAAGTTTAGCCGTGTTGTATACTCCGCGTTTTCCGAGCAATGTACAGTATAACGAAATGGCTAAGATTGGTTTTTTATCATTGGGTTGCCCAAAGAATCTGGTTGATTCTGAACGCATTCTCACCGAATTACGCAACGAAGGCTATCAGGTGGTGCCACGTTATGATGACGCGGAACTGGTCATCGTTAACACCTGCGGCTTTATCGACAGCGCGGTCCAGGAATCGCTGGAAGCCATCGGCGAAGCGCTGAACGAAAATGGCAAAGTCATTGTCACCGGCTGTCTCGGCGCCAAAGAAAACCAGATTCGTGAAGTACATCCGAAAGTACTGGAGATAACCGGGCCGCACAGTTATGAACAAGTGCTGTCACACGTTCATCATTACGTGCCCAAACCCAAACATGACCCGTTTATCAGTCTGGTCCCTGAACAAGGGGTTAAGCTGACGCCACGCCACTACGCTTACCTGAAAATTTCGGAAGGCTGTAATCACCGCTGTACCTTCTGTATTATTCCCTCCATGCGTGGCGATCTCGATAGCCGGCCGGTTGGTAACGTACTTGATGAAGCCAGACGTCTGGTGGAATCCGGGGTAAAAGAGCTGCTGGTTATTTCTCAGGATACCTCTGCCTATGGCGTCGATGTCAAACATCGTACCGGTTTCTGGAACGGCGCACCGGTCAAAACCAGTATGGTCAGCCTGTGTGAACAGCTGGCAAAACTGGGGGTATGGGTACGTCTGCATTATGTCTATCCCTATCCCCACGTCGATGACGTCATTCCACTGATGGCACAAGGCAAAATCCTGCCTTATCTCGACATTCCGCTGCAGCACGCCAGCCCGCGAATACTAAAACTGATGAAGCGCCCAGGCGCCGTTGAACGGACCCTTGAGCGGATAAAGCGCTGGCGCGAAATCTGCCCGGAGCTGACGCTGCGTTCCACCTTTATCGTCGGCTTTCCTGGTGAAACCGAAGAAGACTTCCAGATGCTGCTCGATTTTCTCACAGCGGCACGTCTGGATCGGGTCGGCTGTTTTCGCTACAGCCCGGTGGAAGGCGCCAGTGCCAATCAGCTGCCCGACCCGGTGCCAGAAGAGGTCAAGCAGGCACGCTACGATCGGTTTATGCAGCTACAACAACAGATATCAGCAGAACGCCTGCAGGAAAAAGTGGGACGTGAAATTCTGGTTATCATTGATGAAGTGGATAACGATGGCGCCATTGGCCGCAGCATGGCTGACGCCCCGGAGATCGACGGCGCGGTTTACCTCAATGGCGAACGTAACGTAAAAGCCGGTGACATTGTGCGCGCTCGCGTCGAGCACGCCGACGAATACGACCTCTGGGCCAGCCGCTGTTAGGCTGACACAGCCTTAAGCGCATCAGCCGTATACTTGCGGATGCGCTTATTGCCCGTCGCATCAGCGCTAACGCCTGCCCGAACAGAATTTTTGGCTAATCCGGGTTTCCTCTGCCGGCCTTAGTTTTTCAGCTTAGGGTCCAGCGCGTCTCGCAAGCCGTCACCCAGCAGGTTAAACGCCAGGACCGTCAGAAAAATCGCCAGGCTGGGAAAAATCGCCACGTGCGGCGCCATCACCATATCGGCACGCGCTTCATTCAGCATGGTTCCCCACTCTGGCGTCGGCGGTTGTGCGCCAAGACCAAGAAAAGAGAGGCTGGCGGCGGAAATAATTGACGTACCAATCCGCATAGTGAAATAGACCACTATTGACGAAACGGTTCCCGGCAAAATATGCCGCCAGATAATCGTCATATCTGACGCGCCAATACTGCGTGCTGACTCAATATAAGTCATATATTTAAGTACTAAGGTATTACCACGCACCAGACGGGCAAAAGCCGGAACGCTAAAAATAGCCACGGCAACAATCACATTTGAGATACCGCTGCCCATCATCGCCACCACGGCGATAGCTAACAAAATGCCGGGAAAGGCAAACAGGACATCGCAGATACGCATAATAAGCCGATCCCACCAGCCTTCATAATAACCGGCCAGCAGCCCAAGAAAAATGCCGATTACCGCCCCGATAGCCACCGATAAAAAGCCGGCAATCAGCGAGATCCGCGTCCCCACCAGCACCCGACTGAAAATATCACGCCCCAGGGCGTCAACACCAAACCAGTACAGCGCTGAAGGCCCCTGATTCAGACGATCATAATCAAAATAATTTTCAGCGTCGAACGGCGCCAGTGCCGGTGCAAACACTGCCAGCACAATCAGTACCAGCACAAACAAGCCGGCGGTGACAGCCAGCGGCTGCCGGCAAAAGCGCCGCCAGAATTCATGCCAGGGCGTGCGGACACGCGTAGCGGGTACCACAGGCATCGCCGAAAGCAGCGCGCGACGTCGCCAGTTTTTCATTATGCACCCTTACTCATAGCGAATAGCCGGATTAATCGCCGCATAAAGCATATCGACCAGCAGATTAATAAGAATAAATTCCAGCGAAAACAGCAGAATTTCGGCCTGAATCACCGGATAATCACGCATTTCGACGGAATCCACTAACAACCGTCCCAATCCCGGCCAGTTGAACACCACTTCCACCACAATCGAGCCACCCAGCAAAAAACCAAACTGCAGCCCCATCATGGTGACCACCGGGATCATGGCGTTACGCAATCCGTGTTTCAGCACCACCAGGCTTTCACGCACCCCTTTGGCTCGCGCGGTACGCATATAATCTTCCTGCATCACCTCCACAAAGGATGCGCGGGTAAAACGCGCCATTACCGCGGCTACCGCTGCGCCCAGAGTCAGCGAGGGTAAAATATAGTGCTGCCAGCTGTCAGCACCGACGGTGGGCAACCAGCCGAGTTGTACGGAAAAGACCTGCATCAGCAGCATGCCGAGGGCAAAAGCAGGAAAAGAGATGCCTGACACCGCCAGCGTCATCCCCAGCCGATCCGGCCAGCGGTTACGCCACACGGCAGAAATAATGCCAATTGCCATGCCAACGATCACCGACCAGACCATGCTGGACATCGTGAGCCAGAGCGTTGGCAGAAAACGTGAAGCGATTTCAACTGAAACCGGCCTTTTCGATACCATCGAATCACCAAAATCGCCCCGCAGCGCATGACTGATAAAATGCCAGAATTGCGTAGTCAGCGGCTGATCGAGTCCCAGCTGCTGACGCACCATTGCCACCACCGTTGCGTCTGCCTCCGGTCCGGCAATTAACCGCGCCGGGTCTCCCGGTAAAAAATGCACAAACAGGAATACCAGCACCGCCACAATCAGCAGCGTTGGGATCAGTCCGGCGAGGCGCTTGATAAAGTAATTAAACATGCGTCTATCCATGGCGCGCCGCCGTGGCGTTCAGCGGCGGCGCGTACTCGCTTATTTCACGTCGGCCTCATCAAAACTAAAGGCCGTGTCAGGCATAACATAAAAGCCGCTGAGCTTTTTACTTTTGGCCGACACCAGTTTTTCTACCACCAGCGGGATCCACGGATGGTCATTCCAGATGCGATCCTGGGCATCTTTATACAGCGCGGCCTTTTTATCGTTATCGGTGGTTTTCAGCGCCTCATCAAGGTCCTGATCCACCTGTTTGTTACTGTAAAACGCCGTATTAAAGATGGCCGGTGGCCAGGAAGCTGTCGCAAATAACGGTGCCAGCGCCCAGTTAGCTTCGCCGGTCGACGCTGACCAGCCAGTATAAAACATCCTGACCCCACTCTCTTTTTGCCCCTTACCTTCTACTTCCGCCGAACGCTGACCAGCATCCATCGCCCTGACCTGCACCTTAACCCCGACCTGAGCCAGCTGCTGCTGGGTAAACTGCAATACTTTCTGCGCCGTACTGTGATTATGTGACGACCAGAGGGTGGTGGTGAAACCCTCGGGGTAACCCGCTTGTTTTAACAATTCACGGGCTTTCGCCGGATTGTACTCATAGGCCGGATAAGTGCGGGAAAACTGGATAGCCGGTGGCAGAATACCGGTAGCCGGCGTGGCATAACCGGCAAACGCCACTTTGACCAGCGCCGGCCGATTAATGGCATACTCAAGCGCTTCACGAACCCTGGGGTTATCAAACGGCTTTTGCGTCACGTTAAGGCTGATATAACGCTGCATAATGGACGGCGTAGAGACCAGATCCACTTTGCTGCTTTTTTCCAGTAGCGGCGCCTGCTCATAAGGAATGGGAAATGCAAAGTCAGCCTCACCGGTCTGCAGCATGGCCGCACGGGTATTGTTATCAACCACCGGCCGCCAGGTAATGCTGTCCAGCTTCGGATAACCTTTATGCCAGTAACCAGGGAAACGGGTTACTTTGACAAAATCCGTCTGGTTCCACAGTGCGAACTGGTAAGGACCGGTGCCAACCGGATGAAAACCAATATCTTTACCATATTTTTTCAGCGCCGCCGGCGAAATCATCGCCGCCACCGGGCTGGCAAGCGTATTGATAAAAGCCGAAAACGGCTGTTTCAGCGTCACCTTCACGGTGTTGTCATCCACCACTTCCGTCTTATCGATGGCTTTAAACAAATTGTAGCGCTTAAGGTGATTGTCGGGATTGCTGGCTCTGTCGAGGTTCACTTTCACCGCACTGGCATTAAAGTCAGTGCCATCCTGAAACTTTACCCCAGGACGCAGCCTGATGGTGTAACTCAGGCCATCGGGACTGGCCTGATAACTCTGCGCCAGCACATTTTCCAGTTTCATGTCCTTATCAAAACCGAACAATCCTTCGTAGAACGATTTTGCCACCGCCTGCGACAGCGTGTCATTCGCGTCGTAGGGATCCAGGGTGGTAAAATTTGACCCGACGGCAACGGTAATGTCTTTTGCTGCCCAGGCAGGTGAGAGTGCAGCGGCGCTGACTAAGCCCAGCGCCAGCTGCCATTTGCGTGATGCTTTCATCATTGTACTTTTTCTCCTGTAATACCCTGTCTTATTAAACCCATGAATTTGCTAAAACCCGTCGCCAACGTGACGGGCAACAAAATGGCCCGGCGACACTTCACGCAACGGTATGCTTTCCGGCACATCGCCCGCAGCACGAATAGCACCGGGGATTTCATCAACCTGCAACAGCGCGTCCCGACGCCGTACCGTCGGGTCTGCCACCGGTACTGCCGACATCAGCTTGCGGGTATAGGGATGCTGCGGATGTTCAAACACCGCCTGACGCGGGCCTATTTCAACAATCTGTCCAAGATACATTACCGCCACCCGATGACTGATCCGCTCCACCACCGCCATATCATGTGAGATAAATAAAAACGCAATACCAAATTCCCGCTGCAGGTCCAGCATCAGATTGATAATCTGCGCCTGAATTGACACATCCAGCGCCGAAACCGCTTCGTCAGCGATAACCACTTTGGGATTAAGCGCCAGTGCGCGCGCGATACAGATACGCTGACGCTGACCACCTGAGAACTGGTGCGGATAACGCCAGGCATGCTGCGGCTGTAATCCTACCCGCTCAAGCAGCATCGCCACCCGCGCCTGGGCAGCCGCACCCCGTTCGATACCGTGCACCAGCAGCGGTTCCATAATGGAATATCCCACCGTTAGCCGTGGATCAAGGGAGGCGTAAGGATCCTGAAAAATAAACTGTATATCACGCCGCAGGTGGGCCAGCGCTGCCCCACGCAGATTGTCAATGCGCTGACCGTTAAAAGTGATGGTTCCCCCTTGACTTTTAACCAGCCGCAGTAGCGAACGCCCGGTGGTCGATTTTCCACAACCGGATTCACCCACCAGTGCCAGAGTTTCACCGGGCATTAAATCGAAACTGACATTTTCCACCGCATGCACCCGACGGGTAACGCGATTAAATAAGCCGCTGCGTAAATCAAACCTGGTGGTCAGATTACGAACCTGTAATACCGGCCCGCTGGCGCGATTAACGGTATCCTGTTCGCTGTCTGCGGGTGCCGTCGGCGAGGGTTCAGGCAGCGGAAACTTTTGTGGAAAGGCTTTACCCCGCATCGCACCCAGTTTAGGCACCGCCGCCAGCAGCGCGCGGGTATAAGCATGACCAGGCGCGCTAAAAATTTGTTTTACCGGACCTTCTTCCACTCGCTCACCGCGATACATCACCTGTACGCGGTCAGCCATTTCTGCCACCACGCCCATATCATGGGTAATAAAAATCACCCCCATTTCCATCTCTTTTTGCAGTAAGCGGATCAGCGACAGAATCTGTGCCTGTACCGTAACGTCCAGGGCGGTGGTTGGTTCATCGGCAATCAGCAACGCCGGACGGCAGGATAACGCCATGGCAATCATCACCCGCTGGCGCATGCCTCCGGAAAGCTGGTGAGGAAAACGATCGAGCAAATTACGCGCGTCGGGAATACGCACCCGATCCAACAGCTGTAAGGCTTCCCGTCTTGCCGCCTGATGGCTTTTTCCCTGATGTAAACGAATCGATTCGGCGATCTGCTCACCCACCGGAAAAACCGGATTAAGCGAGGTCATTGGCTCCTGAAAAATCATGGCCATATCTGCGCCGCGCACCCGACGTAGCAGGTGAGGCGACGCGCTGGCCAGATTCAACAGGCTGTTATCGCGCCGCCGCAGCCACATTTCTCCCTGGTCAATGATGCCGCCTCCCTGCTCAACCAGACGCATAAGGGCCAGTGAAGTCACCGACTTTCCCGAACCCGATTCGCCAACAATCGCCAGCGTTTCACCCCGTCTGACTGAAAGCGATATATTATTTACCGCCTGAATACGTTCGCCATCGCGCTGAAAGCTGACGCTGAGGTTGGTGACTGCCAGCACCTGATCGGCGGCCATCCCGGTTTGTGAATTTTCCGTCATACCTTCGCCCTGTCGCATTGCCGCCAGCGATGACGGCTAACAGACCTAAATCATTTTAAAAAACACCAGGTTAGATTATTTTACTTTATAGATCGTCTAATTTTTGACTATAGGTAGGCGACAGAAGGATGTAAAGAAGAAACGTTATCTGTTGATAATAACGCTTGGTTTTAACTTATAGCGTTTCGTGCGCCTGACGCATAAAAAAGCGGTTGTGCTTCATTCCGCTTACCGATTCAGGCGATAATAGGTTAACCAACTGCAACAGCACCATCCAGCGGATCAATCTGGAGAAATAATGGAGAACTTTACTGCCGGCCTCATTTCACTTGATGAGGCGCTCAACACCATGCTGGCAGACCTGACTCCGGTCACCACTCGCCAGCGGGTTGCCCTGCGCGACGCGGCTCAGCATATTACTGCCGGGCCGGTGATATCACCGGTGAACGTCCCCCCCTTTGCCAATGCCGCCATGGATGGTTATGCCGTGCGGCTGGCCGACCTTGCCCATGAGGATAGCCTCAGTGTGGCGGGTAAAGTCTTTGCCGGCAGCCCCTGGCAAGGAGAGTGGCCTGCAGGTAGCTGTATCCGTATTATGACTGGCGCTCCCCTGCCCCCTGGTACTGACGCTGTGGTTATGCAGGAAGAAACGGAAAGCCACGGCGATAAAATCCGCTTTACCACCCCGGTTAGCGCCGGGCAGCATATTCGCCTGGCCGGGGAAGATCTGCGTCAGGGTGATAAAGTACTGGAGGCCGGTGTACGTCTGGGTGCCGCCAGTTTACCGCTGCTGGCATCACTGGGAATTGCCGACGTCGAAGTATTACGTCCGCTAAAAGTGGCTCTGTTTTCCACCGGTGATGAACTCTGTCCCCCCGGCCAACCGCTGGCAGCAGGACAAATCTATGATACCAATCGCCTGACCGTCAGCCTGATGCTGGATAAACTTGGCTGTCAGGTCATCGATCTGGGAATTATTGCTGACGATCCCGATGCCTTACGTAGCGCCTTTCTGCAGGCTGACCGCGAAGCCGATGTGGTGATCAGCACCGGTGGCGTGTCGGTAGGTGAAGCCGATTACACCAAAGCCATTCTTGAGGAACTGGGCGAAATTACCTTCTGGAAACTGGCAATTAAACCGGGGAAACCCTTCGCGTTTGGCCGGCTGGCACACAGCTGGTTCTGCGGTCTGCCGGGCAATCCGGTCTCCGCCACCGTCACGTTTTATCAGCTGGTACAGCCGCTGCTGGCGAGACTCGGCGGCCAGCGGGATGCAATCTTTCCGCCGCGGCAGCGCGTACGCGCAGCCAGCCTGCTGAAAAAATCAGCCGGACGCCTTGATTTCCAGCGCGGCAGAGTTGAACGTAACGCCCAGGGCGAACTGGAAGTCCACAGCACCTGCCCGCAAGGTTCACATATTTTCAGTTCATTCAGTCAGGCTAACTGTTTTATTGTGCTTGAGCGCGAACGCGCCAACGTTCAGCCAGGAGAATGGGTGGAAATCGAGCCGTTTAATGCATTACTGGAGGACTGAATGGCCGAGCGGCTGAGCGATGACGAGATGCTGCGCTACAACCGGCAGATTATGCTACGCGGTTTTGACTTTGACGGACAGGAAGCGTTAAAGGCGGCCAGGGTACTGATCGTCGGTCTGGGTGGGCTAGGCTGCGCTGCCGCTCAGTATCTCGCCGGTGCCGGTATCGGCACCCTGACACTGCTTGATTTTGATCGCGTCTCACTGTCAAATCTGCAGCGTCAGGTACTGCACAGCCAGGCAACCATCGGTGAAGCGAAGGTGATTTCAGCCCGTCGCCGGCTGACCGAACTCAATCCGCTGATCGCCGTGGACGCAATTGATGCGCATTATGACGATCAGCAGCTGACACAATTACTGCAGCGCCAGCATCTGGTGCTCGACTGCAGCGATAACCTTAGCACACGCGAACAGCTCAACCGCCTGTGTTATGAACGGCGCCTGCCGCTGGTATCCGCCGCGGCCATTCGTATGGAAGGACAGATCAGCGTCTTTAGCAGGCAGCCGGACGCCCCCTGTTATCGCTGCATCAGCCGGCTGTTCGGTGAGCAAACGCTAAGTTGTGCTGAAACCGGCGTGATGGCGCCGCTGGTTGGCGTGATCGGTAGCCTGCAGGCAATGGAAGCAATTCGCCTGCTGACCGGCTACGGCAAAGCGGTAAGCGGCACCCTGTTGCTTTATGATGCTATGACCCTGCAATTTCGCCAGATGACGCTGCAAAAAGATCCCCACTGTGAAGTCTGCGGTCAGGCCTGAGGGGAACCGCAGGCCTGAATGATTTTACGCTTATTCATCGTGGGAAAATCAGCCCGGGCTTTATTATTTTCACCGCATGTTCGAAAACAGAGCAACGCTAAGAAAAATGTCTGACAAATAGCCATATAATCCACGGGTTACTGTCAGAATCAGTGATACAGCTGACAACGTTCCCTGTCAGTCATGCTCCGTCGACGCAGCCGGTGCAGAAGTACCATTGATATCGCGTATCCGCACGGTATAAACCATTGTTGCACCCGGAGGAATTTGGGGTGGATAACCTTCATCGCCATAGGCCAGCACCGGCGGAACCACCATAGTGAGGCTTCCATGGTTTTTAAGATGCAAATATGCAGTTATCTGCACCTCAACCAAACGCGTAAACCGAGGCAATACGGATATCGTCAGCCGGCACGACGAATTTCAGAAGGAAAACACAACCGCCATCAACACAAGGTAATATAAACCTGCCAGGCGGCTTTCACCGGACATCCTGACAGGCACATGCTTACACCGCAAACAATCAGCCTACGCCCTGGCTACGCAGATAATCTTCGTAGTTACCGCTGAAATCAATCACGCGGCCCGGCCGCAGTTCAATAATGCGGTTTGCCAGAGAGCTGACAAATTCACGGTCGTGCGAAACAAAAATCAACGTACCTTCAAACAGTTCAAGCGCCATATTCAGTGATTCGATGGATTCCATATCCAGGTGGTTGGTCGGTTCATCCATAATCAGAATATTAGGCCGCTGCATCATCAGTTTGCCAAACAGCATGCGACCTTTTTCGCCACCGGACAGCACCCTGGCCGGTTTTTTAATGTCATCCTGACCAAACAGCAGGCGGCCGAGGATACTGCGCACAGCCTGTTCATCATCACCAGGCTGTTTCCACTGGCTCATCCAGTCGAACACCGTCAGATCGCTGGCGAAATCGTCGGCGTGATCCTGGGCATAATAGCCAATCCGCGCGTTCTCAGACCATTTTATGCTGCCGCTGTCCGGTGTCAGATCGCCGACCAGCGTTTTTAGCAACGTGGTTTTACCAATACCGTTAGCGCCGAGCACCGCCAGCTTTTCGCCCACTTCCAGCAGCAGTTTTACCTCTTTAAACAGCGGACCCTGATCAAAACCTTTACTGAGATTGTCAATTTCCAGCGCATTGCGGAACAGCTTTTTATCCTGTTCAAAACGGATAAACGGGTTCTGCCGGCTGGAAGCTTTTACTTCATCCAGCTTGATTTTATCCATCTGACGCGCACGCGATGTTGCCTGACGCGATTTAGAGGCGTTAGCACTAAAACGGCTGACAAATGACTGAAGCTCGGCAATTTGCGCTTTTTTCCTGGCGTTATCTGCCAGCAGACGTTCACGCGCCTGAGTGGCTGCCGTCATATACTCATCATAGTTACCGGGATAAACCCGCAGCTCGCCATAATCAAGGTCGGCCATGTGGGTACAAACCATATTCAGGAAATGGCGGTCATGCGAGATAATGATCATGGTGCTGTCACGCTCATTAAGCACGTTTTCCAACCAGCGAATAGTGTCGATGTCGAGGTTGTTGGTTGGTTCGTCCAGCAGCAGAATATCAGGATCGGAGAACAAGGCCTGCGCCAGCAGTACGCGCAGCTTCCAGCCCGGTGCCACTTCGCTCATCGGGCCATAGTGCTGCTCCAGCGGAATCCCCACACCAAGTAACAGCTCCCCGGCCCGGGCTTCAGCCGTATAACCGTCCATTTCGCCATACTTCACTTCAAGATCAGCGACCCGGTAACCATCTTCTTCGCTCATTTCCGCCAGCGCATAGATACCATCGCGTTCCTGCTTGACTTGCCACAGCTCCGCATGCCCCATAATCACCGTGTCCAGCACGCTGAAATGTTCAAAGGCAAACTGATCCTGGCGCAGTTTACCTATGCGCTCATTGGGATCGAGAGCAACATTACCGTTGGTCGGTTGCAGATCGCCACCAAGAATTTTCATAAAGGTGGACTTGCCACTGCCGTTAGCGCCAATCAGCCCATAGCGATTACCGCCGCCAAATTTAACCGAGATATTTTCAAACAGTGGTTTGCTGCCAAACTGCATGGTGACATTGTTGGAAACCAGCACGAAATTGCCTTCATTAGCGGATAGATGAATTTGGCCACATTATGCCACAGCCTGACATCAGGATCGCCTGAAGTTGTTACGCTTTTTCTGTTGCGCCGCTGTACTGCCTGACTGCAGCCGGCAATCAGTACCATAAGTCACACCCACGCCGGCCGGCCAATCTAATGAATAAGAGGTGCTAAGCACCTCCTGTCATTATCTGCTGTTTATATGCTGCTTCTGGCTTTACGCTCAGCCAGACGCTGCTGACGCGGCGGCGCAGCGTCACTCAGCCATTCGTGCAAATAATGTTCAATCTGTTCCAGCGAACGGTTGCGCGTTTCCGGGATACAGCGCAGCACGAAAAACGCGCCGCATATACCTACCAGGGTAAAGGTAAAGAACGCCCCCGCCAGACCGACGCTGGCAAGCAGCAGCGGGAAAGAGAGCGAAATAAGGAAGTTGGCGATCCACATGGCAAATACCGCCCCGCCCATAAAAATACCGCGCAGACGGGTCGGAAAGATTTCCGACAGCAGCAGCCAGGTCACCGGCGACAACGCCCCCTGCTGAAAACAGAGAAACATTAGCATGCCCAGCAGCACCATATAGCCCCGCAGCATATCCGGATGGGCATGGTTACCTTCCGGCATAAAATAACAAATGCAGCCAATAAACAGCAGACAGCAGGTGCAGCCAAACTGGCCAATCATCACCATTGGCCGGCGGCCGATGCGTCCTAGCAGCCAGATACCAACAAAGGTCATCAGCACCGAGATAACGCCATTCGCAATAGTAGCTACCAGTGCCGCATTGTCACTCATTCCGATACTGGTGAGCATGGTCGGTGCGTAATACATGATAGTGTTAACGCCGGAGGTCTGCTGAATCACCGCCACGCCGATACCAATCAGAAACAATTTAAACAGCCAGGGTTTTTTAAGTTCACGCAGCCGGGGTTTCCCCTGCAGTTCATCATCCTGCAAGGTTTCTTCGATTTCGGTCAGTTCCCACTCAACGTCATCGCGCGCGCGGGTGCGCTCCAGTACTTTACGTGCTTCGGCAAGGCGCCCTTTCATGGCGTACCAACGCGGGGAGTCCGGCATAAACAGCATGCCAATCCACAGCATTACGGCAGGCAGGGTTGCCACCGCCAGCATCCAGCGCCAGGTATCCGCCCCACCCCAGAGCGCATTAAAACCGGCATTGGACATATAAGCCAGCAGCTGTCCGGAGACAATCATAAACTCCTGCATTGTCACCAGCTGACCGCGCCGGTTAGCTGGCGCAATCTCTGCAATATAAACCGGTACCGTCGCCGATGCCCCGCCGACAGCCACCCCAAGCAGTAAGCGAAAGAAAACCATCCAGTGCACGTCGGGTGCCAGCGCCGTGCCAAGCGCCCCTACGGCAAAAATTACCGCCAGCAGCGTGATGATTTTTTTACGTCCGGCGACCGCGGCAAAATAGCCGGAAAACAGCGCGCCAAAAGCGGCACCAAACAGCAGAGAGCTGGTCACCAGACCCATAGTAAAGGGGGTTAAATGCAGTTCAGGGCCCATAAATAACAGTGCACCTGAGATGACGCCGGTATCATAGCCGAACAGCAGGCCGCCGAGGGTAGCGATACAGGCAATCACTTTGACAAAGGGCTCCGTACGACTGTTACTGTTCGGGCCGGACGCTTTATTCAGTGTAAGGTACTGTTCTTTACTCATGACATATCCCGTCTGACAGATTAAACCACGGTTAAAGGCACTTGTTTTGATGCCAATCCCTGGCAGGATTCTAGAAAATAGATCATTTATTTCACTAATAGGCATAACTGAAATTAATTTTTGATAAGCCGATCGCACTTAGCCGGTTTTAATCGATAAAAATGAGAGGTAACACCGTATTTACTGGCTATTAACCTTCAGAAGTCAGGTAAATGACAGAACATTTATTTTGTTTACAATGAAAATACTGAAGATGATTTCAATCAGACAAAAAATTGTCACCATCCTATGACGCGGCCCGTAAGCCTTATGCCAGGAGTGCTTTGATTAACGACGTGATATGCTAATTTATCTCAGTAACAACCGGCGGAAATCAGCATGAAAATCAGTGCCAGCAGCGGAGAACTCAACGAAGACGGTGCGCCGCTGTTTGCGACCTTGCATAATTCACCCCATGCCACCCTTACCCGTTTTGACAACCTGCCGCGGCAGCATCATATCTACCCACAGCATAATGAAGCCGCTTCGTTTTATTATCTGCACAGCGGTCTGGTGGGGCTTTATCATTTACAGGAGAATGGCAAGGTCTGTCTGATGCGGCTGTTTACACCGGGCGACTTCTTCGGTTTTCGTAGCCTGTTTGGCGACATGTTTTATCACTGTTCTTCGCGGGTACAGCGTACAGCCAGCGTCACGCGCATTACCCCTTACCAGCCGGAAAGCTTTTTGCAAAAGTATCCGGCCCTCAACCGCTATCTCATTCAGCGACTGGCTCAGGATCTGGCCATGGCGGAAAAACGACTGGCCAGTATGGCGTATGAACGCTCACAGCAACGGGTCCTGACCAGCATCCGCACGCTGTACCAACGCTGGCCCGGTTATGAGTTTACCTGGCGGGAAATTGCTGAATATGCTGGCTGTGAAACCGAAACCGCGATGCGTCACAGCCGGACGCTACGCCAGCAGGGGCTGCTGCCACCGGCCTTTACCACACCGCACAATGATTAACCGCGAACTGCGGCACCAAACAGCGGAAATTCAGGTAGCTGAACGTGCTGATACGGCTCCCATCCACCGCCAAGTGCTTTGTAAAGTGCCACTAAATCAACGCTAGTCTGCATACGGGCAGAGACCAGCTGCTGACGGGTTTGTGCCAGCTGGCGTTGTGCATCCAGCACGCCGATAAAGTTGCTGAGCCCTTTGCTATAGCTGTCACGCGCCAGTTCAAACGCGCTCTGCTGTGCTGCCACCGTATCACTCAGACCCGCTACCCGCTGCTGATCGCCATGATAACTGACCAGCGCATTCTCCACATCCTGTAGCGCAGTCAGCACCGTCTGGCGATAGCCGAGCGCCGCCGCGGCCTGGTCGGCGCGAGCCAGCCTGACGCTGGACACCAGACGCCCGCCCTGGAAAAGTGGCAGACTGACTGCCGGACCAAAGCTGTAAAAATGGCTGCTCCAGTTATCCAGATAGCTGGCATCGGTATTACGTACGCCGAACTGGCCGCTCAGCGACAGGTCAGGAAACATCTGAGCCACCGACACGCCGATATTTGCCGTTGCGGCGTGCAGTCGGGCTTCAGCGGCGCGCACATCAGGACGCCGACGTGCCAGCGTGGCGGGAATGCCAACCGCCACGTGTGCCGGCAGCGCCGGCAGCGCTTTGTCGCTGGCCAGTTCAGCGTCCAGCATGCCCGGCATATTGCCCAGCAGTACCGCCAGACCGTTCATCGCCTGACGAACCTGGGACTGATACTGCGGCAGCTGAGCCTGCAGCGACCCTAACTGAGCGCGGGCATTTTCCACATCAGTCAGCGGTGACAGTCCGTTACGCTGCAGGCTTTGCGTTAATGCCAGCGTCTGGCGGGCAACCTCAATCTGCGTTTCAATGGTACGGGTTATCGCCTGGGCACCGCGCAGTTGCAGGTAAGTACGCGCAACTTCCGCTTCAAGCGACACCAGTGCATCGTTACGGTTTTCAATGTTCTGCTGTTGCTGCGCCTGTGCCATTTCAACCTGACGACGGACTTTACCCCATAAATCAAGCTCCCAGGAGGCATCAAAACTGCCCTGATAGAGGTTAACCGGTTTGGTCAGACTGTCGAGTGTCGAACGGTATTGCGGCGCGTTCTGCTCAACCTGGTCGTATACCCCGTTCGATTCCAGCTCACCTTTCAGTCCCGGCTGCTGGCGGGTCACCTGCAGATTACCGCTGGCACCGGGAAACCATGCTCCTCGTGCCTGGTTAACCTGCTGGCGTGACGCGGCAATGCGCATTACCGCCTGCTGCAGCGAAAGATTACCGGCGATGGCGCGGCTAATCAGGTTATCAAGCTGGGGATCGTTAAAGGTTTTCCACCACTGCGGATTAATGGCGCTGGCTTGCGGCGTTGAACCGGTATCGCTGGCCAGCGCATTAAAGTGACTGGCGCTTAGCGGTGCCGGCGCCTGATAATCCGGCCCCACCGAACAGGCTGACAGCGTGAGTACAACGGGTAACACCAGCGCCATTGGCCTGAGAAAAAAATCAGGAAATTTACTCTGCATCTCAGTGTGCTCCCGCACTGCCTTCGCTCTTCACGGGCGACAGCAGAAAACAAAAAGGTAATAGAATCAGGGCAAAAATACTTAATCCAATAAAAACATCAATGTAGGCCAGAATACGTGCCTGAGCGATCATCTCCTGATAAAGCTTACCGCTGGCGAGGGTCGTGGGATCGCCCACCAGAGAAGAAAAGTCTCTCACCGCTTGCGCCCAGCGAGCCAGGGTCTGATTAAACGACGCGTCTAACGGGGTCATATGCGCAGACAGATAGGCGCTGTGAGTTTGCTGGCGCTCCGTAATCGCTGCGGTACAGAGCGAAATACCCACCGAACCGGATACGTTCCTGAACATAGTAAACAACGCCGATGCGTCGGCATTCAGCCGCTGCGGTATGGTAATAAAAGCAATGGTGGTCAGCGGCACAAATAAAAAGCCCAGCCCGATAGTCTGGGCGCTACGCATCAGCATCAGCGTGGTAAAATCAATGTCCGGCGTCAGTCCGGCGCAGTATATAAATGACACCGCCAGGCAGACAAAACCAAAGGCGATAATCCAGCGTGTCTGCACCAGCGGCATTAATTTTAATACCAGGGGAATCGTCAGAATAATCAGTACGGCCCCGGGAGAAAGCACCAGACCCGACCAGGTTGCAGTATAACCTAAATCCTGCTGCGCCAGCTGCGGAATCACTACCGAACTGCCATACAGAATAGTGGCCATACCGGCCATCAGCAGGCCAGCAACCCAAAAGTTGCGATCTTTCATCACTGAGAGATCGACCACCGGTCGGCGGGCATAAAGCAGCCAGTAAACCGCCCCTACCAGACCAACAAGGGTCAGTACGGCGAACAACACAATAAAGCGTGAATTAAACCAGTCTTCATCCTCGCCCCGGTCAAGCATTACCTGCAGACAGCCCAGTCCGAGGGTAATCAGACTGATGCCAATATAGTCAATTTTCAGCTTCGAGGGTGCCCAGCGTTTTTCCCATGGCGGATCTTCCAGCAGCTGATAAATGGCGATAACGCAAAGGATCCCCACCGGAATATTAATAAAAAATACCCAGCGCCAGCTGTAATTATCGGTGATCCAGCCGCCCAGGGTCGGCCCCATTACCGGCGCGACAATCACCGCAATAGATGACAACCCAAAAGCTTTACCCCGATCTTCCGCTTTAAAATAGTCCAGCAAAACCGATTGCTGTACCGGCTGCAATCCGCCGCCGAAAAAACCTTGCAGCACGCGAAACAAAATAATCTGCCACAGTTCCGTAGCTATCCCGCACAGCAATGAGCAGACGGTAAACATGACAATACAAATCATAAAAAACATCTTGCGGCCAAATACCCGGCTAAGAAATGCCGAAATGGGCAGCACGATGCCGTTTGCTACCAGGTAGGAAGTCAGCACCCAGGTGGATTCGTCGTAACTGGAAGAGAGTGAACCGGCAATGTGTGGCAGAGCAACGTTGACAATAGTGGTGTCGAGGATTTCCATAAACACCGCCACCGTCACCACCATGGCAACCAGCCAGGGATTGCTGACAGGTTTCCAGCTTGTTGCCTGATTCATTTTACCGTCACCGTCGGCTCAACTGACAGACCCAGTGGCAGCGGTTTATTCGGATCCAGACCGTTATCAATCACGATTTTCACCGGCACACGCTGGACAATTTTCACATAATTACCGGTGGCATTCTCCGCAGGGAAAGCAGAAAAACGCGAGCCAGAACCCATCTGAATACTGTCAACATGGCCAGACAGTTTCAGTTGTGGCCAGCCATCAACGCTGATGTCCACCTTATCACCAGGATTCATGTGTTCGAGCTGGGATTCTTTAAAATTAGCAATCACCCATATATCGGGGGAGACCAGCGAAAACAGTGAGGAACCGGCTTGTACCAGCGTGCCCTGATTAACATTGCGCTTAGTTACAAATCCGTCATAAGGCGCCCGCACTTCGCTATAAGAGAGATTGAGCAAGGCAGTATTCAGCTGAGCTTTTGCCTGTTCTACCTGTTGCTGCCGCGCTTCAACATTGGTCTGCTGCTGGCGGATTTGCAGTTCAACCTGTGAAGCCACTTCCAGCTGCGCATTAGCACTGGCCAGCTGGGCTTTAGCGCTACGTAGCTGCGCGCTGGCGGCATCAATATTACGCTGTGAAGTAGCACGCGGATCAACGCCACGCTGACGACGGTAATCGGCCTGCGCGTTGATATAATTCGCTTCGGCCTGGGCCTGCTGAGCCAGCGCCTGATCGCGCTGGGCCGGATACTGCACGCGAGAAAGGTCGAGCTGGGCCTGGGCCTGATGCAACTGCGCTTCGGCCAGCCCCAGCTGGGCCTTTGCCTGATCGCGCTGCGCCTCGCTGTCACGCGGATCTATCTTTAGCAGCAAATCGCCTTTTTTCACCCGCTGATTATCGTTAACCGCCAGTTCGGTGACATAGCCGGATACTTTAGCCGCAATGGTCACCGCATTGCCTTCAGTAAAGGCGTCGTCAGTGGTTTCCTGATTATGCGTCATTAGCCAGTAAATCAGCGCGACAATAATCATGATCACCACAATAATCGCCAGAATGATCAGCGGCTTTTTCCCCGGTCGTTTGCGGTCTGTACTGTCAGGCTGGTCATGACCAGCATGCTGCGGTGCAGCGCTTTGTCCGTCCCGATTGTTATCGTCCTCTCCGGACGCAGAGTAATGTTGATCAGCCATAGTTCCCATCAATAGTTAGCTGGCAGCAAAACCAGCCGTAAGCAGACAAATAAAACAGGTATGCTGAGTTTAACAATAGGAGAAAAAGTAACAAATTCCACTGCCTGCATGTTAAACCAGAAAACCCTGAGCTTAAATCACACCAATTAACAAAAATAGTAACCAGCCGGCAAGGCAGGCAAACAGCAAAAACGGCATAGAATAAAGGTGAAACTGCCACCAGATGCGGCGATCGCGCGCCATACGCAGCGCAATCAGATTGGCCAGCGAACCGGGTAGCAAGCCAAAACCGCCAATATTAACCGCCCAGCTTAGCAACGTTGAAGCCGGCAAAATATTCAGCAGCAATAGGGTGGCAGGTACATTGCTGATAAACTGAGATAAACCAATCGCCAGCAGATAACGTGCGCCAGCAGCCCAGTGTGTCAGCTGCTGAAAAACCGCTGCCAGCAGCGGCAAATGGGTCAGAAAAAAAACATCAATAAACATCAGAATAAAAACAACCAGCAGGCTCCAGTCCAGCTGTAACAGCAACTGCGGCGTTCGCCAGAGAAAAAATAGCGCGATAATCAGCAAAGCAAAACCTGCCAGATTAAATTCAAGTGCGATAATAAACAGCAGATACAGTACGGCACACTGTATCAACAATCCACGCTGCCACAGCAAAGGGGGCTGCTCTGCCTGCAACTGAATTGCCTTTTTGCCAAAACTACAGGCCGTCAGGACTAACAACGCCGCCATCAGCAGCAGCGCCAGCGGCAGCATCTGACCGATAAACTGCAAAAAGCTCTGGCCGCTTTTATTCCATAATAAAATGTTTTGCGGGTTGCCAATGGGGGTTAATAACGAACCGGCATTCACCGCCAGCGCTTCAAAGATAATCAGCCGGTTTAACGGTATCAGGGTAAACCGTCGCAGGGTTAAGGTCAGCGGCACGGTAATAAACAGCGCCACATCATTGGTAAGAAAGGTGGAAAGCAGGGCCGACGCCGCCACCATAAATAACGCCAGTGAACGCTGGTCGCAAAAGCGTTGAATCAGCCGCTGGCCAAGGAAAGCAAAATAACCGCTGGATTCAATTCCTTTGGTTAACAGCAGCAGCCCGGCCAGGGTCAGGATTGTGTGCCAGTCGACGGCATCGGCCAGCTGGCGAGAGTGAAAATCGGCCAGTGCGCCGGTTATCAGACCAATCAGCAACAGGATCTGTAATAAACGGTCATCTATCAACGTACGTAGCAACGCACTCATCGTAAGCGACCAGAAAAGAAAATCAGGTTTTTTGCTGGCCGTGACTGAATTGCTGAAACACCGCCAGGGTTTCATCACTGACATGGTGTTCAATCCCTTCAGCATCACGCCGGGCAATGTCCGGACTGATGCCTAATGCCAGCAAAAAGGTTTCAACGATATGGTGACGCGCCCGACTCTCTTCAGCCAGTTTTTCACCTTCGCCGGTGAGAAAGACCCCACGATAAGGCACCTGCTCGACCAGCCCTGCCGTGGCAAGGCGTTTTAACATTTTTGCCACCGTCGGCTGTGAAACCCCAAGACGCGCAGCCATGTCTACCTGTCGCGCTTCACCAAACTGGCGGATTAAATCCGATATCAGCTCGACATAGTCGTCAATCAGTTCACGGCGATGCGCTTCACGCACCTGGCGGAAGCCCTCGACGTGCTCTTCAATATCTTTTAACTGGCCATTCAGCAGCGGCGCAGCGTCTTTAACGCGACGACTCATTTAGCTTCCTTCTTGTTATACATGACGGACCTGCTGTAATTCTCTCAGCCTGTCGGGCTGCTATTGTAAACCAAGCGTCAGGAACCTCAAATATTCCGCAAAAGAGCACTGGCTAACTGATATAGCCCGTGCTATAAGTGTTGTTATTATGTTCACTTGTTAAAAGTAAGGAAATAGCAATGGATGCCGTGCATCTCCTGTTGTCACTGTTCCTTGCTTTTAGCGGCGGTCTTTTCCTGGGTTTAACTGCCCACAAACGCCGTCAGTAAACACACTATTACCTGGCCAGAGAATAAGGAGGATAAAATGAAAAAAGCGCGTTTAACGTTACCGCTGTTTTGTCGTTCGCCCTTTACCCTGCGCCTGATGCTGCTGGAAATGCTGACTTCCGGCCATATTCTGCCGCGCGCCAGCGTCCCAAAGACCTGAGGCAACCTGAACAGGTTGCCTGCAAAAAAAATCCGCCATAACGGCGGATTTTTTGTTTTCTCAGCGTCACATTTCGCGGCACTGCAAATCAGAAGCTGTAGCCTACACCAACGATCCAGGTACCAATGTCAACGCTGCGGATGCGGCTCTGCTCATAACCGGTATCGATTGCAACATTCTCAATCGGGTTAAACTGCAGGCCAGCACCGTATGAGAAACCGACGTCGCTAAGGCTGTAAACATCGCGCTCGTTGGTGCCGTTCTGGTTGAATTTACCGTAGCCCAGACCAATAACGCCATAGATGCTGGCCCAGTCATTGATGCGATAAGCCGGGCCACCGGTGAAGCCGTAATACTGGCCTTTGAGGTTAAAACCGTTATCATTGTAGTTCTTCGTGGTGTAAGTAAAAGAACCAATCCAACCCAGCGGGTTGTTTTCATCTTCCCAACGATATTTCAGGTTGAAACCATTCGCTTTGTTAACAATACCCTGCATATCACCTTGGGCGTAACCCAGTGAAACAGTACTCTTTGCCATTGCGGAACCAGCAGAGACTGCCAGTACACAAGCCAGGGCTGAAAGACATGCAATTTTTTTCATAACCACCTCAAATGTGAAAATACTTCTCTCCTGACAACACTGGAAATATAACAAAAGTTAGCTGTAAACTCTGCCCGCAAATGGTTGTCTAATGGATAGTTTCGTGTAACAAAAAGTTAATGGAACTTTATAAGGTATTAAAATTACTAAAAAAATATTGTGACATTTTGGTGTCTCTGAGCGGGGTAAAATGCACCAGATAAAGAAAGTTCTTATCAAAAGCTGACACTTACTGACAGTTTTGACATCTCAGCACCCCCTCCAGATTGACTTTTTTTCACTGCCACTCGGCTTTTTTCACCGCCTCAATTACACTGGTTGTTCAGGTTTCGTTTAGGGACACAAAAGGTCACAGGATGTATCTCAGCCGATTCAAATCTTCAGTCTGGTTTCCGGTGGTGGTATTGCTGATTGCAATGACATCAATCCAGGGCGGTGCCGCACTGGCAAAAACACTGTTTTCACAGGTCGGGGCCCCGGGCATTACCGCATTACGCCTCGGGCTGGGTACGCTGATTCTGTTACTCATCTTCAAGCCCCGGCGCCTGCACTTCAGTAAAGCACAGCGTCTGCCTTTACTGCTTTATGGCCTGGCACTCGGCGCAATGAACTACAGTTTTTATCTTGCAATTCGTACCGTTCCTCTGGGCATTGCCGTTGGCCTGGAATTTTGCGGGCCGCTGGCGCTTGCCCTCGCATCGTCACGGCGGCTTAGCGACTTTATCTGGGTATTTCTTGCTCTGTCAGGCCTGTGGCTGCTGTTACCACTGGGTAATGCGATGGGCAACGTTGATACCAGAGGCGCCCTGCTGGCACTGCTGGCTGGCGGTTTCTGGGTAGTTTATATCCTGACCGGCGCCCGTGCCGGCGTCGGTAACGGACCAGCCACCGTGGCAATGGGATCATTAATCGGCGCCCTGGTTTTCGTACCACTCGGGCTTAGCTTTGCCGGCAGTGGTTTGTGGTATCCCGGCATTATTCTGCCTGGCATTGCGATTGCCCTGCTTTCCAGCGCATTACCTTACTCACTGGAAATGCTGGCCCTGACCCGGCTGCCTGCACGGGTTTTTGGCACGCTGATGAGCCTGGAACCGGCGATGGCGGCGTTATCAGGCATGATTTTTCTGAGCGAGAGGTTAAGCGGCATGCAATGGCTGGGCCTGCTGGCAATTATCAGCGCGTCAATCGGTTCGGCACTCAGCGCGCCACGAAAAAAAATCCGCCTTGAAACAGTCAGCGAATCAACCGCTGTCTGAAAACAAAGCGTAATAATATTCCGTTTCATTGCTGACATTATTTACACCTTGCAATGCTTTTATTCCTTCACCGGCAATCAGGTACGCTGTCACCAAAAAACCGGTTGAACATAAATTGATTTAAATCAATTAAATCAATCAGTCAGCCGCAAAAACTCATAATAGCAATCGTTTTCACCCTGTTTTAAACTATTTAAGCAATCGTTATTTACTGACCCACAGAAATAAAAATCGCTGCTATAATTAGTGCCGAAGTTCAGGATTAACAAATAAAGAGGATATTAATGATGAGTACCGCTAAACTGGTAAAAACTAAATCTTCTGACCTGATTTACACCCGTAATGACGTGGCTGATAGTGAGAAGAAGGCTACAATCGAGGTGCTCAATCGTCTGGTTGTTGAATACATTGATCTTTCCCTGATCACCAAACAGGCGCACTGGAACATGCGCGGGGCAAATTTTATTGCGGTCCATGAAATGCTGGACGGTTTCCGTACCGCAATTATCGATCACCAGGACACCATCGCCGAGCGGGTGGTTCAGCTGGGCGGCATTGCACTGGGTACTACTCAGGTTGTTAACGATAAAACGCCGCTGAAAAGCTACCCGCTGAATATTCATAGCGTTCAGGAACATCTGAAAGCGCTGGCGGATAGTTATGCCGTGGTTGCCAACCACACCCGTAAAGCGATCAGTGAAGTGAGCGACGAAGACAGTGCGGATATTCTTACCGCTGCATCCCGTGATCTTGATAAGTTCCTGTGGTTTATCGAATCTAACATTGAGTAACACGCTGCATCCGGGTTGAGATGCGCGTTTACATAACAGAGCACCCAAGGCAGAGGCTGGCCCCTCTGCCTTTTTTCCCGCCAAAGGCTGAAAATTGCCGCTGAAATTTCTGCTGTCGTACTGCCCACTATACTTATTTATCAGCAATCGGTTTGACTATAGGAGAGCAGGTAATGACGGGCAATACTCCGGTCAGCAACATTCTGATGGCAGGATGGTTAGTATTCATCATTCTCTTTGGCCTGACGCCGTGCGCCCAGGCGGTTTCGCCGGCGGTGGCAGTGGCGGTGTCGCAACAACAATCCCCCTCCGTCAACGCCAGTGACGATAACAGTAAGCCGACACAGGACCAGCAGAAAGCAGCCTACGCTGCCCTGGCCACCCTTTTACAAAACGATCGTACCCGTCAGGCGTTAATCAATCAGTTGCGCCAGGCATCGGCGCCCTCACCTGCCGACGCCTTTCCGGCACTGGTTCCCCCGGTGGCAGCTGCACAGGATAACACCGTACTGGATAACGTGACCGGGGTCAGTCGCCGTTACGCCGGCGAGTTCAGCGCCAAAATTAAGCAATTAAGTGATACGGTTTTTCACTCACCGCATAAGGCCTTCAACCCACAAACCTTTTTCACTGCGCTGAACCATTTTCTGATGCTAGCCGTGTCCCTTTTCGGCTTTTATTTGCTGATATGCCGGCTGGCCAGCCCACTCTACCGCTTAGCTGGCCGCTGGGGTCGGCAAAAAAAAGCGGACCATACCAGCTGGCTACAGCTCCCTGTGGCTATTCTCGGCGCGTTTATTATCGATCTGTTACTGCTGGCGCTGGCGCTCCTTGTTGGCCAGTTCCTCAGCAATGCACTTAACGCCGGTAATCGCACCATCATGCATCAGCAAGGATTATTTCTGAACGCATTTGCCCTGATTGAATTTTTCAAGGCAGTGTTACGGCTGATTTTCTGCCCACGCTTTCCCGATTTACGCCCTTTCCATCTGCCCGATACCCGTGCCCGCTACTGGAATACACATCTAAGCTGGCTCAGCGGACTGATCGGCTACGGCCTGCTGGTGGTGGTGCCAATTATTGCTAACCAGATTAATCAGCAGGCGGCTGTCCTTGCCAATGTGGTGATTATGAGTGTGATTACGCTGTGGGCAATCTGGTTAATTTTACATAACCGGCGCAATATTCAGCGGGAGTTAAACCAACTGGCCGACCGCTCGATGCGCTTTTTTGCATTTTTTATCCGGGCATTTGCATTTGTCTGGCACTGGCTGGCCTGTATCTATTTTGTCACCCTGTTTTTCCTGTCACTGTTTAATCCTGGCAACAGCCTGCAATTTATGGTGGCAGCGACGGTTCGCACCCTGGTCACCATCTTTATCGGCGCCCTGGTTGCCGGTATTCTTACCCGCTGGATGGGTAAAAACATCGTGCTGTCTGCAGAATTGCAGCGTCATTATCCTGAACTACAAAAAAGGGTGAATGGCTGGCTAAAAATGATGTTGAAACTGGCTCGTACGCTGACGGTTTTTTCAGTCATTCTGCTGTTGCTGAACGCCTGGCAGGTGTTTGATTTGTGGCACTGGCTGTCTGCCGGTCCGGGAGAACGGCTGGTCGACGTGACTATTCGCATCGTATTGATTCTGTTTCTCTCCGCCGCTGGCTGGACGCTACTGGCCAGTCTGATCGAAAACCGGCTGGCTTCAGATTCTTACGGCCGGCCAATGCCTGGCGCACGCACCCGGACGCTGCTGACGCTATTTCGCAATGCGCTGGCGGTGATCATCAGCACCATTACCATTATGATTCTGCTGTCGGAAATTGGCGTTAATATTGCGCCACTGCTGGCAGGTGCCGGCGCACTGGGACTGGCAATAAGTTTCGGTTCGCAAACGCTGGTAAAAGATATTATCACCGGCGTATTTATTCAGTTCGAAAACGGTATGAATACCGGCGATCTGGTGACTATTGGTGCCATAACCGGCACCGTTGAACGCATGTCAATTCGCTCAGTTGGCGTACGTCAGGACACCGGGGCATACCATATTATTCCCTGGTCATCGATCACTACCTTCGCCAACTTTGTGCGCGGCATTGGCTCTTTTGTCGCCAACTATGATGTCGATCGAGGCGAGGATGTTGAACGTGTTAACCAGACGCTACAGGCTGCGGTTTCTGAACTGATGGAAAACCAGGAAATCCGTGCCATGGTGATAGGACAGCCTGCATTTGCCGGCCTGGTAGGACTGAGCGACCGGGCATTTACCGTGCGTGTTTCCTTTACCACTCAGCCGCTAAAACAATGGACCGTCCGCTTTGCGCTGGATGGCATGGTAAAAAAACATTTCGATGCCGCCGATATTCAGGCGCCCCATCAAACCGTACAGGTTATGCAAACCGGCAGTGACGCGTCCTTTAATGCAGCTGGTGCCGTGCTGCCGGCAGCCGAATAGCACTCAGAACCGCCAGGCAATAAACCGGCTCTGTTTTTGCCCCTGGGCCATAGCAACCGTTCTGACCTCATGAGCGCCTGCCGCCTTTAGCCGGGCGTATAACGGCGGCAAATTCTCTTTGCGGGAAACCAGGCAGGTAAACCAGCCGCACTGCCGGGCAAAATCGACGCTTTCGCTAATCATACGGCCAATAAAACCCGCTTCACCGCCTTCGCACCATAATTCCTGCGCCTGGCCGGCGAAATTAAGCGCGGCATCCGGCGCCAGCCCCAGCTGACGCTGTTTTCGCTGGCTACCGGCCTGTGCCATTGCGGCAGAAGCATGGAAAGGGGGATTACACAAGGTAGCCGCATAGTACTCGTTTTTATGAATAATACCGCGGAACAGTGCCAGAGGATCTTTTTGCCGGCGCAGGCGAATTTTACGGTTAAGACCCGGATTGCCGGCAATAATGGTGCTGGCGGATTTTATCGCTGCCTCATTCACTTCTGAGCCAGTAAAACGCCAACCATACTCATGTTGTCCAATCAGCGGATAGATCAGATTAGCGCCACAGCCAATATCAAGAATTGCAACCTCATCCGCCGGCTGGCGGCGGGGTTGTTCAGCCAGCAGATCGGCCAGGCAATGAATATAATCGGCCCTGCCCGGCACCGGCGGACAGAGAAAGCCGGTTGGTAGCTGCCAGAACTGAATCGCGTAATGATGCTTGAGCAGCGCCTGATTGAGCGCCCGTACAGCCAGCGGATCGGCAAAATCTATGCTTTTTTCAGCCCCCGGCGTAACGCGGATAAAAGCAGCAAGCGGCGCATGCGCCTGGCACAGTGCGGTCATATCATAGCGATCGCGATGGCGATTACGGGGATGTAAGGGGGATTGCTGGCGGACCGTCATCATTACTCTCCTGAGGCAGGCGCGTAAGATAACCGGCCTCTGCACATTTTGCCATGGAAATACTATCCGCCCGCTCGCCGCACCGGCTACGTTTTCCCCCAGACGGCGCCTGATAGCCGTCACCAGCGCGCAACGGATTTGCCTCCGCTGTTATTCAGACTTTCTGAAAAACATGTTCAGCGATATCTGATATCTTTGCTACACCAGCCATTTAAAATGGCACTGAAGATTATCGCATGCCCGGCGCACCGCTGGCCCTGGTCAACTCTGCCGGCAGTGGGATAATCGTTAGCCTGCGGTTACAGGTTCATTCATCACCCAATACAACTGTGTCTTATTCAGCCAGAAGCGCAAGCCTCTGGCTTTTTTTGATATCAGCTGCTGAGCAAGGCCTCAATCAGTTTTTTCAGCAGCGGTCGAAGACGCTGCGCCCGATCATCACACCATAAGAAAGGGGGAGCCTCATCCATATAATTACACTGTGCCAGTTCAAGCTGTAGTGCCTGTACGCCATTGGCCGGCTGCCCGTAAGCGCGGGTGATATAGCCACCTTTAAAGCGGCCATTTATCACCCAGCTGAAATCACTTTGTGCCGCACAGACAGCTTCCAGCTTTGCCGTCATATCAGGATGGCAGCTGGCGCCATCGTTAGTGCCCAGATTGAGATCCGGCAGTTTTCCTTCAAACAGCCGCGGGATCTGCGACGCAATAGAGTGCGCATCAAACAACAGCGCATAGCCAAAGCGGGATTTAAGCCGCGCCAGCTCCTGCTGCAGCTGTTGATGATAAGGATGCCAGAGGGTCTCAAGGTAACTGCGGCGCTGCGCGGCGTCAGGGGTCATACCCGCGTTGAAGGTCGGGGTACCGTCAAACAGCGTTTCCGGGTAGAGCCCGGTTGTCGCCGTAGCATACAGCGGCTGGTTATCTGCCGGGCGATTAAGATCAATGACAAAACGCGAGTAATTACCGATCAGTACGCTGGCCCCCATTTCAGCGACAAAATGGTACAGCTGTGGAATATGCCAGTCGGTATCACATAATCCCTGGGCTGCCGGACTGAGCCCCCGTGCCACTTCCGGCGTCAATGCGGTACCGGCATGCGGAATACTCAGCAGCAAAGGGAGATTACCCGGCGTAAAGTCAAACGGTTTTATCACGCAATTTTCCTCGGTAGATGGTTTCGCATGGCAGGGTACCGCCAAGCCAGTAAACCAGCTCAGCGGGATCTGTCAGCGGCCAGTGTACAAAATCAGCACGTTTACCGACTTCCAGACTACCCAGCCAGCTGGCACAGCCCAGCGCCTTCGCCGCGTGCAACGTAACGCCGCTTAACGCCTCTTCCGGCGTCATAGCAAACAGAGTGCAGCCCATATTAAGCATCAGACGCAGCGATAACGCCGGAGAGGTTCCCGGATTGGCGTCGCTGGCCAGCGCCATCGCCACCCCATGTTTGCGGAAAAGCGCAACCGGTGGACGCTGGGTTTCACGCAGCAGGTAAAAGGCGCCTGGCAGCAACACGGCGACGGTGCCACTGGCCGCCATCGCCACCACATCTTCTTCAGCAATATACTCCAGATGGTCGGCAGACAGGGCGTTAAAACCGGCAGCCAGCCGCGCACCGGGCAGCGGAGAAAGCTGACCGGCATGAATTTTCACCGGCAAACCCAGTGCCCTGGCTGCCGTAAACACCTCGCTAACCTGCTCAGGGGAAAATGCCAGATGCTCACAAAAGGCATCCACCGCATCCGCCAGATTTTCCTTAACCACCTGTGGCAGCAGCTGCTGGCATATCTGCTGAATCCAGCCCTGCGGATTATCACGAAATTCAGGAGGAATCGCATGCGCGGCCAGACAGGTCGCTTTCACATCAACGGGCATATCGGCTGCCAGCTGGCGAATAGCGCGCAGCATACGCAGTTCACTCTCCACCCCCAGTCCGTAACCTGATTTAATTTCCACCGTGGTGACACCTTCGTCCAGCAGGTGTTGCAGGCGGGGACGCGCACTGTCAACCAGCGCCTGCTGGCTGGCTTCACGCGTCGCGCGCACCGTTGAAAGGATACCGCCTCCGCCGGCGGCAATATCAGCATAACTGACGCCATTCAGACGTTGTTCAAACTCCCGGCTGCGGTTACCGGCAAACAATAAATGGGTATGGCAGTCAATCAGCCCGGGCGTAATCAGGCCATCGCAAAAATGGTGGCGCTCGGCGCAAACTATTGTCTTTGCCTGTTCGCGCTTGCCCAGCCAAACAATACGCTCATCCTGAACAGCAATGGCACCGTCTTTAATCAGACTGTAGCGTCCGTTCTGCATTGTCGCAATATCTGCCCCCATCCAGAGGCTGTCACACATCAGTTCAGCTGGCATTGCTGCTCCTGTCTGAATATTTTACTGCTGGCCTGTAAGTATGTATATGTATATACAAGCCCAGTCAGCAGGAATCAACAATGTCACGATTTTTTGCTCCGCGCGCCCTGCTTCCACAGGGCTGGTGTCACGATGTGATTATCGAGGTTGATGACCAGGGAACAATACGTAAGCTCACCCCCGGCAGTCCCCAGCTGGATGCACAACGGCTTCATGGGGCGGTGGTCCCTTCCCTTGCCAATCTTCACTCCCACGCCTTCCAGCGCGCAATGGCCGGGCTGGCGGAAGTTGCTGGCGATCCGCAGGACAGTTTCTGGACCTGGCGCGATCTGATGTACCGTATGGTGCAGAGCCTGACGCCGGAAGCCGTCGGCGCCATCGCCACTCAGCTTTATATTGAAATGCTAAAAGGCGGCTATACCCAGGTAGCGGAATTTCACTATTTACACCACGATACCAGCGGGCAGCCTTACCAGGATGATGCCATGCTACAGCAGCTGATGCAGGCCGCACAGCAGAGTGGCATTGGTCAGACGCTGTTACCGGTACTCTACAGTTACGCGGGTTTTGGCGCCCAGCCCGCCCAGTCGGGCCAACGGCGCTTTATTCAGCAAACCTCAGATTACCTTAAACAACAACAGCGGCTGCAAAGCTGGTGCGCACAACATCCGTTGATTAACTATGGCTTGTGTTTTCACTCGCTGCGGGCCGTCAGTGAAACACAATACGCGAAGTACTGGCCGCCGCCGCACCGCACCTGCCGGTTCATATTCACATTGCTGAGCAGGAAAAAGAGGTCGCCGATTGTCTGGCATGGAGCAACGAACGTCCGTTGAGCTGGCTGTACAAACGGTTTAATCCTGACTCGCGCTGGTGCCTGATTCATGCCACACATCTTGATGACGATGAGCTCAGACAGCTGGCTGCCAGCAGTGCCGTTGCCGGGATCTGCCCGACCACCGAAGCCAATCTTGGCGACGGCATTTTTCGTGGTAGCGACTATCTGGCGCTGAATGGTCGCTGGGGAATCGGCTCTGACAGCCATGTCTCCCTCGATATCGTGGAAGAATTACGCTGGTTTGAATATGGCCAGCGCCTGCGAGACCGCCGCCGCAATCGCCTGGTACAGCGCGAACAGCCTTCGGTGGGCGATCTGCTGTTTGCCGGCGCAAGACAGGGCGGTGCCCAGGCCTGCGGGCTGTCAATAGGCGCACTGGCAAGCGATTATCGCGCTGACTGGCTGGTACTGGAAGAGGATGCGCTGCTAGGGCCAACTGGCGACAGCGCGCTGATTAACCGCTGGCTGTTTGCCGGTCATCGTGGTCAAATCCGCGATGTGTTCGTTGCCGGGCGTCAGGTGATACACCAGGGGCAGCATCAGTACCAGGAGCAGGCCGCCCGGCTTTTCCGCCAGGTCATTGCCGGGCTGACATGAAACACTTTTTTGCCGCTGACAAACTGCCGGTTTCCCCGTGGCGCAACGGTGGTGGGGAAACCCGCGAAATTATGGTCTGGCCACCAGACTCGGCGGATTTCAGCTGGCGGCTTAGTATCGCCACCCTTTCACAGGACGGGGTATTTTCTTCTTTTCCCGGCGTCGACAGAATCATTACCCTCGTGAGCGGCGCGGACGTTACCCTGAGCAGCCCGCACTGGCAACATCATCTGCAAAAAGGCCAGCCGTTTGCCTTTGCCGGAGAAGAGCAGGTTTTTGCCCGGCTGAACGGCGGCGTCAGTCAGGATTTTAATCTTATGACCCGGCGCGCCAGCCATCAGGCAACGATGATACTGACTGACAGCGCGCAGCAGGCACCCGCCGGATCAAGCGGCGTGGTCTACGTACTGGCCGGTAGCTGGCAGGTCGGCGGGAGGGTCTTACAGCAGAGTCAGGGCCTCTGATGGCATCAGCATCGTCCTGATTTCACCCCACAACACAGCGGATCGCTTTTGTTGTATGCCATCATCCGTTGCCGTTAATCCGACAAAATACTGGCGTTAACTGAGTCCTTTAAATCGCCCCACCAGTTTGTAACGTGACCCAGGATAAAGCAGTCTGGCATAGGTAACGATGCGGGTATCACTCCAGGTCTGGCGACGAATCAGCAGACAGGGTTCATCCTGCTCCAGCATCAGCAAGGCACACTGTCTGGCATCTGGCAACACGGCTTCAACCACATGCTCGCCGGCGGTCAGTGGAGCAACCCGCATCAGGTAAGTATAGGGCGTCATCTGATGATAATCCTGTTGCAGATAGCCTGGCACCACCTGCGGATTGACCAGACGATCTTCCAGCTGTACCGGTAGATCGTTTTCATAATGGACAATCAGCGACTGAAAAACGTCCTGACCGGTGGTAAGTCCCAGCACCGCCGCCTGCTCAGGCCCGGCCTTCACGGTGCGCAGTCGCAGAATATTACAGCTGTGCTGATGACCACGCTGGGCGATTTCCTCAGCGATATTATGCACTTCCAGCATCGCCGTGTAGCCTTTGTTTTCCGCTACAAAGGTACCCACCCCCTGCATACGAATCAGATAGCCTTCACTGGTCAGTTCACGTAGCGCCCGGTTAATGGTCATGCGACTGACACCCAGCTCATTCACCAGTTCACTTTCCGAAGGAACACGCTGCCGGGCTTTCCAGCGCCCTGCAACAATCTGATGAATAATAGCCTGTTTGACCCGCTGATAAATCGGTGCGGGCGTATCGCTCATCGCCGCTGACAGCTGAGAAATAGCGCTCTGTTCGAGCATAATTACGTCCTTTACTGTGATGATAAACTCAGTGTAATAACACGCAGCTGAAATGTATATACAGGTCGTATTATCCGGCATACCTCTGCCGATTCGACTACGCGTCCATCCCGTTATAAACCAGGCGTTTCTTTCGGCTGCTGACAGCAATAATTCCGCCGTTGTTCCTGCCTAAACGGCCCCTGACTGCCGTTTTTGTGAAGGTACTGTCAGCGTCACATTCAATTATATAGACAAGAATAGACATTTCTGTTTCACTGATTTTCGTCAGCCCGGAGACTGCATTGCAGATACCCTCCCGGGGGTGACAACCGCTAATCACTTTCATTGTACAGACAGGAGCAGACTATGGCAGCGACCGCGTCCCACCGTGTGCTGTCGCCAGGGGATGTTGATCTGGCAACGCTAAAAGCCATTTACCGCGGCGGGATCACGCTGGCGCTGGATGATCAGGCCCGTTCTGCGGTACATCAGGCGGCGGACACCGTCAGCCGTATCGTAGACGCCGGCACCGTCACTTATGGCATCAATACCGGTTTTGGTAAGCTGGCAACCACCACCATTCCTGCCGCTCGCCTCGCTGAATTACAGCGTAATATGGTGCTCTCCCATAGCGTCGGACTGGGAGATCTGCTGCCCGACGACGTTACACGCCTGGTAATGGCAACCAAAATTATTAGTCTCGGCCGTGGTCATTCCGGCATTCGTCTGGCGCTGATTGAGGCGTTGATCGCTCTGTTCAATGCCGGTGTGATGCCCTGTATACCGGAAAAAGGCTCAGTGGGTGCCTCAGGCGATCTGGCACCACTGGCACATCTGTCTCTGATGTTGCTCGGCGAAGGTAACGTCCGGGTACAGGGCGCGCTAATTCCGGCGGTCGAAGGACTGAAGCTTGCCGGGCTGCAACCCTTCGTACTCGGCCCGAAAGAGGGCCTGGCGCTGCTTAATGGCACCCAGGTTTCAACTGCGCTGGCACTACGCGGTCTGTTTGAAGGGGAAAATGTATTTGCCGCCGGGCTGATTGCCGGCGCGCTGTCACTGGAGGCAATAAAAGGGTCGCTCAAACCACTGGACAGTCGCATCCACCTGGTGCGGGGGCAGCAAGGGCAGATAAGCGTGGCCGCCGCGCTGCTGACGCTGTTGGAAGGCAGCCAGATCGTTGACTCTCACGCCACCTGTTCCCGGGTTCAGGACCCCTACTCCATCCGCTGCGTACCGCAGGTAATGGGGGCCTGTCTTGATAATTTGCATCACGCAGCGCGCATTTTACAAATTGAAGCCAATGCAGCATCCGATAATCCCCTGGTTTTCAGCGATAACGGCGACGTGATCTCCGGCGGCAATTTTCATGCCGAACCGGTCGCTTTTGCCGCCGATATTATCGCTCTCGCGCTGGCTGAGATCGGCGCTATTTCTGAACGCCGGCTGGCGTTATTGCTGGACAGCGCGCTGTCCGGCCTGCCGCCGTTCCTGGTCAATGATGGCGGGGGTGAACTCCGGCTTTATGATAGCGCAGGTCACAGCCGCCGCGTTGGCCTCAGAAAATAAATCGCTGGCCCATCCTGGCAGCGTCGACAGCCTGCCAACCTCGGCTAACCAGGAAGATCACGTCTCGATGGCCACCTATGCTGCCCGACGGCTTGGCGCGATGAGTTTTAACAGCGCCGCTATCATCGGAATTGAAGCCATGGCGGCAGCACAAGGCATGGAATTTCATCGTCCGTTGCAAAGTTCACCGTCGATAGAAAATGAATTTAAGCACATTCGTCAGCAGGTGAGCTGGGTTGATCAGGACCGCCTGCTGGCACCGGATATTGAACAGATGCGCCGGTGGGCTGGCCGCGATTGCTGGCCTGCTGCCGTCGCCGCACTGTTACCCAGCCACCGCCATTCCCATCATGAACAGGAGCATACCCGATGAGCGAAACCGTCAGTAAAGCCGTGAGCCGGGCAGTGCGTGCACCCCATGGCAGCGAACTGCACTGTGCCAACTGGCTGATTGAAGCCGCTTACCGCATGATTCAGAATAACCTTGATGCGGAAGTGGCAGAGCGTCCCGATGACCTGGTAGTTTATGGCGGAATTGGCAAAGCCGCGCGCAACTGGGAATGCTTTGAACAGATTTTGCGCTCACTGCAAGCGTTACAACCTGATGAAACGCTGCTGATCCAGTCCGGCAAGCCGGTGGGTATTTTCCGTACCCATGCCGATGCGCCGCGGGTTCTGCTGGCAAATTCCAACCTGGTGCCGCACTGGGCCAACTGGGATCACTTCCACCAACTCGATAAAGCGGGACTGATGATGTATGGCCAGATGACCGCCGGATCGTGGATCTATATTGGTGCACAGGGCATCGTGCAGGGCACCTTTGAAACCTTCGTCGAAGCTGGCCGTCAGCATTACAACAATGACCTGAGCGGCCGGTGGATCCTCACCGCCGGCCTGGGAGGCATGGGCGGCGCTCAGCCGCTGGCCGGAGTGCTGGCCGGCGCCTGCGTACTGGCCATTGAATGCCAGCAATCGCGTATCGATTTCCGTCTGCGTACGCGCTACCTTGATTATAAGTCACACAATCTGGATGAAGCCCTCAGGCTGATAACCGATGCCATCGCAGCAAAAAAAGCCATTTCCGTCGGACTACTGGGCAATGCCGCTGAAATCATGCCGCAACTGGTAAAACGTGCCAAAGCGGGAGGCATACGGCCTGATATTGTCACTGATCAAACCTCAGCCCACGATCCGCTTAACGGTTATCTGCCGGCCGGATGGTCAGTTGAACACTGGCATCAGCAACGTCGCAACAATCCAAAAGCAGTAGAAGAAGCCGCACGGGCCTCCATGGCCCGCCACGTTCTGGCCATGCTTGAGTTCCATCATATGGGCATACCAACGGTTGACTACGGTAACAATATTCGCCAGGTAGCCTTTGACCAGGGCGTGGCGCAGGCTTTTGACTTTCCTGGCTTTGTTCCCGCCTATATCCGACCGCTGTTCTGCGAAGGTAAAGGGCCGTTTCGCTGGGTGGCGCTGTCCGGCGATCCGCAGGATATCTACAAAACCGATGCTAAGCTTAAGGCGTTATTTCCGCAGCACAAAAACCTGCACCGCTGGCTGGATATGGCGCAGGAACGTATTGCCTTTCAGGGCCTGCCCGCGCGTATTTGCTGGCTTGGCCTTGGTGAACGCCACATCGCCGGCCTGGCCTTTAATGACATGGTCCGCAAAGGAGAGCTGAAAGCGCCGGTCGTTATTGGTCGCGACCATCTGGACTGCGGTTCCGTGGCCTCCCCTAATCGCGAAACTGAAGCGATGAAAGATGGATCAGATGCCGTTTCCGACTGGCCGCTGCTCAACGCGTTACTGAATACTGCCGGCGGAGCAACCTGGGTAAGTTTGCATCATGGTGGCGGTGTCGGTATGGGCTTTTCTCAGCATGCCGGCGTGGTGATTGTCTGTGATGGCAGCGAGGCGGCGGATGCCCGCATCGCCCGCGTGCTGTGGAACGATCCGGCAACTGGCGTCATGCGCCATGCCGATGCCGGCTACGCGCTGGCGCGTCAGTGCGCCCGACAGCATGATCTTAACCTGCCCATGCAACCCTAATCCTTCCCCGCCTGTCCGGGCGGGGCATTTTCTTATACTCTTTTAGTCGCCGTTATAACGGAAAAATTGGACGATCGTGCCAGCAACCGGCGGGATTTATGGTAGCTTTGATAAGCGGAAATCAGACTGTCAGGGAGATGTTTCATGATGTTACCCCCCGCGCTTATTAAGCGAGCTATCGCATGGCGCCACCAGCTACATGCTTATCCCGAACTGGGTTATCAGGAACATCACACTGCAGCGCTGGTCGCCAGTGAACTACGCGACTGTGGTCTGCAGGTGCATACCGGTCTGGCCGGTACCGGGGTAATCGGCACGCTGGAAAACGGACCAGGTCCGGTTATTGGCCTGCGCGCGGATATGGATGCCTTACCGGTCAGCGAGCAGGGTGAGAACCCGTGGCGTTCAAAAAATGACGGCGTAATGCATGCCTGCGGTCATGATGGTCATACCGCGATGCTGCTGGCAGCAGCACACTATCTGAGCCAGCAGCGCAATTTCAGCGGCACGGTACACATGATATTTCAGCCGGCGGAAGAGAATCTCGGCGGCGCCCGTAAAATGGTCAATGACGGCCTGTTCAGCCGTTTTCCGATGGACGCCATATACGGTATGCACAACTGGCCAGGACTGCCGCTGGGCCATATTGCGATCAATCCTGGCGCAATGATGGCCTCACTTGATACCTTTATCATTACCCTCGACGGCAAAAGCTGCCACGCCGCAATGCCAGAAAACGGTGCCGATCCCATTGTCGCCGCCGCACAGCTGATTACCGCGTTGCAAACCATTCCCTCTCGCCGTCTTTCCCCCCTCGCGTCGGCGGTGATCAGCGTCACGCAGATCCACGGCGGTGAAGCCATTAACGTCATCCCTGACCGGGTAACGCTGCGCGGCACGCTGCGTTGTCTGCAAGACGAGGTACGTCAGCAGGTAAAAACGCTGATGGCGTCGTTCGTCAGCAGCCTGACTGCACCGATGAATATAACCAGCTCGCTTACTTTTGCCAGTGATTACCCGGTGACCCGCAACGATGCGCAGGCTGCCAGCCAGGTACGGGCATGCGCGCAGGCCTTATTGCCGGCAGATCAGGTTCACTGGGACGTTAATCCGTCAATGGCTTCTGAAGATTTCGCCTGTATGCTGGAACAATGCCCGGGGGCTTACTTCTGGATAGGTGCCGACGGCGACACGCCTTCCGCCGCGTTACATAACGCCCGCTATGACTTTAACGATGCCGTCTTACCACACGGCATCGCATTCTGGATTGCTCTGGTGAACCACCTTTGCCCGCCTCATCAGTAACCGGCAGCGGCCAGTTGTTGTAACCCGTCGTCAACGCTGGCGGCACCACCGGCAGCCAGCAAACAGCAGGCAACCTGTAATTTTAATGATTCAGGCACCGGCAGCTGATGCGTCAGACAACCGGTTATCCATGCTGCCGTGTCTTCTGCACTTCGTGAGGCCGGCAAAACCTCAGCCGGCAGCGTCAGCTCCGGCTGTCGTGCAACCAGCTGCTGCGGCTCACCGCCGCGATGTATAAAGGTTATCGCCGGGCAACGCTGCGGATTGGCATATACCTCCCCTTCGCTGCCATTCAGCAACAGCGCGCTGGCGCCACACTGCTGAAAAAAATCAGCGACCCGTGGCACATATTCAGGATGAGAAACGCTGGAGAGACGCAGCGTCTCCTGCTCACCAAAAGGAGAAAGCAGTTTAGCCAGCGTATGGGCGCTGTTACGCACCCCGAGCTGCCAGCGCAAAGCCAGCTGCTCAGCCAGCGGCGGGCAAAGCGTGTCAATGCTGATAAACACCAGCTCTCCGCTATCCAGTGCCTGCTGTGCCTGAGCCACGCTGCCCGCCGGCTGAATACCCAGAGCGGCAAAAACCTGTTCACTGGTCACCCGGGTTTCATCGTCGCGCACACCGTGTACCAGCACCGGGAAACCTAGCTTACTGAGTAACAGTGCCAGCAATGGCGTCAGATTAGCCTGCCGGCGCGCGCCGTTGTAACTGGGAATGGTCACCGGCAGCGGCCGGCCAGCCGGCGCTTTCAGCCGCGCAACCTGTTCCTGCATCGCCTGATAAAATCCCGGCATCTCTTCCGGCCCTTCGCCCTTTATCCGCAACGCGATCAGTATCGCCCCCAGCGCCAGTGGCGGCACGCAGCCAGCCAGCATCTGCCGGTAAAGCGCACAGGCGGTTTGACGATCGAGATGGCGCGCATGATTTTTCCCGCGGCCAATCTCTTTAATAATGTGATTAAATTCCATTGCTTCCCTCTCAATGGCGGCGCCAGCGGCGCGGCGGTTTCTTTTTCTCAACAGGCGGGGCCTGCGGTAATGTACCTTCCGGCAGAGCGGGTTGTTCAAGAGGAAAAACCGGCAACGCTGCCAGCAGACGCTTACCGTAGCTTTTTGTCAGTAACCGCCGATCGTAAATAATGATCTCACCCCGGCATTCATGACTGCGGATCAGCCGGCCCACCTGCTGAATCAGGTTAAAACAGGCGCCGGGCAAACTTTGTACCTCAAAGGGATAGCGTTTGAGGCTTTTCAGCCATTCACCTTCGGTCAAAATAACCGGGCTGTCGACCGGTGGAAAAGCAATTTTATGAATATGCACCTGTGTCAGTAGTACCCCTTTTAAATCCAGGCCTTCAGCAAACGACTGTAACCCCACCAGGATACTGGTTTCTCCCGCCGCCACCCGCTGACGGTGCAACGTAATTAGCGCCGGGCGTGGTTTGTCACCCTGAACCAACATCGACAAGCGCAGTTCGGGTAACAAAGCAATAAAATGCTGCATTGCCCGGTTACTGGCAAACAACACCAGCACGCCGGTATGCTGCTGCCGGCACATTTGCTGACGAAAGAAATGGGCCATCTCTGCCAGATGTTGTGCTTCGTCACTCAGAGTGGGGAGGTGAGTCAGCTGCGGGATCAGCAAACGCCCCTGCTCAACATGATTAAACGGTGAACTCAGGGTGACAAAGCGATCGCCCACCCGTTCTGTCAGGCCGGTCATTTCCTGCAAACGGCCAAAACTGTTAAGCGACCGTAAGGTAGCTGAGGTTAATACCACGTGCGGTACGCCGCGCCACAGCTGCTTTTCCAGCTGCTCACTGACCCGAATACCGGCACAGTGTAATTGCAGCAACTGCTGGCCATCACGGCTGTCGCGCGTGACCCATTTACTGATCGGTGCACCGGAGGCTTCAGCCATTGCCGCCAGCCGCCATAGTTTGCTGGTAGCTTCAAACCAGCCCAGCGCCCGGCTCATTTGCAACTGACTACGGTGTAATTTAACAATGTCATGCTTAGCAGTTTTTTCGCTGAGGTCATTGAGCAGCGTTTCCGCCAGACCACGCAGGCCTTCACTCAGCTTAGCCAGCCTGACGCATAGCGCCATGACTTCATCCGGGAGTTGCCCCATGGCAAAGCGATATTCTCCTGGCTGGCCTTCTGCGGGCAGCCACAACGCCAGCATATGTGCCAGGCTTTGTAAATGATCGCGCATCTCGTCACAATGCTGTGCCAGACGCGCGGAATCCGCCAGGCCTGGCGGAGAGACCGGACGAAATTGTGTCATGCAAAGTGCCACCAGACGCTGGAAAAGATCGAGCTGAAGGGTACTCCAGCCTGGAGTAATCTCTCCGCTCATTTCCAGCGCATCCCGTGCCACATCCGGCAAATGATGGCCTTCATCAATCACTAACAGCAAATCTTTCGCCGGCGGCAGCACCGAGTCACTTTCCAGTGCCGCCATCACCAGCGCATGATTGCTGACAATAACATCGGCATTGTCCATTTCGCGGCGAGCAAGGAAAAAAGGGCAGTGTTTAAACCAGTGACAATTGTTACGCAGACAGCTGGCTTTATCGGTGCTGAGCCGCCGCCATAAACTGTCGCTGATACTCTCATCATAGCGGTCGCGCAATCCGTCCCACTGGCGACCTTCCAGCGACTGTTGTAACCGCAGCGCCTGGGCCTGCTCTTCCTGACTGGCGCTGACACTCTCTTCCTGCAGATACATCAGCAGGTCCTGAGCCGGCTGCGGGTTTACCAGCGCCGCCAGATTACGCGGGCAGAGATAACGACCACGGCCATAAGCAGCGGTAAAACGCAGATCGGGGATCAGTTTTTGTAGTAGCGGCAGATCTTTTGTCACAATCTGATCCTGCAAAGCTACGTTTGCGGTACTGACCACCAGCGGCTTTTCTTCAGCACGGCCAATAGCAATGCCGGGAATCAGATATGCCAGCGTTTTGCCAACACCTGTCGGCGCTTCAATAGCCAGATGACGTCCGGCCTCTCCGGCCAGGGTTTTCGCCACTTCAGCAATCATCTGACGCTGGGAAGAACGGGGGATAAAATCAGGGATCTGTTGCTGCAGCGCTTTATACCACTGCGCAATTTGCGTTTTCAACGCTGCTGTTAACGCCATGATCGCCCCTTTACGACAAACTGACGGCTATTGTCCCACAGCAGGCGTTATTCGTCAGCCATCAGCGATGAAATCATGCCTTGTCCAGCCGTTTATACATCACCGTTGTCGCCTCCAGCACGCCTTGCGTTGAGCAGGCATACCCAGGAATCTGGCCGGCAACCTGCCAGCCAAGGGAGAGATACAGTGCCTGAGCAAAGTCGTCGCTGCGGGTATCCAGTACCAGCAACGTTCGTCCCGCCTTGCGGGCGTAACTTTCTGCCATCACCATCAGGGCTCTGGCAATGCCCTGACGACGAGCATCGGGATGTACCAGCAGTTTGCAGATCTCTGCCCGATGCCTGCCATTTACCGGCATCGCCAGCACCACCATCAGGGTAGCAACGATCTCGCCGTTTTGTCTGGCAACCGCCAGCGCCTTTTCTCCTTGTGCCACAGCCATACTTGCTGACTGCCAGAAACGACGTATTGTCATGCTATCAGTTGCATCGGTAAAGCCGACGCTGGCACCTCCGGCCACGCAGGCTGTCAGTACCCGGCTCAGGGCATCCAGCTGCTGCTGCGCCTGTTCACCGTTTAACCATATATAGTTAATCATCAGCGAGTCACCACCAGTAAATAATGCGCACCCTCAGCGTCAGGAGCATAAAAGGTACCAGGCCCTTGTAAATGAAAACGCAGGCTGTCGCCAGCCTGCAGACGCCATTGCCGCTGCTCAACGGTTAACAGCAACACCCCCGCCAGCATCCAGATATGCTGTTCAATCCCCGGCAATGGCGGCTGGTCATATTCGATATAAGCCCCACTACGCAACAGGCCTTCTATCAGTTCGGCCTTAAAACCGGCGGCAGGTGGCGAAACGTTACGCCGGGTAAAGCCACTGGTTTTATCCTGCCACAGGGGTTGCTGCTCCTGAGATAAATGGGCGTTGTCCGGGGTTTCAACTTCACTGAGCAGACGCGACATGGTCAAGCCATAAACCCGGCAAAGCTGATTAAGCTGGCTGGCGTTGGGGCTGGTTTCGCTGCGCTCAATGCGTGACAAGGTTGCCCGACTGATGGCACAGGCGTCTGCCAGCTTCTCCAGCGACCAGCCCTTCTCCTGACGTAACGTTACCAGACGCTGCGCCAGCCGGATTTCCGTCGATAAGGCAGAAGACATACAGCCTCTCATTTATGAGATAATATCTTTTAATTGAGAAAAGGTAGCACGAATATTATTGCATTTAAATTGTACATATAAAAAAAGGTTGTACAGATTAGTGCTATTCGATAAGTTTATTGCGCAGTCGTTTCAAAGTCAGTGTTCGAGGAAGGTCATGGCTATTTACAGTATTGGCGATGTCGCTGAACGTTGCGGCATTAATCCGGTGACACTCCGTGCCTGGCAACGTCGCTACGGGTTACTGAAGCCAAAACGCACGGAAGGAGGCCATCGTCAGTTTGATGACGAGGACATCCAGCGTATTGAAGAGATCAAACGCTGGATTGAAAGCGGCGTGCCGGTTGGAAAAGTCAAAGCGCTACTGGAAGACACCAGTGTTGAAGTCCATGATGGCTGGACCGCCTTGCAGGAAGAGATGATGACCGTACTGCGCCAGGTGCGCCCTGCCGCGCTTCGCGCCAGAATCATGTCGGTCGGTCGCGAACATCCGGTTGACGCCCTGATAGACCACGTTTTTGTTCCGGTCCGCCAGCGGCTGGCACTCGATCAAAACACTGCCCGCACGCTGTGCAGTTTGCTGGATGGCGCACTGATTGATTATGTGGTGTTTTGCCTTAGCAGCGCCCGTAAAAAAGCCGGTAAAGATGCGTTATTAATTGGCTGGGGTAATGAAGATCGCACCCGGCTGTGGCTGGAGGCCTGGCGATTATCGCAACATGGCTGGCGTATCGACGTACTGGCTGAACCGCTCGACCAACCCCGTCCCGAGCTGTTTCCTGGACAGCATCTTTTTGTTTATACTGGAAAAAACCTTACCCATCGCCAGCAGGAACAGCTGACTCACTGGCAGGAACAGGGCTATATGGTAAGTGCTCACGGTATTCACAGTGCCCCGCTCCGGGTAACATAATAAAAAAGGGCGTATACTACGCCTTTTCTGCCCAACAGGGTTTTGATATGAACTGGCAAAAAATTGCGGTGACTTTACTGTTTTTATTGATGGCTATTGGCGGCGTAGGCGGCGTCATGCTGGTCGGCTATTCCGTTATCCTCCACGCCAGATAACCTGAACAACGTTTAAGCGCCGGCCTCCCTGCCTGCATCGCTTTCCCCTGAGTTATGCCAGCAGTCATCACCGGCAAAGCATCATGGCGATCCGCCACGCAGCAACCCGGCAGCATTGCCCATTGCCGCGTGGTGCTCCCTCATCAGCGCTGACACCCACGCATTCGGTACTATCTTATAACCAGCCGGAATTTAACAGCTGGCCGGCAACCGGTATGCTCTTTGCTCCACTATAATCAAAAAGCAAACACCACTATGTCCGATCTCACTTCGTTAACACAGGTTGCGCTGGCAGACGACACGCCAGAGGGGAAAGCGGTTTATATCCGTCAGCCAGGCGACGTTGCCAGGCTGGTTAATCACAGCAACCATGCCCGCAACAATGCGCGGATTATCATGGCGATTGCGCTGGGCGGGGTGTTTCTCGATGCCTATGACCTTGGCGCGCTGGCATTTGGTATTAAAGACGTTGCGCGTGAATTTCACCTGACGCCGACCTAGACCGGGATCGTTGCTTCAGCGATTACCTTTGGTGCCATCGTCGGCGCCCTGGTCGGCGGATATCTCACTGATAAAATTGGCCGCTATCGGGTGTTTATGGCCGATATGTTTTTCTTCGTATTTGCGGCACTGGCCTGTGCCCTGGCGCCTAATGAATATATTCTGGCCGCTGCCCGCTTTATCATGGGACTGGGCGTCGGCATTGATCTACCGGTAGCCATGGCTTTTCTGGCCGAGTTCTCACGACTGCGTGGCCGTGGCAACAAAGCTGCCAGCATCTCACTCTGGTGTCCAACCTGGTATGCAGCAATTTCAATCTCATACCTGCTGGTGCTGATGCTCTATGCCGTGCTGCCGGAAAGTCATACCGACTGGTTATGGCGGCTGATTTTAGGTTTTGGCGCGGTACCGGCAATCGTCATTATTGCTATCCGCAGTCGTTACATGAGCGAATCACCGGTGTGGGCAGCTAATCAGGGCGATCTCGACGGTGCAGCACAGATTCTGCGCCGTGCCTGGGGAATTAATGCACAGGTTGCCAGCGATGCCGATCGCCAGCCAGTACGGCCGGTACGTCGGGCCGGCTGGGCGAATTACGGCACGCTGCTCAAAGGGGTCTATCTCAAACGTACCCTGCTGGCAACCGTGATTGCCGTCGCCTCATCCTTTGCTTATAACGCGGTGGCCTTTGGCTTACCCATCATCATTTCCAGCTTCCTTGCTCAGTCAATGCTGACCACGATTCTGGTTTCACTGGCGCTTAATCTGCTGTTTGCTTTCACCGGCGGCTTGCTGGCGGTACGCCTGGTGCCCCGTTTTGGCGCCTGGAAAATGACTACCCTGGGGTATATTTTGCAGTTCATTGCCTTACTGAGCCTGGCACTGATTGGCCGACCGGCTGACGGACAGCAGGCGGCGCTGGCGATTGCGATGCTGGCGTTGTTCCTGTTTGGCCAGGGCGTTGGACCCGGTTCCCACAGCATGACCTTCGCATCGCTGAGTTATCCCACCTCACTGCGCGGTGTCGGCGTCGGTTTCAATCAGACACTGATGCGCGCCAGTTCAACCGTCTCGCTGTTTCTTTTCCCATTATTGTCAGTGTCGCTGGACACCGGGGTGTTCTGGGTGATTGGCCTGGCGCCGTTTGCCGGTCTGCTGGCCCTGCTGCTGATTCGCTGGGAACCCTCAGGCTACGACATTGATGCCGAAGACTTCTCCGCTAAATAAGATTGCTTAACCGCGTCCTGGTTATACCGGCGCGGTTCTGTTCGCCAGAAACGCCGCCGCCTGTTGCGGAATGCGCGGAAAAGTATGCAAAAACCAGGGGGTAAACTGCTGCGGCTGGTGCGTCATCGCTTGTGCAATATCAGGTAAGGCCGCATAGCGCCAGGCGTCGGCTTCCTGCGGATTCAGACGCGGTTGCGTATCGCTACAGGCAAAGAATACGTGACCATATTCATGTTCTGACATGCCGCTTCCCACCGGCAGGTTATAGTACAGTGTGAATACCGGCGTCAGCGACAGCGCCAGCCCCATTTCCTGTGCAAGACGCCGCTTAGCAGCATCCGGCGTTGCTTCACCAGGTAACGGATGGCCGCAGGTGGTATTACTCCACAGACCGGCACAGTGATATTTGTCGCCAGCACGACGCTGTAACAATAACTCCCCCTGCGAATTAAACACATAAATAGTGATAGCCCGATGCAATAACCCACGGATATGCGCTTCACCTTTTGCCATTTTTCCTAGCGGGCGATCGGCGGTATCCACCAGGATAACTTCAACTTCAGGCATGCAAACTCCTTCCGGCGGCTGGAACGTCACCGTGTCCGCGCTGGATTAATCGAAATAAAGGGAAATCACGCTATAGCGCCGGCACTGCACGACCTGGAGTGGCCATCGCCATCCGGCGCTGACCGCTGATTCTACGGGTAAGCCGCCTGCAGAAAAAGCATGTTTCGCAATGTGAGGCTTATTTTGTTAAATCGGCTGGCTGTGGACAGTCTGGTGCACGATGAGCGACAAACAATCGCGGCAACCGCCACCCGGTTTACTCACCCGGGTGTTGCGACGGGCGAAGCTCTGTCACCGACTTTCTCGGGCGGAAAACGTGGCCGATACCGGCCTGAACCAGACGTGAAATCAGCTGTTCCCCCCCGTTATCATCGGCCTGTACCAGGCCACGTTCGGCGCTGGTGACCGGCACGGTCCACAGCAGATTCACTTTTTCCCCCTCGCGCGGCGGTAACATAAACCGAGCCTGTTCATCCGCCAGCGTAGCGGAAAGAATAAATCCTTCAAATCCAGGCGGCGCCACGTCAGAGAGAAGAGTATGCCCCTCACCCAGCCAGTCAATCTGTTGCCAGGGGAAAGGCGCAAAGCGGGCCAGCGCACTGGCCATATGCACCGCATTCTCTTCAGTCATTACCTGAGCATCAATGGCCATTGCCAGTTCGCAACGCCGGTAGTCTGGCGCTAAGTCCTGATAGAGAAAGTCAACCCATGGCATCGGACGGATGCTCATACCGAGGGTAAGAAATATCCAGTTGCCCTGATGAAAATGCTGGGAAATGGCCATCGGCGGCCAGTCATCCTGATGGATAGCATAGTAACGCAGCGATTCACCAAACTGCTGTTCGTAACACTGCAGCAGCGTGCGTTGTACCGAATCCCATAAATGGTCATCGCGCCAGTCACGCCAGAATAGCCGATGACGTTCCGCCCTGGCGTAGTAATCATTGGTAGACGCCGAACCCAGCGGGGCAGTCAGGCGGTTTTCCCGGATACAACCGGCGGAGAAACTCACCTGCTGTTGCTGATATAAACTCCAGCCGGGGATCACCGCCAGCAGCTGTCCCTGATACCACAACGCGGCACCATCGCCAGCCGGTTCCCAGATAACCTGCAACCCTGCCGCATCAAGCGGTGGCTCTGCTCCCAGCGTCCGGCAATCGGCGGCACTCAGTAACGGTGGGATCCCTTGTTCAATCGCCTGCAGATCCTCCTGCAGCGGTGCCGGTAACAGGTTGCGTAGCCAGCAGCCACGTACGGCGAACCGGCTACGCAAAGATTGCGCTGGCCAGAGGTAGAAATACGCGGTACGTTGGTCCTGTTCAACCACGGCAATCAGCGTTTGCTGCGGGTTTGTCACCTCTAACAGAGGGGGGGAACCTGTCATATAACCTCGACCATCGCTGGGGACATGCTCATTACGGCGCCAGGCGCAGAATGCGTCAGATTGCCGGCAGCCGACAACGGGAAATATCCCAAAAGACAGCATAGCGCGCAAAAAATCGTCGTGACGCCGCTAATCAGCCCGGTTATATGGCAAAAAACGCGCTTACCGGGCGCGTCCCATGCGCGCCATAGCACGCTGGCAAGCGCCCTGGCGAATCGACTGGCGCAACACCGTGCTAATTAAGCGCATGTTTAGCGCCAGCCAGCGACGTCTGACGGGCCCCATGCTGACCCCCAGCTGTTGCTGCGCCCATAGCGGTAATAAGCCGATACCGGCCTGCAGCATAATTTTCATCGCCGGGCGGGCCTGCCAGCTGGGCGACGGTGCGTTCATCAGAATATTAAACACCGCCCTGGTGCGCTCGTCACAACGCAGCGCCGGCCGCATCTGTGCCAGATAATGATCCACCGCCGCAACCGACTCCGGCACCCCACCGGCACCCAGAGCCCTGGCGACCCGTGCCGCTTCACGATAATACTCATCCTGATGCTTCACGCTTAGCTGAGGGTTTTTATAACGCAAATGGGCAGCCAGGAAACGGCTGGTTTCCGCAACATGAACCCAGGTAAGCAGCGCCGGATCTCTGGCGGCGTAAGGCTGCCCCTGTGCATCATGCCCGCTGACCTGTAAATGGATGCGTTTTACCCGTTCAATCAGCGTTGAGGCATCATTGCTGTTACCAAAAGTGGTGACCGCAATAAACTGACTGGTACGACGCAGACGCCCCAGCATATCTTCGCGAAAACGTGAATGGTCCCATACTCCAGCCAGTGCCGAAGGGTGCAGCATCTGCATTAGCAGCGCGCTGATACCGCCGCACAACATAGATGGAAAATCACCATGTACCTGCCAGATCACGCTATCTGGCCCATAGAGCCCGGGGTCACCGGCAGGCTGGCTAAGGTCAAATTCATTAAGGGACAGGCCGTTAAGTCGAAAGACCTGCTGTTGAATGCGGTCACGAAAACCAGTCATAGCGATACCCGTACTCAGCCTCCCGACCATGATGACCGCCGCCGGCAGAACACGCGCCAGCGGGGTTTCATCACGGGCCTACAGCAGCGTAAATGTGCCCTTGCGGGTACGCGCGGAATCCAGGCCAATCAGCACGTCAAAGCGGCCAGGCTCAGCAACATACTGCATTCGGGCATTCCAGAACTTCAATGCATTAACATCTATCGGGAAAGTAACGGTCTGCGTTTCCCCCGCCTTAAGGAAAATCCGTTTAAAGCTTTTCAGTTCTTCCACCGGACGGCTGAGGCTGGCTGTCTGATCGTGCAGATAAAGCTGCACCACGGTTGCCCCGTCGCGTTTACCGCTGTTAGTGACGGTGACGCTGGCATTAAGGCTACCGTTGCGGGGCAGCGTTTTAGCGGAAAGTCGCACCTCTGACAGGGTAAAGCGGGTGTAGCTTAAACCATAGCCGAACGGATAAAGCGGGCCGTTGGCAGCATCATAGTAATGCGACGTGTACTTATTCGGATGCTCGAAGTCGTAAGGGCGCCCGGTTTGCAGATGATTGTAATAAACCGGGATCTGACCAACTGAACGCGGAAACGACATCGGCAACTTACCGGACGGGTTGTAATCACCAAACAGCACGTCAGCGATAGCATTCCCCCCTTCGGTCCCGCTAAACCAGGTCTCCAGCATTGCATCGGCCTGGCTGTCCTCTTTGACCAGCGCCAGCGGTCGGCCATTCATCAGCACGATCACCAGTGGTTTACCGGTGGTTTTCAGCGCATCCAGCAGTTTCAGCTGACTGGACGGGATAGTAATATCGCTGCGACTGGACGCCTCATGAGCCATCCCCTGCGATTCCCCCACCACAGCCACGACCACATCTGCTTTTTTCGCCACCGCCAGCGCGTCATCAATCATCACCTGTGGCGAACGCCGGTCAACGCTGACCGCTGCTTCATACTGATTAAGGAAATCCTGAATGCCTTTATTATCGGTGACGTTGGCACCTTTGCTGAATAACACAACGGCTTTACCCGCCAGCGCGTTGCGGATACCCTGCAATACCGTCACCGATTGCCCGCTCACGCCGGCAGCAGACCAGCTGCCCATCATGTCGCGCTGACTGTCCGCCAGCGGTCCAACCACAGCAATGGTGCCGGATTTTTTCAGCGGCAAAGTTTCCAGCCGATTCTTCAGTAGCACCAGGCTCTTACGCGCGACATCACGCGCCTCGACACGATGAAGCCGGCTTTCAGCATTGGTATCACGGGGATCGCTGCCCGCCGGACCAAGGTGGCTGTAGGGATCGTTAAATAACCCCATATCGTACTTCACATTCAGCACATGACGCACCGCATCATCAATTTCTGCTTCGCTCACCGCGCCGCTTTTCACCAGACCGGGCAGATACTTACTGTAATACTCATCGCTCATACTCATATTAACGCCGGAGGTAATCGCAATGCGGACCGCATCCTGAGGGTCACTGGCAACGCCGTGTTTCATCAGTTCTTTAATGGCGCCGTGATCGCTGATAGTGATCCCTTTAAATCCCCATTTATCACGCAAAATGTCTTTTAACAGCCAGCTGTCAGCGGTGGCGGGCACACCGTTAAGAGAATTCAGCGCCACCATGACACCACCGCTGCCGGCATCAAGGGCGGTTTTATAACCCGGCAGATAATCCTGAAACAGCCGCTGCTGGCTCATATCCACGGTGTTGTAATCACGTCCGCCTTCCACCGCGCCATAGGCGGCAAAGTGTTTCACGCTGGTCATGACATTAAAGCGATCGGCCGGGCTTTTGCCCTGCATGGCACGCACCATCGTGCGTCCCATCTGAGAGGTCAGGTAGGTATCTTCGCCAAACCCTTCCGAAACACGCCCCCAGCGTGGATCGCGGGTGATATCCACCATCGGTGCCCAGGTCATATTCAGGCCGTCATCGGCCGCTTCATATGCGGAAATGCGTCCAACGGTATTCACTGCATCAAGATCCCAGCTGGAAGCAAGTCCTAAGGTAATCGGGAAAATGGTGCGCTGACCGTGGATGACATCATAAGCAAAAAAAAGCGGGATCTTCAGGCGACTCAACTGCATTACCTGATCCTGCATCGCACGAATATCGGGCCGGGTAACGGTATTAAATATCGCGCCAACCTGCCCTTTTTTAATCATCTCGCGGATGACTGTTTTGGGATTATCCGGCCCCACGCTGATAAGACGCAGCTGGCCAATTTTTTCATCCAGCGTCATTTTATCCAGCAGCTGAGCGACAAAAGCATCGCGAGCCTGCTGGGTCAGCGGGTGAGTACCAAAAGGCGATTCTGCCATGACCGGCTGCACAATCAGCGTCGCCGCCAATCCTAAACCACACATCCATTTCATCAAAAATGCTCTCTCAACGCATTGCCTAACAAGGGGTTTTTGGCTCAAACTTACAGCTTAGCGCAGTTTGCCATAACATGGCATAGACGCCCAGCGCTATCACATCAGGCTGAGAGGCCGCTAGCAGATCCCTCGGTCACAGGCAGACGGCTAAACTATAAAAAACGTATGTTTATAAGGACATCTCATGGAATCAACCATCACGCCCGACATCCACACCCTGCTGACCAGGATGTCACAGATCGTTGGCAAAGGGCATCTGCTCACCGATCCGCGTAAAACCGAACGTTACCGTAAAGGCTTTCGCTCCGGCTGCGGTGAAGCGCTGGCAGTGGTGTTTCCCGGCTCGTTGCTGGAACAGTGGCGCCTGCTGCAAGCCTGCGTTGATGCCGGTGTTATCGTTATTATGCAAGCGGCCAATACCGGGTTGACTGAGGGATCGACCCCCAGCGGCAACGACTATGATCGTCCGCTGGTAATTATCAGTACCCGGCGTCTGGACCGGATCCAGCTGCTGGACGGAGGTAAACAAGTGCTGGCATTACCGGGCAGCACGCTTTATCAGCTGGAAAAAATCCTCAAACCACTGGGTCGTGAACCGCATTCGGTGATCGGTTCTTCCTGTATCGGTGCCTCAGTGGTAGGCGGCGTGTGTAATAACTCCGGCGGTGCCCTGATAAAACGCGGGCCGGCATGGACCGAAATGGCGCTCTATGCCCGTATTGACGAACAGGGAACGCTGCAGCTGGTTAATCATCTCGGCATCGCGCTGGGTGAAACCCCGGAACAAATTCTCACGCGCCTTGATGATGAAACCTGGCGTCCACAGGACGTTCAACACGACCAGTGTCACGCCTCTGATAACGAATACGCCAGCCGGGTCCGCGATGTTGATGCCTACACCCCTTCACGCTTCAATGCTGACGCCCGCCGTCTGTATGAAGCTTCTGGCTGTGCTGGCAAACTGGCAGTTTTTGCCGTCCGGCTGGATACGTTTATTGCCGAACCAGAACAGCAGGTTTTTTATATTGGTACCAATAATACGGCAATGCTGACCCGCCTGCGGCGTGAAATTTTGACACATTTCACGCATCTGCCGGTTGCCGGCGAATATCTGCATCGCGATATGTTTGATATTGCAGAAAAATATGGCAAAGATACCTTTCTGATGATTGATAAACTTGGCACCGATCGCATGCCACTGTTTTTCACTCTGAAAGGCCGTGTCGATGCCCTGCTGAACCGGCTGCCTTTTATTGCTCCTCACTTTACTGACCGACTGTTGCAACGGGTAAGTAGCTGGTTTCCTTCCCATTTACCGCCGCGTATTGTCCAGTACCGCCAGCGCTTTGCCCATCATCTTATGCTGAAAATGTCCGGTGATGGCGTAGAAGAAGCCCGACGCTTCCTGTCGCATTTTTTTGCTGAAGGTGACGGTGAGTTTTTTTCCTGTACTGCAGAAGAAGGTCGCAAAGCCTTTCTGCATCGCTTTGCCGCCGCCGGCGCGGCGGTCCGTTATCAGGCGGTACATCATCAGGAAGTCAGTGAAATTCTGGCGCTGGATATCGCTCTGCGTCGTAATGATCATGACTGGTATGAACAGCTGCCGGCTGAATTTGACTCCATGCTGTTACACCGGCTCTACTATGGCCATTTCTTTTGCCACGTGTTTCACCAGGATTATATTCTGCCCAAAGGGGTCGATGTCCATGCGCTGAAAGAGAAGATGCTGGCATTGCTGCGTCAGCGCGGTGCGCAGTACCCTGCTGAACACAATGTTGGCCATTTATATGAAGCTCAGCCGCAGCTGGCTGCGTTTTATCAACAGCTCGATCCGACCAACAGCTTTAATCCGGGGATTGGAAAAACCAGTAAATGCCGCCACTGGCACTGAATACTGCTGGCAACAGCGTCATCGCACGCTGTTGCCAGCACTCTGCAATTAGCTTCCTTTCTCCGCTTCCTGCACCATCAGGCTACCATCGCGGCGTTCAATAATCATGGTCTGTGGCACGGATAACACAATGCCTTCTTTACGCAACCGGGTCAGAATATCAAACAGCAGATCGCTTTTTGCACCGCTGACCAGGCGCGGTGTTGACACATTACCCGTCACGCTGAGAGTAATACCGGACGGTGCCAGCTCCTTAAAGGAAACCGACGGTTCCGGCGTTTCCAGAATGCGCTCATTCTCGCTGTACACATCCAGCAGCAGCTGACGGACCTGTGCCGGGTCGATATCCAGCGGGAAGGTCAGCGTAATGGTAACCACGCCCTGGGCGTTTCCCATGGTGGCATTACGTACGTTCTGGGAAATAAGCTGCGAATTTGGCACAATCACCGTCGATTTATCGGTCAGCTGAATCTCGGTGGCGCGCACGTTAATCCGCCGGATATCGCCCTCAATTCCGCTGATACTCACCAGATCACCCACTTTTACCGGCCGTTCTGTCAGCAGGATCAGACCGGAAATAAAGTTTTTTACGATTTCCTGTAAACCAAAACCAATACCAACCGACAGCGCACTGACAATCCATGCCAGCTTGTTCCACTGTAATCCCATAATTGACAGCGTCAGTAAAATAACCAGTACGTAACCGATATTAGACAGCAAGGTAATTAACGACACCCGCATGCCAACATCCAGCGAGGTTTTAGGCAGGAAATCATATTCCAGCCAGCGGCGCAGTGAACGCAGCGCGTAAATCCCGACCACCAGACAAATCAGGGCATTCACCACATGAGCCGGCACGATATCCAGCGATTCCAGCCCCTTGCCTCCCCAGAACTCAATGGCTTTTTGCACCAGCTCAATGGGCGTCGAACTGCTGAAGGTGCCATTAAGCACCGCCATTGCCGCCATAAGAACCAGCAGGGTTTTACCCACGCCGGAGAGCAGCGACGCCGCCTGACCAAGATAGCGTTCATCAATATTCAACGACGCCTGAATACGTTTACCACTGGGGTTATGCGTAGAAAACAGGCTTTCACAGCCATCCACCAGCAGCTGGCTAAGAATGTAAAACGAACCAAATACAATACCAAACCACACCAGTTCATAACTGAGAAAGCGTGCCAGGGTGACATAGCCAATCACCAGCGTCACCAGAATCGCCACCCCCACCAGGGTAATTGCCATCTGGATCAGACCGACCAGGGTTGAGCGCGCTTCCGGCGTCTCCCCCTGCTGCACCATCTGCCGGCGTACGCGGTTAGTCCGGAAACTGATAGCCAGCGCGGTCCAGCCAATCAGCAGTGCGGTCAGACCGTTGGCCAGCACCGTGGTATTAATGCTGGCGTTAGCGCTGATATTAAAACTTTCAACGGTCTGGAAGACAAAAACCAGTGCGGCGGTAAAGGGCGGAAACGGTTTTAATGCCAGTGCCACCGGATTCGAAATGGAAGGCAGGCGCCAGGAGGGACGACGGGTGGACAAAAATGCCCGTCCCAGTCCGGCAATCAGGCCGCAAAGAATACTAAGATGCACCAGCCGCTCGGCAAAATCCCGCACGCCATCGGCCACCTCATCACGTCGGATAAAGGCCATTTCAAAACAGCTGAAAGCAACAACCAGAGTTGCCAGGGTCGTCAGGGCGATAGCTGCCGCCAGGAAACTACGCCGCAGCCGCCCTTCCGGCAGCTTATGAATGCCAACCCAGGCGAGAAATTGCTCCGTATAACGGCGACCAAATGAGGCCACCAGCAGGCCAGCCACCAGCCACAGCAGGGTGCCCAGCCGCCAGCCGGGTTCCCAGGAAAGCGCGGCTGTTGCCTTAAGATCATCAACAAAATCGCTGATTTTACTGCTGTCTTCCTGCTGGGTATTAAACAAGGGCGCCCAGAATCTGGCGCCGAAGATACTGCCTGCATTCAGCGCCAGCTGAGTTTTTAACGCAATACGGCGCAGGTTAACAATTTGTGTCGACAGATTAATCGCCCCCACCCGGATAGCTTCGGCCTGTTTAATCTGATCGTCGAGTTGCTGCATCTGAGCGGCCAGCTTTTTACGTTTACTGGTAACCTCGGCGGTTTCTTTTACCCCGCTGTCGGGTTTCGGTGCCGGCCCCAGCACGCTAAGCTGGGTTTGCAGCTGGGCTTTTTGCGGCTGCAAAGCCTGGGCCAAGGTATCAGCATCGGTGGAGAGTTGCAGCGTCAGATCATTCAGGTCGCTGAGTTTACTTTCACTGTTTTCCTCAGCGTTTTCCGTTGACACTTGTTGCTTAATTTTATCCAGCACTTTTTGCATTTTAGGCAGCTCAACCGCGGGGTTGACCTTAACCGCCTGTTTGCTACTTTGCGCCACGCTGTCACCGTCATCAGCCAGCGTTATCAGCGGCGTCAGCGTCAGCAAAGATACCCGAAGAAAACCTAACCACCAGGACATAGCGTTATTTTCCCATTGCTTAAATCAGCAGACTGACCAGGTCTGTATTAGCCTGAATTTTTCGCGCTAGTTTATGCCGCCGCGGCGGTCAGTGCTATAAGAATTGCTAATGAAATGCCGCGACGCGATCGCCATATTTCGCCGTGCCACATTAAATGAAAAGAGTCCGCTCCACCACCACCAACTGCACGCCACGCCCGGCAATTCGCCGCCTGCTGCAGGCGAAACTGACCGGCGGATAATGGGGGTTACCCGCCCGCTATCTGGCGCGAAAATCACCCCGGAAATAATAAGCAGTGGACGTAATTCCCGCTCAGCGTAAGGCCGCTGACGTCAGGCAGGCGCAGCATTAATCTATTCCTGAGCCGGCGGCAGAGTTATCCTCTGTCGCCGGAGATAAAGCTTACTCAACCGCCAGCGCACCTGCACGTCGGTTACTGACCACCTCCGCGGCTTTTGCTTTGCGATAGTTCAGCGCCGCCGCCGGCACCGGTGCCGCTTTTCCGGTCTCCATCCAGTCACGAATGCGGTTAGCATCGGCAAAGTGGGTATACTTACCGAACGCATCCAGCACCACCAGCGCTACCGGTTTATGGTTCATCACCGTCCGCATTGCCAGGCAGTGACCGGCTTCATTGGTAAAGCCGGTTTTGGTCAGCTCAATTGTCCATTTTTGGTTATAAATTAAATGATTGGTATTGCGAAATGGCAGCTGATAAGCCGGATGCGTAAATAGCGCTGTCTCTTCATGAGTGGTACTGAGCTGACCGATTAACGGGTAATTTTTTGTCGCCAGCAGCAGCTTAATCAAATCACGCGCGGTGGACACATTGTCAAGCGACAACCCGGTAGGCTCAACATAATGGGTATGACGCATCCCCAGCGCCTGCGCTTTGGCATTCATCGCACGGATAAAAGCCTGATAACCACCAGGATAGTGCGCCGCAAGGCTGGCTGCAGCGCGGTTTTCCGATGACATCAGCGCCAGCAGCAGCATGGTTCGGCGACTGATCTGGCTGTTAAGTTTTACCCGGGAAAAAACCCCGCGCATTTCCGGTGTATTGCTGATATCAACCGTCAGCATCTGGTCCAGCGGCTGATGAGCATCCAGCACCACCATCGCCGTCATCAGTTTTGTCAGTGAGGCAATCGGACGAACGCGGTCGGGATGACTTTCAAACAAGACCTTGCCACTACGGGTATCAATCACCATCGCACTGCCGGAAGCAATTTGCGGTTGTGCCAGCGGGGCAATATCTTCAAGTTGAGTACGGGCAAGGGTGGAGCTGGAGAAAACAGGCGTTGCAAATAACAGCGCCAGAGCAAGCAGCGAAAAACGTTTTTTTGCAGGCATGACAGTAACCGGTTAGCATCAATTAGGATATCAGACAGGCTCAGCCTTTCCCTTCCAGGCAAAGGCTGGCAACGCATCATACTCCTTTCTGCTGCGGTTTTCCTACCACGTAATGATCCTGATAAGCCTGCAGGCAGGCCAGCGCCCGACGGTGACCTGCTGAATTACATCAGTAAATAGCCGTAACCCCAGATAACAACGGTCAGCGCCAGCAACACTTCCAGCACCAGCACGCCAATTGCCAGGGTCGAACCGGAAAAACGCAGGCTCTCCTCGCGATCAAGATTCAGAAACAGCGGGATGCCGACAAACAGCAAATAACCGGTATAAATCAGTGCCAGCGCGCCCACCAACACACACAGCCATACCAACGGGTAAAGGGCGACAATACCGCTGATAAACAATGGCGTCGCGGTATAGCCAGCAAACACCGTACAGCGATCGAGCGCTGGCCGCTGTGGGTAATCACGCGCCATCCAGTAAATCACCCGTCCCATCACCGCGACCCCGGCAAGAATCAGCAGATAAAACAGCACGGCCAGCGCCAGCGCATTCAGCACCTCCAGCCGCACTTTTGTCGGCGCGCCCAAATCCCATCCCAGCTGTGTCGTGCCGATAAATGCACAGATAACCGGCACCGCGGCCAGCAGCAGAACATGATGAATATAATGGTGTGAAACGCTTTCGTTTTCCTGCTGGATATTGCGCATCTCACGGCCTGGATGCGCCAGCAAACCCCAGACATGGTTCATAGCATCACTCCTTACAGGCTAAAAGCGGACTGCGTTTTGTGCCATCGGCAACACGATGGGAACGCTTTAAGTATAATGGTGTGAAGAGATTAGGTGTCTGTCTGGTTGTTTTTTGTGCTAAGTCATTAAAATAAAGGAATAAAAAACCGAACGGCCGCAACGACTTTCTGACAGCAGAACGAACGGAGGATGGATGCACTTCAATATCAGCCAGCTTATTGAACAATATGGTTATCTGGCGCTGTTTCTCGGCTGTATCGCCGAAGGTGAAACCTTCACACTGCTTGGTGGCGTAGCCGCACATGAAGGGTTATTAGATTACGGCTGGACGGTACTGGTGGCGATTACTGGCGGGATTATTGGTGATACCGCACTCTACTTTGTCGGACGTCATTACGGCGAGCGCATTCTGCGACGCTTTAAAAAACATCAGCCGCAAATACGTAAAGCGCAACGGCTGATCCATAAATACCCTACCTGGTTTGTCATTGGCGTACGCTTTATGTATGGCTTACGCATCGTTGGGCCAATCATTATTGGTGCCAGCCATCTTAAACTCAGGCGCTTCCTGCCCCTTAACGTACTTGGCGCCATTATCTGGGCGCTCCTGTTCGTCTCACTCGGTTATCTGGGTGGCGAAGTCATTGGCCCGTGGTTACATAAATTCGACCGGCAGCTGAAGTACCTTTTCTGGCTGGTTCTGGTGATTATTATCGCGCTAATTTTACGCTGGTTATGGCGCGACCACCGTAAAAATAATGCGCAGGACAGCGACTGATCGCATCTGGCATAGCCCTGCTACTGACGGCCAATACCCGACGTAACCCGGACTGATGAACCTCCCCGAAGCTAAAAGCCACTTTTAGCCTGTCACCCGCATATCAGCTGGCTATAGTTAATGGAGAGATATCCGTTGTAATGCAGTAAGGGGCATGGAATGAATGAGGTTAAACGCCATATTGGCGATCACGGAGTGATTGGCGATTTACGGACCTGCGCGCTGGTTGCCAGCGATGGCACCATTGATTATCTTTGCTGGCCGGATCTGGACAGCCCGTCGGTTTTCAGCGCACTACTCGATAGCGACAACGCCGGGTTGTTCAGCATCAGCCCGACCTGGGAAAATGCACGGCAGCAGCAAATTTATCTGCCGGACAGCAATATTCTTCAGACCCGCTGGCTGGGGGAAAAAGGCGTGGCAGAACTCACCGATTATATGCCGCTCTGTCAGCAGGAAAATCACCTGCCCCGTATCATCCGGCGTATTAAAGCGGTTAAAGGCGAAGTGACTATTGCACTGCGTTGTGCGCCGGTTCATGATTATGCCCGTGCGCCAACAACCCTCAACCTGAAACCCGGTTTTGCCGATTTTTCCGCTCCGCAGCAGACAACCTTACGTCTGCGCTCGCCGGTTAAGCTCAGCCAGGATGGCCAGCTCGCCACCGCCCGTTTTACCCTGAAAGCCGGCGAAAGCGCCGAATTTATCTTTGGTGCCGCCGACGATCCGGCGCTGGCTCAGGACAACGGCGATCGCTGTTTTCATGACACGCTGCGGGCCTGGCAACGCTGGAGTCAGCAAAGCACCTATCAGGGTCGCTGGCGTGAAGCGGTCAATCGCTCGGCGCTGGTACTGAAACTGCTGACTTCGTGGCAGCATGGTTCTATCGCCGCCGCCGCCACCTTCGGGCTGCCGGAGGAGCCTGGCGGTGAACGTAACTGGGATTATCGTGCCTCCTGGATCCGTGATGCTTCTTTTAGCATGTATGCCCTGATGCGCCTCGGCTATGTCGATGAAGCCAGGCATTTCACTGGCTGGGTGGCCCGTTGCGTTGAAAACAGTCATCAGCAGATGGAAAAACTGCAGGTGATGTACCGGCTGGATAGCGGCACCGAACTTAAGGAAACGACCCTGGATAATCTCACCGGCTACGCCGGATCGCGGCCGGTACGTATTGGTAACGATGCCTGGCGCCAGTCTCAGCTGGATATTTACGGTGAGCTGATGGATGCCATCTATCTTGCGAATAAATACAGTGAAGCCATTTCTTACCGTGGCTGGAGTCATGTTTGCAGGATGATCGACTATCTGTGCGAAAACTGGCAGCAACCCGATGCCGGTATCTGGGAAATGCGCGGCGAACCGGAGCACTTCCTGCATTCACGATTAATGTGCTGGGTTGCGCTCGATCGGGCAATCCGTCTGGGGGAAAAACGTTCGTTGTCGATGCCCTACCAACGCTGGAACGATGCCCGTAACGCTATCCGCAGTGATATCTGGCAAAATTTCTGGCATGCCGAACGCGGCCATTTTACCTCCACCCGCCATGGTCAGTACCTTGATGCATCAATGCTGCTGATGCCGCTGGTTCGTTTTGTCAGTGCCACCGACCCCGACTGGCTGGCAACGCTGGATGCCATTAAAACGCATCTGGTCAGCGATGGTCTGGTGCGGCGCTACAATATCAAAGAGACGCCGGCAGACAAGCTTAATGGCGAAGAAGGGTCATTTGTCGCCTGCTCTTTCTGGTATGTTGAATGTCTGGCACGCGCCGGCCGCCTTAACGAAGCGCACTTTGAGTTTGAAAAACTATTGAAATACGCCAGTCCGCTGGGACTCTACGCAGAAGAGTTTAATTCACGGGGCTTTGCGCTGGGTAACTTTCCCCAGGCGCTCAGTCATCTGGCCCTGATCAGCGCCGCCTTTTTTCTTAATCGCAAACTTAACGGCACAGACCCGCTCTGGCAACCATGATCATCACCTGCACCGTTTTTTCACGCGGCGTCAGCCCGAAAACGGGGCCGCCGGGTGAAAATAATAAGTAAAGTTAAACGAAAGCAGAAAATGCGGGTTTATTCGCAGCTCATAATGAACATATAATGTGCAGCCTCAGGAACAGTCCCGGCGTCCGACTGCCCATTAACCGCCTTAAACAGATTAACCAGAGAATTATGAAAAAAAGCATTCGCGCAATTGTCACCATGGCCCTGGTAGTGGCGGCCTGCAGTCAGACAGCTCAGGCTGTGGTATATCCTCTGCCACCGGCGAACAGTCGCCTTATTGGCGAGAATCTTGAAATCACCGTTCCACAGGATAATACCTTACCGCTGGAAGCCTTTGCTGCGCAGTATCAGATGGGCCTCAGCAATATGCTTGAGGCCAATCCGCATACCGACGTCTACCTGCCGAAACCAGGGTCGAAACTGATCATTCCACAGCAGCTGATTCTGCCGGACGCACCACGCGAAGGCATTATTATTAACAGTGCTGAGATGCGTCTTTATTATTACCCGAAAGGCACCCACACCGTGGTCGTGCTGCCAATCGGTATCGGCGAACTGGGTAAAGATACGCCGATGAACTGGACCACAAAAGTGGAAAGTAAGCGGGCAAACCCGACCTGGACGCCAACGGCGAAAATGCATGCGGAATATATTGCTGCCGGTACGCCGCTTCCCAGGGTGGTGCCAGCCGGTCCGGATAATCCGATGGGGCTCTATGCGCTCTACATCGGTCGTCTGTATGCCGTTCACGGCACCAATGCCAATTTTGGTATTGGCCTGCGTGTCAGCCATGGCTGCGTACGTCTGCGCGCCGACGATATCAAATGGCTGTTTGATAACGTGCCGGTCGGCACCCGGCTGCAGTTTATCAACCAGCCGGTCAAAGCCACCGTTGAACCCGATGGCACACGCTGGATAGAAGTGCATAACCCACTTTCCGCCAACGAAGAAGAATTCAATTCGCGCGCGCCGGTACCCATTGCGATCCCGGCTGCGGTCAATAAAATCATTTCTGACAACAGCGTTACCAGCCAGGCGATTGACCAGGCGCTGCAGCGCCGTAGCGGCATGCCAACAAATCTTAATGGTGCCGATACTGCCGCCCAACCGGTGCCGGTGCCAGAAAACAGCAGCGCGCAGCCTAAAGAAGAACCGTTGACACCGCAGGGTATCAACCAACCACAGGCCACTGACGCCCCGGCAAACGACAGTGCCACACCACAGCCGGCCAGTGCTCAGCCGGAAACCAGCGACAGTAACGCCGTCACCCCGCAGGCAGGTTAAGTTACTCCGTAGCAGAAAGGCCGCTACGGCGGCCTTTCTGCTGTCTGCGGCCCGCCCTGTTCCTTCTTTTCTTCCACCACGCCCCCGTCATCATCCCCACAACGTTTGGCTTTCCGGCAGCAACCTTAGCCACAAAAAGACACCGCTGAATCGCGCTATCTGGCGGTAAACGACGCTACTGTCATGCCGTTGTCATCGCAGCGGCGTATCACCGTCATTCAACCGCTATAAACCTGATAACAGGCTTACTGTTTAACCTGACATCATCGGTAAAGAGGTTTTATGAGTGACACTCCCTATGAGAACCGTTCCCCCGCCGTCTCCTCCGTCGCCATGTTACAGCGTAAAAACAGCCGATTTTCAGTGCTGATATTCTGGCTGTTACTGCTGCTGGGCATTGCCTTTGCCGGCGTCAACCTGTTCAGAGATGTTGCCGGCTCTGGTACCCAGGTAACCAGCTATACGCCTTTTTTACTTCTGGGACTGGCATTACTCATCGCGCTAGGCTTTGAGTTTGTTAATGGTTTTCACGATACGGCCAATGCCGTGGCCACTGTGATTTACACCCATTCCCTGACGCCAACGGTGGCCGTACTCTGGTCAGGCTTTTTTAATTTTCTTGGGGTTATGCTGTCGAGCGGTGCCGTCGCCTTCGGCATTATTTCATTGCTTCCGGTAGAACTGATTTTACAGGCCGGTACCCCGACGGGTTTTGCTATGGTTTACGCGCTGTTATTCTCAGCCATTATCTGGAACCTGGGCACCTGGTGGTTCGGCCTGCCCTCCTCTTCTTCACATACGCTGATTGGATCGATTATTGGCGTCGGGCTGGCCAATGCCCTGCTCAATGGCCGCAGCGGTGCCAGTGGTGTTGACTGGGATCAGGCGCTGAAGGTGGGGTATGCCTTGCTGTTGTCACCGCTGGTGGGATTTTTCTGCGCCGCACTGCTGATGATTGCCATGAAGATGATGGTTAAAAATCGTCAGCTGTATCGCGCACCTGAAGGCCATAAACCGCCCCCGGCCTGGATCCGTGCAGTACTGATCCTGACTTGCACCGGGGTTTCATTTGCCCACGGCTCGAACGATGGTCAGAAAGGAATGGGGCTAATCATGCTGATTCTGGTGGGTACCATGCCAATTGCCTATGCGCTGAACCGGTCGACACCAACCTCCGACAGCCCGCATGTGGCGGCACTTGCCACCGCCACCAGCCAGCAACTGTTACAGCAGTATGCACCAACGCAACCCGCCGCTGGCAGCAGCAACCGTCAGGTGCTTACCGCCTTTGTCGGTAGCGAAGTGCTTAATCCACAGGTCATTCCTGCCCTGGCACAGCTTACAGCAAGCATTGGCCAGCAAATTCAACATTATGGTTCGGTTAATCGTATTCCAGCCGGGTCGGTGCAAAATACCCGTAATGATATGTATCTGGCATCTGAAACAATCAAAACGCTTAAAACCAGCCCCCAGGTCAGGCTGGATGACGCAACACAGCATAACCTCACCGCGCTGAAAAGTGAGCTCGACAAAGCCACCCGCTATATTCCATTCTGGGTCAAAGTGGTGGTCGCTATTGCCCTGGGACTGGGTACCATGGTGGGCTGGCGGCGCATTGTGATCACCGTCGGCGAAAAAATAGGGAAAACTCATCTGAGTTATGCGCAGGGTGCCAGCGCCGAGCTGGTGACGATGGCCACAATTGGTGCCGCCGATACCTTTGGACTGCCGGTTTCCACCACCCATGTCCTCTCTTCCGGGGTGGCCGGGGCCATGGCGGCCAATCATTCTGGTTTACAGGTCGCCACGTTGCGTAATCTGGCCATTGCCTGGTTACTGACACTGCCGGTATCAATTCTGCTGTCTGCCTGTCTCTACGGCTTATTTACCCATTTGTGAACCGACAAGGGAAATCGCATTAATACCCGGCCACCGCCCGCCACAGGCGGGCGGTGAGCAGTGCGGCCAGCATCACTACCAGCGCGGCAGCCAGGTATATGGCATCTATCCCCCAGTGTCCAATCATCAGTCCGGCCAGCGGCCCGGTTATGCCGAGACCAAAATCAAGAAACGCCGAGTATAACCCCAGTGCCGCCCCCTGACTCTGCGGTGATACCTGACGAATAGCCTCAACACCCAGTGCGGGAAACACCAGCGAAAAACCAGCCCCGGTCAAAAACGCGCCCATATCCACCAGCCAGACGCTGCCGGCCTGCCAGATCATCAGCAAACCCAGTGCTTCAACAACAAACGAAACCAGCGCAACCCGTGCGCCACCAAAGCGCGGAATCGCGGCGCTAAACACCAGCCGCATCATAATAAAGCCAAGACTGAACAACGTCAGAGAAAACGCGGCACCCTGCCACTGGTGACTGGAAAAATAAAGCGTAATAAAAGTGGCAATAGTACCAAAGCCAACCGTTCCCAGGCCCAGGCAAAAACCAAAGAGCCAGATACGGGAAAAAACCCGGCTAAAGGGGATACGTTCACCGACGGTGACATTAACATCCTGCCGTTGTGAAGCCAGCCAGAACCCCACCATCGCCATTAGCATAATCAGTATTGCAAAGCCGGCAATATTGAATGCCTGATTCAGCAGCACGCCGAGCGGCGCACCAATTGCCATCGCCAGATAGGTTGCCACACCATTCCATGAAATAACGCGGGCGCTCTGCGTGGTCCCCACGCGGTTAATTCCCCACAGCATTGATGAAGTGGCGGTCAGGCTTTCGCCAAAACCGAGCAGTACCCGGCCCAGCGCCAGTAACAGCAGGCTGACCAGCGGCCGCGCGGCAAACAGCATTGCCAGCAGCGTAAGTAAGCCGCTGGCCCCGCACAATAACAGGCCAACGCACACCACTTTTTTCGGACCGAGTAAATCGGAATAACGCCCGGCCTGCGGATGACTTATCAGCGTAGAAAAATATTGTAAGCTGATAATCAGGCCGGCAATAAAAGAGCTGTATCCCAGGGTGTGATGAACGTATCCAGGCAGCACAGCCAGCGGCAGGCCAATCGACAAATAACAGAAGAAGGTAAAGATAACCACAGAAAAAATGCGCTTGTTAAGCTGTGCGCTGCTCAGCGCCGGGGTGACGGTCATAGTGAAACCAACAGGAAGGCTGTTATTTTTTCCCCATCTTACACCCCCGCCGCACAGAGATCTCGTGCACAATCACTAAAACTATTCTCAATTAGCTGTGCAGACGCTAACTCAGACAACCGGCTGACGACTAATCTGGCGGGCGTACTCTTTTTCAATGGCAACGGCAATGGCAGCGGAGTGAGTCATAACGCGAATCAGCATAAACAGATCGCTGGCTTCAGAATAAACCTTTCGCAGATAGCCCAGCCACTGTTTGATGCGGGCGACGTGGTACATACCGGTGTCGCCCTGCTTCTCCAGCTGAACGTAACGATGCAGCAGTTGTAAAACTTCCGGCCAGGGCATCGGTGGCGCATTTTGCTTAATCACATTGCTGAGGTTAGGCAGGTTGAGCGCGCCGCGACCCACCATAACATCATGGCATCCGCTGATTGCCATACAACGGTGGGCGCTTTGCCAGTCAACGATTTCACCGTTAGCAATGACCGGTATTGTCAGACGCCGACGGATTTCACCGATGGCAGCCCAGTTAATCCGCTCGGCTTTATAGCCGTCTTCTTTCGTCCGGCCATGCACCACCAGCTCGCTGGCACCCGCCTGCTGTACCGCATCAGCGATGTCAAAGCGTCTGTCGTCAGAATCCCATCCCAACCGTACCTTCACGGTAACCGGCAAATGCGACGGTACGGCGGCGCGTATCGCCTGTGTCGCACGATAAATCAGCTCAGGATCTTTCAGCAGGCTTGCCCCACCACCACTGCCATTAACCGTCTTTGATGGACAGCCGCAGTTGAGGTCCACTCCCCAGGAACCGAGTTCCACCGCTCTGGCAGCATTTTCCGCCAGCCACTGCGGATATTGTCCCAGGAGCTGGACACGTACCGGGGTACCTGAAGGCGTACGGCTAGCCCGGTATAATTCAGGACACAGGCGATAAAACAGTTTTACCGGTAGCCGCTGGTCAACCACGCGCAAAAACTCACTGATACAAAGATCATAGTCATTGACGCTGGTTAATAATTCACGTAACAGTGAATCCAGCACCCCTTCCATCGGCGCCAGCAAAACGCGCATCGTCAGCAGCTCGTATCAGGACTGACCGGCAGGTTTACGCCGCGGCGGACGTGAACGTCGTGGCTGGCCATTACCCGGTGCGGCCCTCTCAGTTTGTGGACGTCCCCCCTGACGATCCCCACGTGGCCGGTCGTTTCTGGCAGAATTACCGTCACGGCTGCCCCGGCGTTCACCGCCCTGACTAGCCCGACGTTCACCCCCCTGAGCCGCCCCTCGTCCGCCGCGCCCCTGGCGACCGTTAACAATAGGCTCGGCTTTAATGCTGGGATCGGGTTCAAACCCTGGCTCAGCAAGGCGCGGAATTTCACGTTTCAGCAGCCGTTCGATATCACGCAACAGCTTATGCTCATCAACACAAACCAGCGACAGCGCTTCACCGGTGGCCGCAGCACGACCGGTACGGCCAATACGGTGGACATAATCTTCCGGCACGTTTGGCAACTCATAGTTAACCACGTGCGGCAGTTCTTCAATATCAAGACCACGGGCGGCAATGTCGGTGGCAACCAGCACACGTATAGTATTGGCTTTAAAATCTGCCAGCGCCCGGGTACGGGCGCCCTGGCTCTTATTGCCATGAATGGCTGCCGCAGTGATACCATCCTTATTTAACTGTTCAGCCAGATGGTTAGCGCCATGTTTCGTGCGGGTAAAAACCAGCACCTGGCGCCAGTTATCACGACCAATCAGCAGCGAAAGCAACTCACGTTTGCGTTTTTTATCAACAAAATGCACGTGCTGCGTCACCTGCTCCGAAGCGGTGTTACGACGCGCAACTTCAACCTGTGCCGGGTTGTGCAGCAGTTTTTCAGCCAGCGCTTTGATGTCATCAGAGAAGGTTGCGGAAAACAGCAGGTTCTGGCGTTTAGCCGGCAGTTTTGCCAGCACCCGGCGGATGTCGTGAATAAAGCCCATATCCAGCATGCGGTCGGCTTCATCCAGTACCAGGACTTCAATCTGCGACAGGTCAACCGCGTTCTGGTGTTCCAGATCCAGCAACCGTCCGGGCGTGGCAATCAGAATATCGACCCCGCCCCGCAGCTTCATCATCTGCGGATTGATGCTGACGCCACCAAAAACCACCAGTGAGCGCAGCGATAAATATTTGCTGTACTCGCGCACATTTTCCCCCACCTGGGCCGCCAGTTCACGGGTGGGTGTCAGAATCAAGGCCCGTACCGGCCGACGGCCTTTTGCCATGTCGCCGCTGGCACGCAGTTTCTGCAACAACGGCAGGGTAAATCCGGCGGTCTTACCGGTACCGGTCTGGGCGCTGGCCATTAAATCACGGCCGGAAAGGACAACAGGAATAGCCTGACGCTGGATCGGCGTAGGTTCACGATAACCTTGCTCTTCCACCGCACGCAGAATATCGGCACTCAGGCCGAGAGAATCAAATGACATAAAGTTGACTGACTCCGGATCCGCCCTGTCTGCAAATGGCAGCGTAGTTTTCAGGGGGAACTGTGATCGCCAGGAAACCATATCCTGACGCTTGAATAGATGCACAAACCACAGTGCGCTCGTTGCGCAGTGTAACAGATTGCGCGTAATACGGGGGATTTATTTCTCCACCACCAGGCTCACCCGATGACGTTGATTCAATGCCATCGGGGCAACCTGTGCACTTTAGCGGTGACGCCGCGGCTGCCGCGAAGGGTCTTTGGCCAGCAGCGAAAGCAGCGCAGGTCCGGCCAGCACCACAAAGCCCAGGCAGGCTAACAGCAGGTTGTTGTGCACAATGTGCGAAACCAGATATAACGCCAGCATCGCCGAGCCAAAATAATAGGTAGTGGTGAAATCTTCAAAGAAATCGCCGGAACGACGTAAAGAGGCCACACGTTGCGTCAGTAACATCGCACAGAACATCAGCGCATACAGCCCTAACAACACGCTGCTGACCTGCACCAGCGTCTGATGCCGCCATCCCCATACCAGCGCAGCGATTAGCGCCAGATGTAGCACGATATGCAGGCAGGTTTGTCCAGTAACTATCTGAACCCGGTTAAACCATCTCATTAAACTCGATTCTCCTGGCAGCCCCAACTAAGAGCGCCCAAGTGGTTTACGACTGTGTCGCAATCAACATCCTCAGACTAACGTAATTTTCGGAAAAAGCCGCAAATAGCCAGAGACTACGGCGCGCTTTTGTGACTGAGACTACACTTTACTTTTCATGTGCGGAAAAGGAGTGCGCGTTCAGTATGCCACAAAACGATGCAAAGTTTTCATTTAAAGTCCTGACGATTAACACCCATAAAGGCTTCACCAGTTTCAACCGTCGTTTTATACTGCCCGAATTACGTGATGCCGTACGCGCCACCTCCGCCGATATTGTCTTTCTGCAGGAAGTAATGGGTAGCCATAGCCTTCATGCCCTGCGTATCGCCAACTGGCCAAGCCAGTCCCACTACGAATTTCTCGCCGATACCATGTGGCAGGATTTTGCTTATGGCCGTAATGCCGTTTACCCACAAGGCGACCACGGTAATGCAGTGCTCTCGCGCTTTCCGATTACCCACTGGCAAAATAACGACATCTCGCTAGCCGACAGTGAAAAAAGAGGCATTTTACACTGCACAATCCAGCTTCCTGAGCGTCAACCGCAGCTGCACGTGATTTGTGTCCATCTTGGTCTGCGCGACAGGCACCGCCGGGCGCAACTGAGCATAATGAGCGACTTCATTAACCGCTTGCCGCCACAGGCACCACTGGTGGTTGCCGGTGATTTTAATGACTGGCAGGGGCGGGCAAATAGCATTCTGAAAAAAAACGCGGGGCTTGATGAGGTATTCAGCCGTCGCCAGGGTCGTCCGGCGCGCACCTTTCCGGCACGATTTCCACTGCTGCGTCTCGATCGTATCTATGTACGCAATGCCGGCATCAGCCATCCCTACACGCTACCGGCTCACCCCTGGTCACACCTTTCCGATCATGCGCCGCTGGCTGTGGAGATTACCCTGTGAACATGCCATGGCGACAAGGGAATCAGATCCGGCTGCTGGAAAATGGCGAGCAGTTTTTCCCCCAGGTTTTTGCGGCCATCCGACGCGCACGCGAACGGGTGCTGATTGAAACCTTTATTTTGTTTAATGATAAAGTCGGCAAGGCGTTGCACAAGGTGTTACTGGCCGCCGCACAGCGGGGCGTCAGGGTTACCCTGATGGTGGATGGTTACGGTAGCGCCGGTTTGCCTGACGACTTCGTCAGCACGCTGACGGCCAGTGGCGTGCGTTTTCTTTACTATGATCCGCGGCCGCTTTTTATGGGAGTACGGACTAACCTTTTTCGCCGTCTGCACCGCAAAGTCGTGGTCTGTGATAACGATATTGCTTTTGTCGGCGGTATTAACTTCTCCTATGAACATTTAAGTGAGTTCGGCACCCAAGCCAAACAGGATTACGCCGTCAAAGTGAAAGGTCCGATTGTCGACGATATTGCCGGCTATACCGAAGCGGCCATGAATAATCCCCCACCCGCTGGCCGCCGCTGGGGCCGGCGCCGGCCTCAGGATACCCAGCGACAAGCCGGCGATGCTCAGGCGCGTTTTGTCTGGCGTGATAATCATCAGCACCGGGATGATATTGAACAAGGCTATATGGAGATGCTGCGCAGTGCGCGCCGGGATGTCATTATTGCTAACGCCTACTTTTTCCCCGGCTATCACCTGCTACGGGAAATGCGCCAGGCGGCGCAACGCGGCGTCCGCGTACGACTGATTGTTCAGGGCAAGCCCGACATGGCGATTGTGAAGGTCGGGGCCGGGCTACTGTATAATTACCTGGTCAGCGCCGGCGTTGAAGTGTATGAATATCACCGCCGGCCTCTGCATGCCAAAATTGCCGTGCAGGATGAAAACTGGTCAACCGTGGGTTCAAGTAATCTCGACCCGTTAAGCCTGTCACTTAATCTGGAAGCCAATCTGTTTATTTACGATCGCGCATTTAATCAACTGCTACGCGAAAATCTCAACCGCCTGCTGCAAGCAGACTGCCAGCGGGTCGATGAACGTCAGCTGCCGGCACGCAGCGGCTGGCAACTGTGCAAAAACGTGGTGGTTTTCCATTTTCTACGCCATTTCCCTGCCATTGCCGGCTGGTTACCGGCACATACGCCCCGACTGGCTGAAGTTGCCCCCCCGGAACAATCACAGATAGAAACCCAGGATCGGGTTGACACCGATAATCCGGGAGTTAAATCCTGATGGGCCGGCTACGCTGGAAGCTGATAAAAAAAGGTCTCACCGCCCTGTTTTTTATTGCCGTTATCCTGCTGCTGGTGCTCTATGCCCGCAAGGTGAACTGGCCGGAAGTCTGTCAGGTCATCGTCGGTTATAACCGCTTTGCCATTCTCGGTTCGCTGGCGCTGGTGACCATCAGCTATCTGACCTACGGCCTGTATGATCTGATTGGTCAGGCATACTGCGGCCATAAGCTGCAAAAACGCCAGGTCATGCTGGTTTCCTTCATCTGCTACGCCTTTAATCTGACACTCAGTACCTGGGTGGGAGGCATTGCTATGCGTTACCGGCTGTATTCCCGCCTCGGACTGCAAACCAATACCATTACCCGCATTTTCAGCCTTAGCCTTACGACTAACTGGCTGGGCTATATACTGGTTGCCGGCATGGTGTACGCTTCCGGACTGACACCGGTGCCTGCCGGCTGGTTTATCGGCGAAAGAACCTTACAGACAACCGGTTTCGTACTGCTGATTTTTGCCATGATCTATCTGGCGTTGTGCGCCTGCTCTGGCCGACGCGAATGGACAATAAAAGGCCACAGCCTGATGTTGCCCTCACTAAAAATGGCGCTGATCCAGTTCGTCGTTTCCAGCGCAAACTGGATGGTGATGGGGACAATTATCTGGCTGCTGATGGCACAACAGATTGCCTGGCCGGCAGTATTTGGCATACTGCTCATCAGCAGTATTGCCGGGGTTATCATCCATATTCCGGCAGGTGTCGGGGTGCTTGAAACGGTATTTCTGGCGCTGTTGTCCGGGGAAAACATCAGTCACAGCAGCGTGCTGGCGGCGTTGATCGCTTACCGGGTACTCTATTTTATCCTGCCGTTATTGCTGGCGCTGGTGCTTTACCTGTGGCTGGAAGTCCGGGCGAAACGGTTACGGGCACGTAACCTGCAGCAACAGACCTGAACAACAGCACGCCCGCAATACCATAAAAAAAATCCCGGACTGCCACAACGGCAGAACGGGACTTTTTGAGGGTAACCTTGTGCTAGCGGCGATCGCCAAGAATACGCAGCAGCATTAAAAACAGATTGATAAAATCAAGATAGAGCGTCAGTGCGCCCATGATGGAATAGCGGCGCAAATTCTCACTGTCACGGCTGTCAATATTTTCACCGATATTTTTCAGACGCTGGGTGTCATAGGCCGTCAGACCAACAAACAGCAGAACGCCAATATAGGTGATTGCCATAGTCAGTCCGCTGCTTTTCAGCCAGATATTGACCACCGAAGCCAGAACAATACCAATAAGCCCCATGAACAGCATACTACCAAAGCGGCTTAAATCACGCCGGGTAAGGTAGCCCCACAGACTCATGGCGCCAAAAGTACCGGCAGTGACCACAAAGGTGCTGACGATGGACACACCGGTGTAGATGACAAATATGCTGGATATTGTCAGGCCGGTTAGCGCCGAATAGAGCATAAACAAAGTGGTAGCCAGCGCACCGCTCAGACGCTGTACCATGCCTGACAACACGAAAACCAGCGCCAGCTGGGCGATAATCAGGCCAAAAAAGGTAATCTGGCTGGAAAAAACCAGCGCCTGAACCTTACTGTTATGGGCGGCAAACCAGGCAACAGCCGCGGTCAGCAACAGGCCGCTACACATCCAGCCATAGACCTGCGCCATGTAAGTCTGTATTCCGCTGCCGGTCTGACGTAACAGCTCGTTGTCCGATCGAGAAAACCGATCCATGACAGTCCCCTTGTTGTAGTGAACGTAACAATGTTAACGCCGGGATGACCCCGTGATTTTTACTCAGTCTGGCACATTTTCTACCTGACTGACCAGAGGGAGTCGCATCTTTATCAGTAAAAATAAGATTAGTTTAACTATCACATAATTTCGCTGCGGCACTGGCGATAAAGTATTCAATTTTTCTGCCAGAGCAGGTAAAGCCAACCAGCGTCCGACGAATGGCTTTTCTGCGCAGATTAGCCAGCCTGCGGATGCTGTTCTCGCGGAGCCGGCGCTGATAACCTGGCGCAAAATCACCATCGGCAACCGTAACAAATCATGGTATCCCGGCGCTGTGGCACCAGTAAGCAGGGTAATAACCACCGCCACGCGGCAGCCTGATAATGTCCTGATGATGATGACGCTGAGCATGCTGTTGTTCAGCGCGGTGCCGGGTATCCTGTTCAGTCACCCGGTCTGGTGACCACTGGGGAGCGAACGTAGCGCCCTCATCCCCTGATTACCCGAAGCGTTTTCTGGTCTCCCTTTCCCCGGTAACACCGGACTAATGTTCACCAATTACCACTCTGCCACTGATTACTGTATGGACAGCGACATACCGTATCTTGTTGAAGAAAACATCTCCGGCATCCCCGCTACGATGGCCCGGATGATAGCGTTTGCGCTGCCCGCCGGCTACCAGCGTTGCACCGCCTGACGATCGCTGTCGCGTGCTTCCACCCAGCGTTCACCATTTTCAGTGTTTTCACGCTTCCAGAACGGCGCGCGGGTTTTCAGAACATCCATCAGAAATTCAGCGGCAGAAAATGCCGCGCTGCGGTGCGCGGCGCTGACGCCAACCAGCACAATGTCGTCGCCAGGGTAAAGCTGTCCCACGCGATGAATCAGCACTACCCGCTGCAGCGGCCAGCGCTGCCGCGCTTCCTCCACCAGTTCCACCAGCACGCGTTCGGTCATGCCTGGATAATGTTCCAGCATCAGTGCCGCCACGCGCTCACCAAGATTATGGTTACGCACTTTGCCGGTAAAGGTAACAATGGCGCCGTCTTGCGCCCCCTGATTCAGCCAGCTATATTCCTCAGCCAGCGAAAAGGACGCTTCACCAACGCGAATCCGGTTATCCATCTCAGCCCCCGGTGACCGGCGGAAAAAACGCCACTTCATCACCGGCATTCAGCGGATGGTCCGGCGTAACCAGCGTCTGGTTCACCGCCGCCAGCAGCTTACCCGGAGCCAGCGCCCGCGCCCAGCGTTCGTCACGAGCCGCCAGCGCGTCACGCAGCGCGGCAACGTCCTGATAATGCGTGTCCAGCGTCAGCGATGCCGTACCAAGCCGTTCGCGTACTTCGGCAAAAAACAGAACATTAATCATGACTGCTCACCTCAAAATCACCTGACTTACCGCCACTTTTACCCAGTAACCGTAGCCGTTCAATCACAATATCTTTCTGGACAGCTTTACACATATCATAAATCGTCAGGGCGGCCACCGAGGCCGCAGTCAGCGCTTCCATCTCAACGCCGGTTTTACCGCTAAGACGACAGCAGGACTCAATACGTACCCGCTGGTGTTCCGGCTGCGCTTGCAGGGTTACTTCGACTTTACTCAGCATCAGCGGGTGACAGAGTGGAATAAGTTCCCAGGTGCGTTTTGCCGCCTGAATGCCGGCAATACGCGCGGTAGCAAATACATCACCTTTGTGATGTTTGCCATCAATAATCATCTGCAGCGTCGTCGGATGCATCACCACCAGCGCTTCAGCGCGCGCTTCGCGCAGGCTCTCTGCTTTTGCCGAGACATCGACCATATGCGCTTCACCGTCCTGGTTGATGTGGGTTAATTGCGCCATGTTTATCCTTTCTTCAGATGTGAGACAAAATTGCACGGCGCGGTACGGCCATCAAGCTGTCCGGCAATAATCCGCTGCCATGCCGTGCGACAGGCGCTGGTGGAGCCGGGTAGCGCAAAAATAAGCGTCTGATTGGCCAGGCCTGCCAGCGCACGCGATTGCAGCGTCGCGCTGCCAATTTCTTCCCAGGAAATCATTCTGAACAGTTCGCCAAAGCCTTCCACCTGGCGATCGAACAAGGGCAATAACGCCTCCGGGGTACAGTTTCTGGCATTAAACCCGGTGCCACCGTTGACGATAACCACCTGCACGTCACGGCTGGCAATCCAGTTGGATACCAGCGCACGAATGCGATACAGGTTATCAGCCACCAGCGCATGATCGACCACCTGATGGCCGGCCTCCGTAATCGCCTCACGTAAATAATCACCAGAGGTATCATTACTGGCATCGCGTTTGTCCGAAACCGTCAGTACCGCCACGTTGAGCGCGCTAAATGCTTCACTGCCCTTACCCATTACCTTCTCCTGAAATTCAACCGCCGATAAAAGAGAGATTCTGCGTGATACCGCTGTTGCCCTGATGCAGAAAATGGCCCTGTTTTTTATGTTGCAGGCTGTGCGCAATGCGCTGCTGCAGCGCTTGCTGCTGCTCATCGCTGACCAGCAGGTCACGCAGTGCGATGCCGCCGTTACCAAACAGGCACAAATGCAGATGACCCGATGCCGACACACGCAGCCGGTTACAGCTGGCGCAAAAGTCCTGTTCATACGGCATGATAAGACCAATTTCCCCCTGATAATCAGGGTGAGAAAACACCTGTGCCGGCCCGTCGCTGCGCTGCCGGTGCTGACGAGCCCAGCCGGCATTCAGCAGCTGGTCGCGGATCACCGTGCCGGAAATATGGTGCTTACGAAACAGCGCGCCACCTTCGCCGGTTTCCATCAGCTCAATGAAACGTAGCTGAATTGGCCGCCGGCGAATCCAGTCAAGGAACTGCTGTAAACGCTGATGATTGATATCGCGCATCAGTACGGTATTAACCTTCACCCGGCTAAAACCCGCAGCAAAAGCAGCATCAATCCCCTCAAGCACCTGATGTAATTTATCCTGGCCGGTAATGGCATAGAACTGACGCGGATCAAGACTGTCGATGCTGACGTTAAGGGCATTAAGACCCGCGTGACGCCAGTCTGCGATATCACGCGCCAGCCGGTAGCCGTTGGTGGTCATTGCAATCTGTCGGATTTGCGGATTTTCGCGTATTGCCGCAACAATCGCGGTAAAATCACGACGCATAGAGGGTTCACCGCCGGTAATGCGTATCTTTTCGGTACCCGCCGCCGCAAAAGCGCGGGTTACCCGACGAATTTCATCCAGCGAGAGAAACGATTTGGGCGCACGTCCGTCCGGCTTGTAGCCGTCCGGCAGGCAGTATGTGCACCGAAAATTGCAAACATCGGTGACAGACAGACGCAGGTAATAAAACCGGCGGTCAAACGTATCGGTAAACTGTGGCAAAAGATTACACCTTTCCAGTAACGGGAGATGCAGTCATTTCTTTCTGCACCCTGGCAACCTGAGGTTGCGGCCAGGCTACCTTATCCACAGGACGTAGGTAACAAGGCTTAAGTGTCATCACACTGATGTGTAAAAGTCCGATCATTCTACTGCCAGTTTTGCGGTTTTACCACAACCTGATTTCGCTATATATTATGATATATAACGATTTTTCAGCGTATTTTCGTCACCAGATAAGCTAACATTAACTCCGGTTAACCTCAGCTTAACCGACTATTGTTACTGTCGTTTTAGCCAGCTTGCGGTTTTTTTCTCAACATTCACAGGAAATTTATGCGTAATCGCTCATTAGCCGATCTCGACAGAGTGGTAGCCCTGGGAGGCGGACACGGCCTTGGTCGCGTAATGTCCTCGCTTTCATCGCTGGGCTCAAGGCTCACCGGTATCGTCACCACTACCGATAACGGTGGCTCAACCGGACGCATCCGCCGCTCGGAAGGCGGCATTGCCTGGGGAGATTTGCGCAATTGCCTCAATCAGCTGATTACCGAACCCAGTGTCGCTTCTGCGATGTTTGAGTACCGTTTTGCCGGTAACGGCGAACTGGCTGGCCACAATCTGGGTAACCTGATGTTAAAGGCGCTCGATCATCTGAGCGTACGGCCGCTGGAAGCCATTAATCTGATTCGAAATCTGTTAAAAGTCGACGCCTGGCTGATGCCGATGTCAGAACAGCCAGTTGATTTGGTAGCGCTGGACCAGGAAGGCAATACGGTCTATGGCGAAACTGACATTGACCAGATGAAGCAGCCTCCTGCGAGCTGATGCTGCTGCCAGCAGTCGCGGCAACGCGTGAAGCGGTAGAGGCAATTAATGACGCTGATCTTATCCTTCTTGGTCCAGGTAGTTTTTACACCAGCCTGATGCCAGTATTACTGGTCCCCGGTATTGCCCAGGCACTGCGCCGTACGCCGGCTACTATGGTGTTTATTGATAATCTGGGTAAAGAACTCAGTCCGGCCGCCGCCAGCCTGACGCTGGCGGACAAACTGGCAATGATGGAACACGCCATTGGCAAAAAAGTCATCGACACCCTGGTGGTTGGCCCGCATGCCAGCACCGCAGACGTCAGCGAACGCAGGATAATACAAACACCGTTGCAAGCCGGTGACGTTCATTATCGCCATGATCGTCACTTGCTGCATATCGCACTGGAACAGGCCATTCAGAGTTCAGACTGAGGGCTCGCCTATGAGGCGGCAATAAACAATGCGCGCAGCTCCTGCAGCCGATCGCGCAACTGTGCCGCCTCTTCAAACTCCAGGTTCTGGGCGTGTTTTTGCATCTGCCCTTCCAGCTGCTGAATGGTTTTTTGCAGCGCTTGCGGCGTCAGGGCCTGATAGCTGGCTTCGGTTTCTGCGGCAATGCGGGTTTTAGCCGCGCCTTTACGGTTACGGTTTTTGCTGGCACCCTGCCCCAGTTCAAGAATATCGGCAATCTTTTTATTCAGCCCTTTCGGCACGATGCCGTGTTCTTCGTTATAACGCTGCTGCTTTTCCCGACGCCGTCCGGTCTCTTCAATGGCCCGGGCCATTGAAGGGGTAATCTTATCGCCATAAAGAATTGCCTTACCGTTAATATTACGCGCCGCGCGGCCAATGGTCTGGATAAGGGAACGCTCAGAACGCAGGAAGCCTTCTTTATCTGCGTCAAGGATAGCCACCAGCGAGACCTCCGGCATATCCAGCCCCTCACGCAGCAGGTTGATCCCTACCAGCACGTCAAACTCGCCAAGGCGCAGATCGCGAATAATTTCCACCCGTTCAACGGTATCAATATCGGAATGCAGATAGCGTACCCGTTCGCCGTGCTCTTCGAGATATTCGGTCAAATCTTCCGCCATCCGTTTAGTCAGCGTGGTCACCAGCACCCGCTCGTTGATGGCCACCCGCTGACGAATCTCCGAAAGCAGGTCGTCCACCTGGGTGGCCACCGGACGCACTTCCACCAGCGGATCAAGCAGGCCAGTGGGGCGCACTACCTGTTCAATCACTTCACCACCGGATTTCTCCAGTTCGTAATGACCCGGGGTTGCTGAAACATAAATGGTCTGCGGCGCCAGCGACTCAAATTCTTCAAATTTAAGCGGGCGGTTATCCAGCGCCGAAGGCAGACGAAAACCGTATTCCACCAGCGTCTCTTTACGCGCCCGGTCACCGCGATACATACCGCCAATTTGCGGGATGGTAACGTGAGATTCATCAATAACCAGCAACCCGTCCGCCGGCAGGTAATCAAACAGGGTCGGCGGTGGCTGGCCCGGCCCGCGGCCGGAAAGGTAACGCGAATAGTTTTCAATGCCTGAGCAATAGCCAAGTTCGTTCATCATTTCCAGATCAAACTGGGTACGCTGCGACAGACGCTGTTCCTCAAGCAATTTATTGTTTTCCAGCAGCGTTTTTCGCCGCGCGGCCAGCTCAATCTTAATCTCTTCCATCGCCTGCAGCAGGCGCTCACGGGGCGTCACATAGTGGGTTTTGGGATAAACGGTAAAACGGGCAATGTTGGTTTCTATCTGACCAGTTAACGGATCAAACAACGATAACCGTTCAACTTCGTCATCAAACAGCTCCACCCGCAGGGCAATGTCGTCAGACTCAGCCGGAAAAATGTCAATGACTTCGCCACGCACGCGAAAAGTACCGCGCTGGAAAGCCTGATCGTTGCGGGTATATTGCAATTCCGCCAGCCGGCGCAGAATAGCACGCTGGTCAATCAGCATCCCGCGGGTCAGGTGCAGCATCATCTTCAGATACAGGTCAGGATCGCCCAGACCGTAAATAGCGGAAACCGATGCCACCACGATCACATCGCGCCGCTCTAGCAGTGCTTTGGTCGCAGAAAGGCGCATCTGTTCAATATGCTCGTTTACTGAGGCATCTTTTTCAATAAAGGTATCTGAACTGGGAACGTAGGCTTCCGGCTGATAGTAATCGTAGTAAGAGACAAAATACTCGACGGCGTTTTCCGGGAAAAACGCTTTCATTTCGCCATACAGCTGCGCTGCCAGGGTTTTGTTGGGTGCCAGTACCATGGTCGGGCGTTGTAAATCAGCAATCACATTAGCAACAGTAAAGGTTTTACCGGAACCGGTTACCCCCAGCAGGGTCTGATGTGCCAGGCCATCATCCAGCCCCTCTTTGAGCTGACGAATGGCTTCAGGCTGGTCACCTGCCGGTTTAAAAGCGGAATTCAGTTTAAAATCTTTACTCATTTGCGCGCCACCTGTTGAATGGAAAGCGTGATAAGGACGTTATTCTACTCCGCAAGCGGTTTTTTACCAGCGCAGATAACTGGATAAATATCCAGATTAGCTGTGCCATCATCTTATCTGATGACCTTTTGCACTTTTAGCGATCTTTGTGACAATGATAAGCCTGACTGAAATCAGGTTATCCCCAACAGTTCGACATCCTGTTGTAATGTCAAGTCTGATAAAAGCAGAAATGTTATCGGATATTATCGACGCCCCTGATGACTTGATTTTATTTAACATATTGATTTTAAATTTATTTTTAATAAAGGTGAGTTTCGCAACATCCCGCGTGAAAGCCGCGTCGGCTCTCGTCTGCCGCATGTTTTCAGTCGCTAATGCACACGGTTATCCACAGGAATGGTGGATAACTGGTGACAACGCCCGAAGCATCTGCTGTGCATAAATGGCCCGTCGCGAGAGCAAGGCCTGCCAAATAAATTTTTTTGTTTTTTTTTGTGCTGGTAAAAGAGAAAAAATCGGTTTTGAAATGCAGGAAATTTAGCTTAACTACGGGTAAAGATAATTCGGCAACCGCCGTCTGCTGTGGCATTGCCCCGCAATCAGGCATCTGCACCAGCAACGTTTTACCTCGGCACTAAAAATGTGCGGCCATATAGTTCAGCCATTTTATTATCAATCTTTTCTGAACTTTTAACCGGTTTTCCTACTGCACTTTCCCGCTTTTAGCGCGTTTAAGCCAGACAGGTATAACCTGGCCTGGTAATTGCTTTATTTCCCGGGTGACTTTTCATTTACGCCATGGAACCCGCCAGTAATCGTTGCAGCTTAACGGCGACAATCATTACTGCCGTTTGCCAGACGACGCAGAGCGTATGCAATCAGGTTTAATCTTTCCGGAGGAGACATGATGCTCAGTTTGCGTTCAATCAACCAGTTTTATGGCAAAACTCATATTCTGCAGGATATCAATCTTGATCTGCCGCCCGGCACCTGCACAGCGATCGTCGGGCGCAGCGGTATGGGAAAAACCACACTGGTGAACTGCATTATGGGACGTCTGCCGATTAACAGCGGTTCCATCACCTGGCAACAGGCTGGTGCACCGCCGGCAAACCTGCTGCTTGAACCCAGTGAAACCCGCGCCGCCATGGGGATTGGTTATTTACCCCAGGGGCGACAAATATTTACCCAGATGACGGTGGAAGAAAACCTGCTGATTGCCTTACTGGCTGGTGAGGATCGTCAGCGTATTATTCCACCGATGATCTACCAGCTCTTTCCGGTGCTGTTCAAGCTGCGCCAGCAACGCAGCGGTGAACTTCCTGCCGATTTGCAGCAGCAGTTAGCGCTGGCGCGCGCGCTGGTGCTGCAGCCACAGCTGCTTATTCTTGATGAACCCAGCGAAGGCATGTCGCCCTGGCTGGAAGAAGAAATGGGCAATCTTATCCATCGCCTGAACCATGATTTTGGCCTGACTATCCTGCTATTAGAACAGCGAGTCAGTCTGATCCGCCGCGTCGCCGACTATTTTCTGTTGTTGCACTGCGGGCGTAACGTAGCTCAGGGAGATATGGCACAGCTCGATGAGCGGATGGTCAGTACCTGGCTTACGGTGTAACTGCTGGCAAGGTCAGCCAGTGGCCGATATCGTACTGATGATAGGGATCGGTGATATGGGGCAGTATCCCTAGCAGCGGCGCGGGCAGCCAGCGCTGCAACGCCTGCAAATAATCATGGTGACGTGGCCCTGGCGCGATGACCTCATTGGCAATCCAGCCCACCAGCGGTAGTCCCCTTGCAGTAACAGCCTCAGCCGTCAGCATAGCATGGTTAATACACCCCAGACGGACGCCGACCACCAGAATAACCGGTAATTGTTCTGCAACAACCCAGTCGGCAAAGGTTTCACCGTCGGATAAAGGCGTATACCAGCCGCCAGCGCCTTCCGTCAGCACCCAGTCTGCCTGTTGCTCAATGTGCTTCAGCCCGGCAGACAGTGCGGAAAAGGTAATTGGCTGTTGCTGCTCTGCACTGACAATATGCGGCGCAGTAGCCTCAGCGAAAGCCAGCGGATTGACCTGCTGATAGTCGAGCGCCACCGCGCTGTGACGTTGCAAAGCCAGCGCATCCTGGTTACGCCACCCTTGTGCTGTCATTTCGCAGCCGGAAGCCACCGGCTTGTAACCTGCCGGACGGTACCCCACCAGCCTGGCTGCCTGCAGTAAAGCACAGCTGGCCACGGTTTTGCCTGCTTCTGTATCGGTCCCGGTAACAAAAAAACGTTCAACTGCCATTCATCACTCCAAAAATAATTTCGTATCTCAGCGTAAAACCGGCGGCCTCACGCGGCCAGTGACGCTGCAGCAGATCCAGCCGGTTACGGGTCAGCGGCTGACGATCTGAATGACGGTGCAAATGAGTTGCGCCAATACCTTTCAGTGACTGTAATGCCGGGTAAATGCCAGAAAAATGCAGCGTCAGATATTCCCGACGCCAACGCACTGCCAGTCCTGATAGCTGATGCTGAATGTCAGCAAACGGCATCAGTGCGTTCACTGGCGCAGGCACGTCAAGGGCTTGCCAGGCCTGACGCATCTCGGCTAATGAGCCGTCCGCCAGCGTGGAAAAAAGGATCTGGCCACCGGGCCGGGTAACGCGCTGCAGCTCGCTCACCGCCTGGCGCAGACTGTTACACCACTGTATCGCCAGATTACTCCAGCAGAGATCAAAACTGGCCGTCTCAAAGGGTAATGCTTCAATATCACCGCAGGTATAACGCCATGCCGCCTGCTGACGTTGAGCTTGCGCCAGCATCGCCTCTGAGAGGTCCAGCGCGGTAACCTGCCAGCCACACGCGCTGAAATGGCGGCTAAAGCCCCCTGGCCCGCAACCGGCATCCAGCAAGCGGCCTGGGGTAGCGCGGCCGGCCAGCCTCAACAGACGCTCACCACACTGTCTTTGCAAGGTATCGTGCTGCTGGTAGCGGACGGCTGCACGACCAAACGCGCCGGCTATCGCCTGCTTGTCAACCGTATACATCGGTAAGCGCCTCCACCAGCTGTATGATTTGTGACTCCTCATGGCAGGCGCTGAGGGTAATGCGCAGCCGTGCGCTGCCCGCGGGCACCGTGGGTGGACGAATCGCACTGACCCAACAACCCCGTTCGCGTAGAGCGCTGGCCAGCGCCAGCGCTTGCTGGTCTTCGGCCACGACCCAGGGCTGAATTGCACTGTCAGAGGCCATCAGCCGGCCCGGCAAACCGGCAGCCTGACGGCGGAAAAAAGCAATATTGTGGCGCAGCCGCTGACGACGATCGTCAGCCTGCTGCACCAATGACAGCGCAGTCTGCAAGGCAAAAATCTGCGCGGGAGGCATCGCGGTGCTGTAAATCAGATGACGACAAAACTGCAGTAAATACCCGGCCATATCGACACCGCACAACACCGCCGCACCGCTGAGACCGAAGGCTTTGCCAAAGGTAACCACCAGCAAATCGGGCATTACTTGCTGTTGCCAGCAGCTACCGCGGCCCTGTGCGCCAGCCACACCAATACCATGAGCATCATCAATCAGCAGCAAGCCCTGATGCTGTTGGGTCAAACGCTGTAAGTCCGCCAGCGGCGCGCTGTCACCATCCATGCTGAAAATCCCTTCACTGACCACCAGCGTTTCCCCCTCACAGGCATTGTCCAGCAACCGTGCCAGCGCCGCTGGCTGGTTATGGGTAAAACGCCGCAGACTAGCCGGACTCTGTAACGCGGCTTCCAGCAGTGAGGCGTGCATCAGGCGATCGGCCAGAATGCGATCGCCGCGGGCGGCCAGGGCAGCAATCAGCGCCTGATTAGCAGCAAATCCGGAAATAAACAGCAGTGCACAGGGATAACCCAGCCAGTCTGCCAGCTGCTGTTCAAACCCGGCCTGCAGATGATGGTAGCCCGTTACATGGGTCGAAGCTCCCGCGCCGGCACCATAATCTGCGATGCCCTGCCGCCAGCCAGCCAGGAGCGCCGGGTGATGACTTAAGCCGAGATAATCGTTACTGGAGAAGTTAAGATAGTTTTTGCCGTCAACAGTAATCTGACTGGCGTCACGCTGGCTGATAAGATGCCGCTGTCGCCACAGGCCAGCAGCGCGCCGTTGTGCGCAGGCTTGCGTAATACGTTGTTGCCAGCCCATCACAGCGCCGCATTGTAAAATTGTTCCGTATCGGCATGAAGCAACTGGCCGATTAGCGCCTTTTGCTGAGCATTATCCCCCTGCTGAGTGGCGCTATGCTGTGGATTTAGTCCCAGCTTGCGGAATAAGAGCAGATCCTTATCTTCTTCCGGATTAGGGGTGGTCAGTAACTTACAGCCGTAGAAAATGGAGTTAGCCCCGGCCATAAAACACATGGCCTGCGTCTGTTCGCTCATCTGTTCACGGCCAGCGGAGAGACGAACATGCGAGCCTGGCATCATAATACGGGCAACGGCAATCGTACGGATAAAATCAAAAGGATCAACATCGTCGTTGTCCGCCAGCGGCGTCCCTTTTACTTTCACCAGCATATTCACCGGCACGCTTTCCGGTGGTACCGGCAGGTTAGCCAGCTGAACCAGTAATCCGGCGCGATCGCGTACCGTTTCCCCCAGACCGATAATGCCGCCGGAACATACTTTGATGCCGGCATCACGCACTTTTTCCAGGGTATCCAACCGTTCCTGATAGCTGCGGGTTGTAATGATGTTGCCGTAAAACTCCGGTGAGGTATCCAGATTATGGTTATAGAAATCAAGCCCGGCATTCCCCAGACGCTGCGCCTGTTCATCGCTCAGGGTTCCCAGCGTCATGCAGGTTTCCAGCCCCATCTCTTTTACGCCTTTAACCATCGCCTCAAGATAAGGCATATCGCGGTCTTGGGGATTTTTCCACGCAGCCCCCATACAAAACCGGCCGGAACCGGCAGCCCTGGCTTTACGCGCCGATTCCAGCACGGCTTCCACTTCCATTAGCCGTTCGGCTTCCAGTCCGGTTTTATAGCGCGCGCTTTGCGGGCAATACTTGCAATCTTCCGGGCAGGCGCCGGTTTTGATCGACAACAAGGTACTGACCTGAACCTGGCGCGGGTCAAAGTGCTGCCGGTGAACCTGCTGCGCTTCAAACATCAGTTCAAGAAACGGTTTTTCAAATAAAGCCTGAGCCTGCGACACTGTCCAACGGTTTGCCATGGGGCACTCCAAAAATCTGTGATTCATTTATGCAGTAGCGTTATACTTGTAAACTAAATCTTTTTAATTTTGTTTACAAGGCCATAATGACCCCGGATGACCTCCAGTTTGACCGCCAGCATATCTGGCACCCTTACACGTCGATGAGCAAGCCGCTGCCCTGCTACCCGGTTGTCAGCGCACGGGGCGTACAGCTTCAGCTGGCTGATGGCCGCCAGCTGGTGGATGGTATGTCTTCATGGTGGGCAGCCATTCATGGTTATAACCATCCGCGGCTTAATCAGGCTATGACGCAACAAATTGCGAGTATGTCCCACGTCATGTTTGGTGGCATAACCCATCCTGCTGCAGTCGCCTTGTGTCGCCAGCTGGTGGCCATGACCCCTGACGGACTGGAGTGCGTGTTTCTTGCCGATTCAGGATCGGTCGCCGTTGAAGTCGCAATGAAAATGGCCCTGCAATACTGGCAGGCCCGCGGGAAAAAACGCCGGCGTTTTATGACCCTAAAGCGCGGCTATCACGGTGATACTTTCTCCGCAATGTCGGTGTGCGATCCGCAAAATTCGATGCATAGCCTGTGGCAAGGCTATCTGCCGCAGCATCTGTTTGCCCCAGCCCCTGAGTGCCGCTTTGGCGATGACTGGCAGCCCGAAGATTTTCTGCCCTTTGCCCGGCTGCTGGCGCAGCATCATCAGGCGCTGGCTGCGGTAATCCTTGAGCCGGTGGTACAGGGCGCAGGCGGTATGCGCTTTTATCATCCGCAGTACCTCAGGCAGGTAAAAGCGCTCTGTGAAGATTACGGCATTTTATTGATCGCCGATGAAATCGCCAGCGGGTTTGGTCGCACCGGACAGCTTTTTGCCTGTCAGCATGCCAGTATTTCACCGGATATTCTCTGTCTCGGTAAAGCGCTGACTGGCGGCACCATGACGCTGTCGGCTACCCTGACGACCCGACCGGTCGCCGACACTATCAGTAACGGTGCCGCCGGCTGTTTTATGCATGGTCCAACATTTATGGCCAATCCTCTCGCCTGCGCAGTCGCCTGCGAAAGTCTGGCATTGCTGGCAGAAAATCACTGGCCATTGCAGGTTGCGACCATCAGTCAGCAGCTGCGCGCGGCGCTGCTGCCGCTGCGCGACATGCCACTGGTGGCCGATGTGCGGGTACTGGGTGCAATTGGCGTGGTGGAAACGCGCTATCCGGTGGACATGGCCGCAATCCAGCACTTTTTCGTCGAACAGGGCGTCTGGATCCGCCCGTTTGGTAAACTGATCTATCTGATGCCACCTTATATTATCTCTCCAGAAGCGCTGGAAAAGCTGACGCAGGCCATCGGCGCTGCCGTGCAGGCTCCCGCCCTGTTTCAGATTGCTGCCTGAGTGCTGGCCTGCACCGCCACATCCGCTACAGTTAATGGACGTCCCTGACTAAGGAAAGAATATGACACAACAATCCGATATCAATCGCCGCATCGTCCTTGCGGCCCGGCCACAGGGCGCGCCGGATAGCAGTCATTTTCGTCTTGAAACGCAGCCGGTTCCGCAGCCTGCTGAAGGCGAGATATTGTTACGTACCGTCTGGCTGTCACTCGATCCCTACATGCGCGGACGTATGAGCGATGCACCTTCATATGTGCCACCAACCGCCCTTGGCGCCGTGATGGGGGCGGGCACCATCGCCCGGGTGGAACAATCACGTCATGACGGCTTTAAACCCGGAGAATGGGTTGTCAGCCAGAGCGGCTGGCAGGACTATGCGTTATCTGATGGCCATGACCTTCAACGCCTGCCGCTAGCCGCGCGCCAGCATCCATCATGGGGACTCAGCCTGCTGGGTATGACCGGGTTCACAGCTTATATGGGTCTACTGGATATCGGTCAGCCGCAGGCAGGTGAAACGGTTGTGGTCGCTGCCGCCAGCGGCGCCGTAGGATCGGTGGTAGGACAGATTGCCCGGCTAAAAGGCTGTCATGTCGTGGGCATTGCAGGCGGTGCCAAAAAATGCCGCTTTGCTGAACAGACCCTGGGATTCGATCGCTGTCTTGATCATCGTGATGCTATGCTGGCCAGCCAGCTACGCCGCCACTGCCCGGATGGTATTGATGTCTATTTTGAAAACGTCGGAGGCCGCGTATTTGACGCGGTGCTGCCCCTGATGAACCCACGCGGTCGCATTCCGCTTTGTGGTCTGATTGCCGACTATAATGTCAGCACCCCTTCAGCATTAGCCGACCGCCTGCCACAGCTACAAAGCGCGATTTTACGTAAACGGCTGCGGGTACAGGGTTTTATTATTACTCAGGACTACCCGCATCGCTTTGGCGAGTTTATCCAGCAAATGAGCCAGTGGATTGCCGATCGGCGTATCCTGCTACGCGAAGATATATACCAGGGGCTGGAAAACGCACCACACATCTTTACCGGCATGCTGGCAGGCGATAACTTTGGTAAAGTTGTGGTGCGGGTAGCGCCGGACGAACCCTGAACCGGCCAGAGAATATTCACTTTCGAGCTGATTTATCCACAAAGGGAGACGCGATGAAGCTGTACAGCGACAATTTCAACGATGGCGATAAAATGCCGCAAAGCCAGGTGTTTAACGGTATGGGTTATCAGGGAGACAATCTTTCCCCGCATCTGGCCTGGCAGGAAGTCCCGGCCGGAACGAAAAGTTTCGTGATAACCTGTTTTGATCCTGATGCCCCCACCGGTTCCGGCTGGTGGCACTGGGGGGTAGCAAACCTGCCGGCAGATTGCCGCGAGCTGCCACAGGGTGCCGGCTCAGGCACAGCGCCTTTGCCCGCAGGCTGCGTGCAAACCCGTACCGACTTTGGCAGCAGCGGTTATGGCGGCGCGGCACCCCCGAAAGGCGAAAGCCATCGCTATATCTTTACCCTGTATGCCCTGGATGTGGAGCACATTGAGGTGAATGAACAGTCCAGTGGTGCCCTGCTTGGCTTTAACGTACATTTTCACACGCTGGCCAGCGCCTCCCTGACGGTAAAATACAACTGAGGCGTTGCATCATCGCTGCGTAAACCCGCACCGGCTGTAACCCTCTGCTGGTGCGGGTACATGTTATGGGCCGCCTTCCTGCTGCCAGCAGATTATTTCAGCGCGTGAATCACCACCCACATTGGCCCTTTGCCAACGCCGTAGCGTGCCAGCGGTTGCAGCAGACCGCGCACAGGTTCAATGCGGTACACTTCGATATGATCAGACTTCTGCCCGGCAGCAACGACAAATTGCCCGCTGTGGTCAATGTTAAAACCGCGCGGCTGTGTCTCGGTAGGCTGGTGACCTTCGAGGGTCAGAACACTGCCCTCTTCACTGACGCTGAAAATGGCAATCACGCTGGCAGTACGATCGCAGGCATAGAGAAAACGGCCGTCAGGTGTCAGATGGATGTCGGCCGCCCAGCGGGTATCACTAAAGCCCGCCGGCATCATATCGACGCTTTGTACCCGTTCAACCTTGCCGTGCGGGTTATGCAAATTCCAGACATTGACGCTGCTGTCCAGTTCATTAATACAATAGGCGTACTGCCGGTTGGGATGAAAAGCCATGTGCCGTGGGCCGGCGCCGCTGACTGTGTCAACCTGCTTTTGTGCTGCGGGGGTCAGTTCACCATTATCATTGAGCGTAAACAGGCAGATGCGATCCTGTTTGAGTGCCGGCACAAACAGCGTCTGGTTAGCCAGGTCGATATTGGCAGAATGGCAACCGGCTAAATCACCAATAACCTGTGAAGGAGCCTGCGGTAAGCCGCGGCTGTCCATCGGACTGACACTGACACAAGCATCATTATATGAACCACAAAACAGAAAACGCCCGTGCCGATCGGTGGAAATATGGGTCGGACTGCCGGGCAACGGTGCTTCGGCTTCATGGCTCAGTTTACCCTGTTCATCGATAGCATAGGTGACCACGCGAAAATCCGGCCGTACGCCAACATGCAGCCAGTTACCGTTGGGATTGACCACCATCGGCTGCACTTGTCCCGGTGCTTCAACTACCTGCAGAAGCGTCAGCGCGCCTGCATTATCCATCTGCCAGGCATGGATCTGGTGGCTTTCAGGACTGGCCGTATACACAACTTGTTTCATGAAGGCTCCTCTTTCAGTGATATCGGTAAAATATGGCAATCACCCATCATGACAGGATTTCTCAGCCAGCAGCTTACTTTTCTGACTCTGGCCTGTTGGTCAGACCGGTAACCACGTGTACACTCGGCTTTTCAACGCCTTTGGGAAATTTTTTATGCGCTATCGCGTTATTGCACTTGACCTTGACGGCACCTTGCTGACGCCGGAAAAAACCATTTTGCCAGAATCAATTGAGGCACTGGCAAAGGCCCAGGCCGCCGGGGCAAAGGTAGTGATTGTCACCGGACGCCATCACTGCGCTATCCATCCTTTTTACCAGGCTTTAGCGCTGGATACACCCGCTATTTGCTGTAACGGTGCCTATTTGTATGATTATCATGCAAAAAAGGTGCTGACCGCCGATCCGCTGCCTGTTGAACAAGCCAGACAAGTGATTGGTTTACTCGACGAACACCGGATTCACGGGCTGCTGTACGCTGATGACGCCATGATCTATCAGGAACCAACCGGTCACGTGATCCGCACGCAAAACTGGGCGCAGTCGCTGCCGGCACATCAGCGTCCACTGTTTATCCGGGTGCCTTCACTGCTTGAGGCGGCGGAAAAAGCGCAATCTATCTGGAAATTTGCCCTGTCACATCCGGATACCCATGCACTGCAACGCTTTGCCGGAGTGGTCGAACACGAAATGGGGCTGGCCTGTGAATGGTCCTGGCATGATCAGGTGGATATTGCCGGTGCCGGAAACAGCAAAGGCAAACGACTGGCGCAATGGGTCACCTCACTGGGTCTGACAATGGCCGATGTTATTGCCTTTGGCGATAACTACAACGACCTCAGTATGCTGGAATCCGCCGGGCTGGGTATTGCCATGGGCAATGCCGACGAGGCCATCCGTCAGCGGGTAGCGCGCTCAATTGGCAGCAACCAGCAACCGGGCATTGCCGAAACGCTGTATCAGGAGGTTTTGTAACGTGCTGCCCTGCGACAGGATTGCCCCACCGGGCGCCTGAGACGTCAGCCGACGTGCAACAGCGTTAGTGGCTAATCGACACCCCTTTAACCTGGGCAAAAAGCCACATTTGTGGCTTGATCCTTAATTCGTCCCTGGCCCAGGGCGTGATACGCGCCCAGAGGACGCTTTGCCCGATACGCAATTTCACTTCCACCTGATGGTCAACATCCAGCAGCGCCTCTACCTGGGCAGGAATCACGTTACGCACCGAGCTGTTTTGCGGCGGCTGCAGGCTGAGAGAAACATCAGTCGACTGAATACGGATACGCAACGGCGTGCGCAATGGCAGATCGATCCGGCTTACCCAGATATGCTGATCGCCCAGTGACAATGCCGTCATCGCATAATGAGGATGCTGCTCCAGCACCTGAACACGCAGTATGCTACTCTGTTCCGCCCGCGGCAGCCAGGGGCGCATTGCGCTGCTCTGCCAGACGGTTTCCAGCGGGCCAAACGCTTTGACCTCACCGTTATCCAGCACCAGCACGTTATCTGCCAGCTGCAAAATCTCATCCAGACTGTGGCTGACGTATAGCAGTGGAATATCCACCTGACGTACCAGCCGCTGTAACCAGGGTAACAGTTCGCGTTTACGCGGCAAATCCAGTGACGCCAGCGGTTCATCCATCAGCAGTATTTCCGGGGCAGACAGCAGCGCACGGCCAATGGCAACCCGCTGCTTTTCGCCGCCGGATAAAGAATACGGAAAGCGATCCAGCAACGGGGCAATCCCCAGTAAGCTGACCAGGCTATCGAACTGGTCACGCTGACGCTTATCACAGCCATACAGCAAATTGCCGCGCACCCGATAATGAGGAAACAGACGCGCATCCTGAAACACATAGCCCACCCGGCGTTTTTCCGGCGGCAGATAAAGCTTCTGCGTGCTGTCGCTGAGGGTGCGGCCGTTAAGTACAATCCGGCCTTCCTGTGGCGCCGTCAGACCGGCAATGGCGTTAATCAGCGAGGTTTTTCCTGCGCCTGAGACGCCAAACACCGCGGTAATTCCCTGCGCCGGCAGACTGAGATCCAGCGCCAGCGTATGGGCCCCCAGCCGCTGGCGAAACGCTAGTTCCAGCATCAGGCCGTGCCCCCCAGACGTTTACGCCCCCAGCGACTGAGCCATTCAGAAATCAGCAATGCGCTAAGCGCCAGCACAATGGCGATAACGCATAAACGTGCGGCAGCCCCTTCCGCCCCGGGGGTTTCAATCAGGGTATACATTGCCGAGGGTAAAGTGCGCGTTTCACCTGGAATATTGGAAACAAAAGTAATGGTTGCACCAAACTCTCCCAGTGAACGGGCAAAAGCCAGCACGGTCCCGACAATCACGCCGGGCAGCGTCAGCGGCAGAGTGATAGTGAAAAAAACCCGCCAGCGCCCGGCCCCCAGCGTTCGGGCAGCCTGCTCCAGCCGGGTGTCCACGCTTTCCAGCGCCAGACGAATGGCCCGCACCATCAGCGGAAAAGCAATCACCGCCGATGCCAGCGCCGCGCCAGCTGAACGCAAAGGTAAAACCAAACCAGTCGTAAAGATACTGCCCTATCAGGCCACGGCGCCCAAAGCCAAGCAGCAGCAGATAACCCACCACCACTGGCGGAAGCACTAACGGCAGATGAATGACGCTGTCGAGCAGGGATTTACCGGGAAAGCGGCAACGTACCAGAATCCACGCCATCAGGATACCGAACGGCAGACTGCAGCTGACCGCCATCATGGACACTTTGATACTCAGGGTCAGCGCCTGCCATTCGGCTTCACTTAATATCATTATCGGGGTGTAAATCCATATTTTTTGAAGATAGCCGCTGCCTGTGGTCCTTTCAGATAACGATAAAAGGCCTGCACGCTGGTGTTGTCATGGTCTTTGACAATCGCCATAGGATATTCAACCGGCTTATGGCTGGATTCAGGAAAGTGACCGACTACCGTCACTTTATCGCTGGCAACCGCATCGGAGCCATAAACAATGCCATAAGGCGCTTCATTGCGCTCCACCAGCGCCAGCGCCGCACGCACGCTATTTCCTGGCGCCAGCATCGGCGATACCGTATCCCAGGCGCCCAGATTTTGCAGCGCTTCTTTAGCATAAAGTCCGGCCGGAACGTGCTGCGGATCGCCGACGGCCAGCCGCTGTCCCTTTAACAGACTTTTCCAGTCGGTCTGTTTAGTGATGGTCACTGCCGGTTTTTTTTCCGCCTTTGCAGCCACCAGCACCAGGTCATTCCCCAGCAAAGTATAACGACTGTTATTTTCTATTGTATTTTTCTCTGCAGCATAATCCATCCACTGCTGATCGGCCGAAATAAACAGGTCGGCAGGCGCGCCCTGCTCAATCTGACGGGCCAGCGTGGAAGATGAAGCGAAAGAAGAGACAATACGCACCGGCTTGCCCTGCTGATACTGCCCGGCAATCTCCTGCAAGGCATTGGTTAAAGAAGCGGCAGCAAAAACGGTGATGTTGTCTGCCGCCGCCGCCTGTCCTGCCAGGGTGATACTTAACGCTGCCACGGCAGCAGCCCAGCGACCCGATGTGACTTTCATTTCATTCTCCTGTTTTTACGTTATGTAATGAATCATATAACGCAGCAACAAATCCTGTCATGACGTTTATCGGTCACAGAAGAAGAAAATTGAGGAAGGTGAGAATCTTAATAAACCTGAGCATACGTCAGGTTTATTGTCAGAGGAAATCAGTGGCGATCGCTGAGCGCACGGTCTTTTGACTGGCCAACTTTTGAAATGATATTAAAAAGTTCGCCGAGGCCATAAATCAGGCCGAGAATAACGGCCATGACCACCGGGACCATCAGAATGGCAACGAGCAGGCTTTTAATTAGTTCCAGCATTTAATCCCCACCGAATTGTATCGAAAGAAATATTGTATCCATTCAGTTAAAAAGTGCACGTGCGATTTGTGCGCTTTTCCCTTACTGACAAACGACACCTGTGCGGCATACACTAACTTTTTCTCCGGAGGCGACATGCAAAGCGAACTCTCCCTGATCATAAAAATGCAACAACGGCTGTTCGCCGATGCGCGACGCATTGAATTACTGCGCCAGATTAAAGCAACGGGTTCCATCAGTCAAGGCGCTAAGCTGGCGGCCATCAGTTATAAAAGTGCCTGGGATGCGGTTAATGAAATGAACCAGCTGGCTGACCAGCCATTAGTTGATCGGGCTACCGGCGGCAAAGGTGGCGGTGGCGCAGCACTGACCGCCTGGGGTGAACGCCTGATTGAGCTGTTTGACCTGCTGGAGCAAATTCAGCAAAAAGCGTTCGATGTGTTACAAGACGACCAGGTACCGCTGGATAGCCTGCTGGGCGCCATTGCCCGTTTTTCATTGCAAACCAGCGCGCGTAATCAGCTATCCGGCACGGTCATCGGACGCGATCAGCAGCATGTCCGCCAACATATTCAGGTATTACTGGCCGACGGAGTCACCAGGCTGACTATCGCCGTTACCGAAACCAGTGCCAGACGGCTACAGCTGGAAAACGGTAAGCAAGTCTTAGTACTGATTAAAGCCCCGTGGATCGCACTGGACGCTGAAACCATCCCGGCAGAAAACCGTCTGGAGGGGCGGATACACAGCATTGAGCACAGCCCGGAATACAGCGAGATCCTGATTGATTTACCAGACGGTCAGCAACTGTGTGCCAGCCTTAATCGTCAGACGCTGCGGCAAAAGAACCTGCAAACCGGTGATAGAGTCACGGCACATTTTAACGCTGACCAGGCGATTATTGCCACGCTGCTATGAAACGCTGACACAGTGTTGACTTTATCCGCTATCCGGCATAGTTATGGCAGTACGAATGCAAAAAATGGAATGAACTATGTCATCGTTGCAAATTTCGCAAGGCACATTTCGTCTTAGCGATACCCGCGTACTCACACTGGATCATCTGGATATCCACGCCGGCGACAGCTGGGCCTTCGTCGGTGCTAACGGCAGCGGAAAATCGTCTCTGGCAAGAGCGCTATCCGGTGAATTGCCGCCACTAACAGGAACAGTTATTAATCACTTTTGCCGGCCTGCCCGCCTCTCTTTTGAACAGTTACAGCAGCTGGTAAGTGAAGAATGGCAACGCAATAACACCGATCTGCTCAGTGCCGGCGAAGAGGATACCGGCCGTAGCGCTGGCGAAATTATTCAGGAAGATGTGCAGGATACGGAACGTTGCGCCCGGCTGGCAACAGAGTTTGGCATCAGCCATCTGCTGACGCGCCGGTTTAAATACCTTTCTACCGGGGAAACGCGTAAGACACTCTTGTGCCGGGCGCTGATGTCACAGCCTGATTTGCTGATCCTTGATGAACCTTTTGACGGGCTGGACACCGCTTCCCGCGCCAGTCTGGCCACGCTGCTGGGAGCACTGAATCAGCAGGGCTATACACTGGTGATGGTGGTTAACCGCTTTGATGACATTCCCGATTTCACCCGCAGCGTTGGCGTGCTGGCGGAATGCACCCTGACGCACACCGGTGAACGTCAGGCCATTATGTCACAAGCACTGGTGGCCCAGCTGGCACACAGCGAACGGCTGGCTGGCATGACGCTACCTGAAGCCGACCAGCCGGATGCAGTGCCACGGCTGGCCCCAGGAATGTCACCGGTTATTCTGAAACAGGGGGTGGTGTCATGGAACGATAAACCGGTTTTGCATAACATTGACTGGGAAGTTAAACCCGGCGAACACTGGCAAATTATCGGGCCTAATGGCGCCGGCAAATCAACCTTGCTGAGCCTGATAACCGGCGACCATCCTCAGGGATACAGCAATGACCTGACGCTGTTTGGCCGGCGACGTGGCAGTGGTGAAACCATCAGGGAAATTAAACAACATATTGGTTATGTCAGCAGCAGTTTACATCTCGATTATCGCGTCAGTACCAGCGTCCGCAACGTGATTATCTCTGGTTTTTTTGACTCAATTGGCATTTACCAGGCCGTTTCAGACCGGCAAAAAATGCTGGCACAACGCTGGCTGTCTTTACTGGGATTTGACGCCAGCAGTGCCGATGCGCCATTCCAGAACCTGTCCTGGGGCCAGCAACGACTGGTGTTGATTGCACGCGCGTTGGTTAAACATCCTACCCTGCTGATTCTTGACGAGCCGCTACAAGGTCTGGACCCGCTCAATCGCCAGCTGGTACGCCGTTTTGTTGACATTCTGATTGGTGAAGGAGGTACCCAGCTGTTATTTGTATCACATCATGCTGAAGACGCCCCGGACTGCATTACCCATCGCCTCAGCTTCGTACCTGACGGTGAAATTTATCGTTATGACCTTCAGACCCTCCGCCAGTGAATCCGGGCGGTGCGATAACCTCGCGCCGCTCACAAATTATGTGTAACCGCTTACAGTTTTACTGCTAAATTATTTCTTGATAGTGATTAGCCTGCTATAGTCAGCCAATCGGTACAATTTACTCCCTTCGTGTAACCGCTTTCACTATACGATCGTCGGTTCGCTCTTTCAGGGTCTGGCCGTGTTAACCGATTGAAAACCGCTGAATAGGTTATCAGGACTTAATTTATGCCAAACTTTAATCCGGTTGATCATCCGCATCGCCGTTATAACCCGCTGTCCGATCAGTGGGTACTGGTTTCACCCCATCGTGCTAAGCGCCCGTGGCAGGGTGCAGAGGAAACGCCCGCATCAGCCACTTTGCCACACCACGATGCCGATTGCTTTCTCTGCCCGGGAAATACCCGCGTCACCGGCGATAAAAATCCTGACTACGCCGGCACCTATGTTTTTACTAATGACTTTGCCGCACTGATGGCAGATACACCTGATGCTCCCGACAATGACGATATGCTGATGCGCTGTGAAAGCGCACGCGGCACCAGCCGGGTAATCTGTTTTTCTCCCGATCACAGTAAAACTCTGCCGGAGCTGAGTATTGACGCCCTGCGTCAGGTTATCCGCACCTGGCAGCAGCAGACTGCCGAACTGGGCCTGCACTATCCCTGGGTGCAGGTTTTTGAAAATAAAGGGGCAGCAATGGGTTGCTCTAACCCGCATCCCCACGGCCAGGTATGGGCCAACAGCTTTTTACCCAATGAAGCAAAGCGGGAAGACGATTTACAGCGGCGCTATTTTGCCCGGCAGCAGTCAGCGATGCTGGTGGATTACTGTCAGCGTGAACAGCAGGATGGGGCGCGCAGCGTGGTTGACACGCAACACTGGCTGGCAGTCGTACCCTGGTGGGCCGCCTGGCCCTTTGAAACGCTGCTGCTGCCAAAAGCACCGGTGAAACGCTTGGTCGACCTTAACGATGCTCAGCGGGATGATCTGGCGCTGGCGCTGAAAAAGCTAACCAGCCGCTATGACAATCTTTTTCGATGCGCTTTTCCTTATTCAATGGGCTGGCACGGCGCCCCTTTTAATGGTGAAGAAAACGCCCACTGGCAGCTGCATGCCCACTTTTACCCTCCACTATTACGCTCAGCCAGCGTGCGTAAATTCATGGTGGGTTACGAAATGCTGGCAGAAACGCAGCGTGACCTCACTGCTGAACAGGCGGCGGCACGGCTACGTGCTGTCAGCGATGTGCATTTCCGCGAATCCGGAGCAAAATGATGAGCTTAAAACACACCACAACCACGCTTTTCACCGACCTCTTCGGCTATGCACCGACCCACAGTATTCAGGCTCCGGGCCGGGTTAATCTGATTGGTGAACATACTGACTATAACGACGGCTTTGTTCTGCCCTGTGCCATTGACTACAAAACGGTAATTAGCTGTGCCAGACGTGACGACCGCATCGTACGCGTCGTGGCGGCTGATTATGACAATCAGCAGGACAGTTTTTCCCTTGATCAACCGATTCTCAACCATCCGGATCAGATGTGGTCTAACTATGTGCGCGGCGTGGTCAAACATCTGCAAAAACGACAGCCAGCGTTTAATGGTGTCGATATGGTCATCAGCGGCGATGTACCACAGGGGGCCGGGCTCAGCTCTTCTGCGTCACTGGAAGTGGCAGTCGGTAGCGTGTTTCAGCAACTTTACCATCTGCCGCTGGACGGCGCGGAAATCGCCCGAAACGGTCAGGAAGCTGAAAATCAGTTTGTCGGCTGTAACTGCGGCATCATGGATCAGCTGATTTCAGCACTGGGTAAAAAAGATCATGCGATGTTGCTTGACTGCCGCACCCTCAGTACCCGCGCAGTGCCTATGCCGGAAAACATTGCGGTGGTGATTATCAACTCCAATTTCCGCCGCAATCTGGTTGGCAGTGAGTACAACACCCGCCGTCAGCAGTGTGAAACCGGCGCCCGCTTTTTTACTCAGCACTCATTGCGTGATGTCGATATTGATCAATTTCGTGCGGTGGAAAACCAACTGGATCCCCTGGTAGCCAGACGGGTGCGCCATGTCCTGACGGAAAATATTCGCACGCTGGAAGCCGCTGACGCTCTCGCCAGCGGCAATCTGGCTCGCATGGGGGTATTAATGGCGGCGTCTCATGCTTCCATGCGCGACGATTTTGAAATCACCGTGCCCGCCATTGATACGCTGGTGGACATTGTCAAACAGGCGATCGGCGAAAAAGGGGGAGTACGCATGACCGGCGGCGGCTTCGGCGGCTGTATTGTCGCCCTGATGCCGCTGGAACTGGTCGACACGGTCAAAGAAGCCGTTGCCAGCCAGTATCAGGCACAAACCGGCCTTAAAGAGACGTTTTATGTCTGCAAGGCGTCACCGGGAGCCGGACAATGTTAACGACTACCGACGCACTGGCCCCGGATGGACAGCCGTGGAACCTGGTGCGGCTACATAATGCTCGCGGCATGACGGTGACGCTGATGGACTGGGGGGCAAGCTGGCTCTCCGCCCGAATCCCCATGACAGAAGGTAGCGTACGTGAAGCCCTGCTCGGCTGCGCAAAGCCCGCCGACTATTTACGCCAGGATGCCTACCTGGGTGCAACGGTGGGCCGTTATGCCAATCGTATTGCCGGCGCCATGCTAACAGCCACCGGCAGCCAGCTGGCGGCTAATCAACCGCCGCATCAGCTCCACGGCGGACCTGAAGGCTTCAGCCATCGTCGCTGGCAGACGGTGGCCAGGACAGGGCAGACAGTCACCTACCAGCTTCACTCCGCCGATGGCGATCAGGGCTTTCCCGGTAATCTGCTGGCAACAGTAGAATACCGGCTGGAAGAGGATAATACGCTGGCCATTTGCTGGCAGGCGACGGTTGATAAACCCTGTCCGGTGAACTTCACTAATCATGCCTATTTTAATCTCGATGCGGTGCACGGCGATGCGTGCCAGCATCGGCTACAACTTATGGCTCAGTGTTATTTGCCGGTTGACAGCAGCGGGATCCCACAGCGTGGTTTAACCCCGGTCGCCGGCAGCAGCTTCGATTTTCGCCATCCCAAAACCCTGGCACAGGATTTCCTTGCCGATGCCGATCAGCAAGCGGTAAAAGGCTATGATCATGCCTTTCTACTGGATGCTGGCGGAGATGCTGACCAGACTGCCGCCTGGCTGACCTCCGCCGACGGAAAATTACAGCTCAGAGTACAAACATCAGCCCCGGCACTTCAGCTTTACAGCGGTAATTATCTGGCAGGGATCCCGGCACGTGTGGGGGTTTATCAGGCATTCAGCGGCATCGCGCTGGAAAGTGGGTTCCTGCCTGATTCCCCTAATCACCCGGAATGGCCGCAACCTGACTGCTGGTTACAGCCCGGTGAACAGTACAAATGTGTCACCCGCTACCGCTTTACCCCGGCTTGACTGGGGTCATAAAAGCATTGAATTAAGCCAGCACGCCTTAAGCTGATGCTTACGCACCGGACCAAATTCCGCTAAGGTAATGCACTATCAAATTGCCCCTCGTCGGTAATATAATATTTATATCGTTACAGAAACCAAAAATCAGGAAGGAGTTAATCTATGGCTGTATCTAAGCTGGTTCTGGTGCGCCACGGCGAAAGTCAGTGGAACAACGAAAACCGCTTTACCGGATGGTATGATGTTGACCTGTCCGATAAAGGCCGCACCGAAGCAAAAGCAGCAGGACAGCTGCTGAAAAAAGAGGGTTATTCCTTCGATTTTGCTTACACATCGGTGCTGAAACGCGCTATCCATACCCTGTGGAGTATTCTCGACGAACTGGATCAGGTCTGGCTGCCGGTTGAAAAAAGCTGGCGTCTTAATGAACGTCACTACGGCGCCTTACAGGGACTGAACAAAGCGGAAACGGCTGAAAAATACGGTGACGAGCAGGTCAAACAATGGCGTCGCGGTTTTGCCGTCACGCCGCCGGAACTGGATCGTGCTGATGAGCGCTTCCCTGGCCATGACCCACGTTACGCCAGCCTGACAGCCGCCCAGCTGCCTACCACCGAAAGCCTTAAGCTGACCATCGACCGCGTGCTGCCTTTCTGGAATGAAAATATTCTGCCGCGAATGAAGAAAGGTGAAAAAGTCATTATTGCCGCGCACGGCAACTCTCTGCGCGCGCTGGTGGAATATCTTGATAACATGAGCGAAGAAGAAATCCTCGAATTCAATATTCCTACCGGTGTACCGCTGGTGTACGAATTTGATGAAAACTTTAAGCCAGTGAAGCGCTATTACCTCGGTGACGCGGCCGAAATTGCTGCCAAAGCGGCAGCAGTCGCCAATCAGGGCAAAGCAAAATAAGTCATGCTGTGATGTCAACGGCCCAGTCTACGGGCCGTTATTTCCCCGCTTCATCCTGTAGGTTAATTTCTCTCTGAGGGTTTTCTCACCCCCGGTCATCCGCTAAGGTTAAGCCTTAACGGGCAGTTTCACTGCCGGCAGTCACAGCCTCATGCCATAAGGAATCCCACGTGTCTTCACCTCTTCGCGCTTTACTGATCGCGTTGTTACTTGCACCACTGACAGCCAGTACGGCGTCACAATATGGCGCACAATTACAAGGATTCCACTTTCCCTGGCCTGTGCAACATTACCGGTTGCATTCACAAGGACAGTCGCTGAGCATGGGATATCTGGATGTAGGTCCGAAGGGCAAAGCCAATGGCCATACCGCCGTATTGCTGCATGGGAAGAATTTCTGTGGCGTTACCTGGCAAAGCACCATTAACGCCCTGAGCGCTGCCGGTTACCGGGTGATTGCGCCCGATCAGCTGGGGTTCTGTACTGCCAGTAAACCGGCGTCTTATCAGTACAGCTTTCAGCAACTGGCACTGAATACCCACCTTCTGTTACAAAGCCTGCACCTGGATAAAATTGCCCTGGTGGGCCATTCCACCGGCGGGATGCTGGCTACCCGCTATGCGCTAATGTACCCGCAGCAGGTAGAAAAGCTGGTGCTGGTTAACCCCATTGGTCTTGAGGACTGGAAAGCTAAAGGGGTGCCCTGGCGCAGCGTTGACGACTGGTATCAGCGGGAGCTGAAAACCAACGCGGCCAGTATCAAAAAATATGAGCTGACCACCTATTATGTCGGGAAATGGAAACCGGAATACGACCGCTGGGTGGATATGCTGGCCGGGCTGAATAACGGACCGGGAAAACAGGCCGTTGCCTGGAATTCTGCCCTGTTGTACGACATGATCTTCACCCAGCCGGTGTATTACGAATTTAAAAATCTGCGCGTGGCCACCACGCTGATCATTGGAACAGCCGACACCACGGCAATTGGTAGCGATATCGCCCCGCCGGCGGTAAAAGCGACAATCGGTCACTATGACCGACTGGGCAAAGAGGCCGCCCGGCTGATACCCGGTGCGACGCTGATTGAGTTTGCCGGTATGGGCCATGCCCCGCAAATGGAAGATCCTGCCCGCTTTAACCAGACACTGCTCGATACCCTGAACGCAACAATCAGACGGTAAACAAAGCACCCGCACGCGGGTGCACTGTGCGCGGGCGAACCAGGCGATGCCTGCCGTTAACCACGGCGGGCTTTTACCGCAGCGGCCAGCTGGCGCAGCACTTTTTCAGTATCCTGCCAGCCGATGCAGGCGTCAGTAACACTTTTGCCATAAACCAGCGGTTCGCCGCTTTCCAGGCTTTGATTGCCCTCAACCAGATGGCTTTCAATCATCACCCCGATAATGGCTTTTTCACCGGCAGCAATCTGTGTGGCAACATCGTCAGCCACCGTCAGCTGTCGTTGATATTGTTTACTGCTGTTGGCATGGCTGAAGTCGATCATTACCTGTGCCGGCAAGCCCACTTTTTCCAGACCGGCTTTCACCGCGCTAACATGATGCGCACTGTAGTTAGGCTCTTTGCCGCCGCGTAAAATAATATGGCAATCGGCATTGCCACTGGTTTCAACGATTGCAGAATGGCCATACTTGGTGACGGAAAGGAAACAGTGTGGAGCACTGGCGGCATTAATGGCATCAATGGCAACTTTAATGGTGCCATCAGTGCCGTTTTTAAAGCCTACCGGGCAGGAGAGTCCGGAAGCCAGCTCGCGGTGAACCTGAGATTCAGTGGTACGCGCGCCAATAGCCCCCCAGCTCATTAAATCAGCCAGATATTGTGGGGTAATCATATCAAGGAACTCACCGGCGGCAGGCAGGCCACTGTTGTTAATTTCCAACAGAAGCTTGCGCGCAAGCCGCAGACCGTCATTAATCCGGAAGCTGCCATCCATATTGGGATCGTTAATCAGCCCTTTCCAACCCACGGTAGTACGCGGTTTTTCAAAATAGACCCGCATCACTACTTCCAGTTCACCTTTCAGCGCTTCACGCAGGGCCAGCAGGCGTTCACCATATTCTTTTGCCGCCTGCGGGTCGTGGATGGAACAGGGTCCGATGACAACCAGCAAGCGGTCATCTTTATTTTTAAGAATATGATGAATTGCCTGGCGCGCGCGCGCGACCGTTTGCGCCGCCTTTTCGCTCGCCGGGTATTTTTCCAGCAACGCTACCGGTGGCAATAATTCTTTTATCTCTTTGATTCTTAGGTCGTCGTTCTGATAATTCATTTCTGTTCCAGCATGGTTGGCACCTGGCTGTACGCCCGGTATAGCCGCTTAAATTTAACCGTCCCTACCCGGCGTGTAAATCATTCAGCGTTTTTTTTACCTGAGTTAAATTTGATATTTCGCTGAGTCTGACTACACTTTTATTGGTAAATACTTAAAAAAAAGATTTTACCTAAATTAAATAGCACCATAATAAACATTTCCAGCATTTTATTTCGCAAAAATCGACTCAAATTCAGACAATAACCCGGCAAAGTGTATACCTGACACTAAACGATTTCATTAATTAACGGGAGCATAATGATGAATAAGTTTGCAATAGCAATTCTGACGGCAGCCATGACACTGACCAGCGGGGCAGTGCTGGCTGAAGACGGCGGCAACAACGGTACCGCTAACCAGGCCGCCGATGCCGGTGCCGCTTCCGGTGGTTCTGAACAAACCCTGGCACCAAAACATGTTGATAACAGTAAAATCAATCAGGGCAGTACTTCGCACAAATCGGTGAAACATCACAGTAAGAAAATGAGTGCCAGTCAGATTGATAAAAATTCGCAGTGTAAAGACGGAAAATGCCCGGACGTGAACAAAAAAGTGGGCCCCGGCGCTGACACTAAAACTGACGGCACCACGCAATAATCTGCCCTAAACAGATAATTGCCCATAAGGAGAGCTCCGGCTCTCCTTTTTGTTTTGTTTGCGCCGGCAAACCCAGCATGGGTTCTGCACTACCGCCACCTCATATGCTGGCAGAATATCCCGGCAACCAGCCAGCCAGTGCTTTTTTGTCCGTCGGGTAAAAGCCGGCCAGCAACAACAGGGCAACCGTCTGGCTCAATTACTGTTATGATTAGCAGATAGCAGGTATCCTGACGGGCAAACAATGGCGCATAATCACTCTCATACACCGCACCAATCTCATGGCGCTAACCGCTCGCCGCTGCTGGCAGCCTTTGCCATTACCGCCCTGTTTATGCTGGCCGAGATTATCGGTGGCGTGCTGTCAGGGTCGCTGGCCTTGCTGGCAGATGCCGGTCATATGCTCACCGATACCGCTGCGCTGCTGATGGCGTTACTGGCGCTACAGTTTGCCCGGCGTAAACCCAACAGTCGCCATACCTTTGGCCTGCTGCGCCTGACCACGCTGGCGGCGTTCACCAATGCCATCGCCCTGCTGGTGATTACCGTACTGATAGTCTGGCAGGCAATAGTGCGTTTTTATCATCCGGAACCCATCGCAGGCGGCTTAATGATGGCAATTGCCGTTGGCGGACTGCTGGCAAATTTACTGTCGTTCTGGCTACTGCATCGCGGTGAGGAAGAAAAAAATCTCAATGTTCGTGCCGCCATGCTGCATGTACTCGGTGATTTGCTCGGCTCCGTCGGGGCAATTATCGCTGCCCTTATCATCATTTTTACCGGCTGGACGCCAGCCGACCCAATCCTGTCTATTCTGGTGTCATTGCTGGTATTGCGCAGCGCCTGGAAGCTGCTGCGGGAAAGCCTGCATGAACTGCTTGAAGGCTCGCCGCAGACGCTGGATGCCGATAAGCTGGCCCGCACGCTGACCCGCTCCATTGCTGAAATCCGCAATGTTCACCACGTTCATTTATGGCAGGTTGGCGAAAAACCGGTTATTACACTGCATGTGCAGGTGATTCCCCCTCACGATCATGACGCCTTGTTACAACGCATTCATCTGTTTTTGCATCAGCATTATCAGATAGAACATGCAACGGTGCAGATGGAGTATCAGCGCTGTGACACGACGGATTGCCGGTTGCCACAGAGTGCCACTGAACAGACTCACGCGCATCCTCACTAAGAAAGCGCCTGAGATCCCTGCTGACGGGCGTTTTTCATCCACAACCAGCTGCCATTTAACGCAATCAGCGTGAGAAGAATATATTCCAGCGCCATGGCGTAAACGCCCTGACGGGTAAAAATCATCACGCTTATCACGTTGATAACTACCCACAGCAGCCAGTTTTCAACATATTTACGCGTCATCAAAATCATTGCCGCCACCGAAAGCACCATCATGCAGGCATCCCAGAATGGGGAAGCATCAGGTTGCAGCTGTGGCATGGCCACCGTTAAGCCCAGCGCATTCATTATCATCACCGCCACCCGGGTGAGAAACGCAAATACCGGATTAATAAATACTGTCATCAGCGTAATAGCAATGGCACAACCTGCCAGCCACATCACCGCTTTAGAGAATGGCAGCCAGCGTATTTTCAGCACGGGCTGACTGTCGCTGGTTTGCCGACTCCAGGCGTACCAGCCATAAATATTGGCGACAAAAAAGAACAGTTGCAGCAACAGGCTGGCATATAGCTGAATCTGAAAAAAAATAACGGCAAATAAGCTAACGTTTATCAGGCCAAACAAATAGTTGATAATTTTTTCCAGACTGGCCAGCCAGATACATAACAGTCCGGCCAGAGTACCTATTGCTTCGATCCAGGAGAGATTGTATCCCCCTGCCCCCAGCGGAATATGCACCAGAATATTTTGTGTGCTAAAAAAATCCATCGGTTATGATCCTTATTATGGCAAACGGGTTATCGTTTCAGGCTTGCAGCAAAGGTTAGCATACGCTCAAGCGGGCGCAGTGCAGCCAGCCTTAAGCCGGCTTCGACTTCAATTTCATGCGCTTTCCCCCCTTGCTCCAGCGCGCTGGCAAGGGCAGCCAGACCGTTCATTGCCATCCACGGACAGTGGGCACAACTGCGGCAGGTGGCGCCTTCACCTGCGGTGGGTGCCACCATTAAACTTTTTTCCGGTACCGCCTGCTGCATTTTATAAAAGATGCCGCGGTCGGTCGCTACGATCAGCTGACGATGCGGCAACCGTTTTGCCGCCGCAATAAGCTGGCTGGTCGATCCCACCGCATCGGCCAGTTCAATAATCGCCTGGGGTGACTCCGGATGGACCAGCACCGCCGCCTGCGGAAACAGCGCTTTCATCTTGTGCAGCCCCTGGATTTTAAACTCATCGTGGACAATGCATGCTCCCTGCCAGCAGAGGATATCAGCACCGGTCTGCTGCATCACGTAGCGACCAAGATGGCGATCGGGTGCCCAGATAATTTTTTCCCCGAGGCTATCGAGGTGTTCAATCAGCTCAACGGCAATACTGGAGGTCACGACCCAGTCGGCACGGGCTTTGACCGCCGCCGAGGTGTTTGCATAGACCACCACCGTTCGCTGCGGATGGCTATCGCAAAATTCACTGAAAGCCGCAGGCGGGCACCCCAAATCCAGTGAACACTCTGCCTGTAATGTCGGCATCAGAATCCGCTTTTGCGGACTGAGAATTTTGGCCGTTTCGCCCATAAAACGCACCCCGGCAACCAGCAGTGTGGAAGCCGGATGCTGGCTGCCAAAACGCGCCATCTCCAGCGAATCCGCCACGCAACCGCCGCTCTCTTCTGCCAGTGACTGAATGTCGGGATCGGTGTAATAATGCGCAACCAGCACGGCATCCTGCGCCCGTAACAAACGCTTTATTCTGGCACGCAAATCACTTTTTTCAGCATCACTCAGCTGAGCCGGCTTAACCGGGAAAGGATATACCGTACTGGCAGGATCAAATAGCAGACTCATAGGGCCATCTCGTTTTATGTTTTGAACACATTCGCGCTGCATTGCGCCGCTGACGGCGATAAACCGACAACATTGTTTTACATACTAAACAAGATAACCACATCTGACCAGCAAACTTATGCCTGATAGCGCTATTGGACGTAAAAAGTACAGCACCAACAATTGGCATGGCTAAGCGCTCTTCCATGCTCTGCGGCCACTTTGCGCCGGCAAACTATGCGCTTAACCATCGGCTTAACCTAAAACGGGCGTTTCCAGATTGAGTAAATAAGCTTTGGTTGTCAGACCACCGGCAAAACCGGTCAGCCGACCATTACTGCCAATGACCCGATGACAGGGCACCAGAATACTGAGAGGATTTTTACCGTTGGCCGCCCCAACGGCCCTTACCGCTGCGGGACGACCAACCTGGCCTGCAATCTCGGCATAACTCCGTGTTTCACCATAGGGAATGGTCAGCAGAGCCGCCCACACCTTTTTCTGGAAATCAGTGCTGCTAACATCCAGCGGTAATTCGAAAAGCTGACGTTCACCAGCAAAGTATTCATTGAGCTGGCGGGCTGTCTGCAGCAAAAGCGGATGTTCTGGCCTGTCCACCACCGGCTGACGCTGGATACGTAATCGGTCTTCGTTTTCCCATAAAATCGCGGAAAGACCGTTATCACTGGCAAGCAGTTCCAGCTGGCCAACCGGGCTGGCGACAGTTTTACGATAGTAACCCATGTTCACGTCTCCTGAAGTTGCTGAGTCCATTTTATTATTACCCGCCGGCAGCAGAATACTGGCCGTTTTCGGACACCAGTATAAAATGGCCTGTGATGTCCTGAAATAGCCAGTCATGACACTTTTGCTCCTCTACACTGTTATTTTACCGCCGCTCCGGAGCCACCATGATTGAACGTCATATTGCCTATCAGGCGCTGACATCACGTGATACGCGTTTTGATGGCGTGTTCTTTGTTGGCGTCACTTCTACCGGCATTTACTGCCGGCCGGTTTGCCCGGTCAAACCACCACGGGAAGAAAATTGCCTGTTTTTTGCCAGCGCCAGCGCAGCAGAAAAAGCGTCATTTCGTCCCTGTTTGCGCTGCCGGCCAGAACTGGCACCTGCAATGCGCCGCTGGATCATGCACACCGGGTTGCCGGTCGGGTCATTCAGTGTATTGATGAAAGCCTGAGCAACGGCCATACCAGCCTGGAAAGCGTCGCCCGTCATTTTGCTATCAGCCTGCGCCAGCTGCGTCGTATCGTGCAGTCTGAACTGGGCGTTTCGCCGCTGGAATTAAAACAGACCCGGCGCCTGCTGCTGGCCAAACAACTGCTGACAGAAACTCGTCTTCCGGTCACAGAAATCGCCTTTGCCAGTGGCTTCGCCAGCCTGCGACGCTTTAATGATGTTTTCCGTACGCGTTATCGCATGCCGCCCAGCCATTTACGCCGCCTCGCCGCACAGGACAAGACAAGCCCGCTCAACAACGAAACCTCCACCCTGCTGCTAAGCTATCGCCCGCCTTATGACTGGCAGGCGATGCTGGAATTTCTTCGGGCGCGTATGATTCAGGGGGTGGAATATGTCGACAGCGACAGCTATGCCCGAACGGTACAAATCGGCAGCCATCACGGCTGGCTGCACGTCAGTCACAATCAGGCTAAAAATGCCCTAAATGTCCGGTTTTCGCACAGTCTCAGCCCGGTCCTGCCGGCAATGTTGCAGCGCCTGCGTAATCTGTTTGATCTCAGTGCCCAGCCACAGGCAATCTATGCGCACCTGGTTCAGGATCCTTTGCTGCAGGCCAGTCTGGAAAAAAATCCCGGTTTACGTGTTCCCGGTGCATTTGATGGTTTTGAAATGGTGGTTCGCGCTATTCTTGGCCAGCAGGTCACGGTGAAAGCTGCAACCACGCTGGGATGTCGCTTTGCTGACGCCTTTGGCGATCCCTGCCAGACTCCGCTGCCGCAGCTGAATCGCTTGTCACCTCAGGCAGAAAGGCTCTGTACAGCAAGCGTCGACGATATTGCCCGGCTGGGAATTGTCAGCGCGCGGACAAAATCTATTCTGGCACTGGCTGCGGCCTGTCAACACGGCGGACTGCGTCTGGAAGCCGGTGCACCACCCGACCAGCTGATGGCACAGCTGCGTGCCTTGCCGGGTATTGGCCCGTGGACTGCCAGTTATATCGCGATGCGTGCCCTGCGCTGGCCAGATGCCTTTCCCGCCGAAGATATTGCCATCAGAAATAATCTTGGCAATGTCAGCAGTAAACAGGCCGGAGAGTTATCCCAGCGCTGGCGTCCCTGCGAAGCTATGCGGTGCTGCATATCTGGAAAAACCTGTCTCAGGTGCCAAAGAAGCGCACAAAATAGCCCGATTCGGCTGCGCCTCACCCTGCGGGCCGTTGCTGTCGCAACGTTGTCTCACTGCGTTCGGCCCGAACCTGCCCGTTCTGTCACGCAAAAAGGCGCCTTTAGGGCGCCTTAATACACTGGTGGGTCGTGCAGGATTCGAACCTGCGACCAATTGATTAAAAGTCAACTGCTCTACCGACTGAGCTAACGACCCGCGTTTTTGGTCATAACATGACGCGGATAACCAGGCGTTTAATAAAATGGTGGGTCGTGCAGGATTCGAACCTGCGACCAATTGATTAAAAGTCAACTGCTCTACCGACTGAGCTAACGACCCACTCTAACGCCCTGCCGGAACGACTGGCTAAATGTCCCGGCAACGGCGGCATATATTACTGATTTGAGGTTTGAGCGCAACCCTTATTTTTCAATAAGTCTGTCAACTGCTTAGCTTTCATGCGGCAAGACCAGAAATGCAACAAAATCTGGTCAAAGCCTGGCAGTTATAATGAAGAAAGGCGCTTTTGTGACTGTCTGGCAGCCTCGGTATTCGGATACTGCTTAACCACCTGCTGGTAAACGGCTTTCGCTTTTGCACTGTCACCTTTTTCCTGCATAATCACCCCAACCTTGTATAGCGCATCGGCACTTTTGGGTGACTTTGGATAATTTTTCACCACAGTGGCGAAATAGTAAGCCGCATCATCCTTTTTGCCTTTGTTGTAACTGAGCTGTCCCAGCCAGTAATTCGCATTCGGAATATAGGTTGAATCAGGGTATTTCTTAACAAAAGCCTGAAAAGCTCTGATGGCTTTATCGTACTGCTTTTGTTCCAGCACCAAGGCCACCGCGGCATTATAATCGGTATTGGCATCACCACTTTGCACCGGTGCCGCACCATCGCTGTGGCTGCTGGCATCGGGCACGTTGCTGGCTGCGCCGTTCACCGCCCCTGCCGTACTCGCGCTATCAGCGCCGGTTGGTTGTGCCGTGCCACCACCTGTACTGTTTAGTTTATCCAGCTGCTGATAAAGATCTTTCTGGCGTTCAGCCAACTGACTGAGCTGATACTGACTCTCCTGAAGCTGGCCCCGCAGCGCATCGATATCGCTTTGCGTTGAGGAAAGCCTTTGCTGCTGCTGTTGCAGGAGCTGAGCCTGAGCATTAGTAATACGCTCAAGGGTTGTGACGCGGTCTTCCACCGAGCCTGAGCCAACGCTACTGATTGACGCGTGGGCATTAGCGGCCGTGATGGCCGCTACGCCAATCAGTAACGACAGACTCAACAGATGAGGTCTGAAGTTACTAATCATGTTGCTCTCTTAATAAACCAGTACGGCACGACGGTTTTTAGCATAGGCAGCTTCGTCGTGGCCCAGTACGGCTGGTTTTTCTTTTCCGTAAGAAACGATAGACATCTGATCGGCAGAAACGCCTTTGCCCTGCAGATACATTTTAACTGCATTCGCACGACGCTCACCCAATGCGATGTTGTATTCCGGCGTACCGCGTTCATCCGCGTGGCCTTCAATGGTCACTTTGTAAGACGGGTTGCTGCGCAGGAATGCCGCATGCTGATCCAGCATCTGCATGTAATCTGAGTTTACATCGTATTTATCCAGTCCGAAGTAAACGATGTTATTACGCTGCAGCTGCTGCATCTGCAGACGCGCCTGCTCAGATGATGACATGTCACCGTTAGTCATGCCCGAACCGTTGGCACCATCAGCACCCATACCGGATTGGTCATTATTGTTGTTTTTGTGTGAGCTACATGCAGCGACAGCGATAACTGGCAGTGCCAGCATAAAGCCTTTCAGCACTTTGTTCAGTTGCATTTGTTTCATTCCTATTATTGTTTGTTCGCTATTCATAATGAATAGCCATCACAGATACGGAGACCAGGCAGGCGATTTTACCTGACCATCAGTCGCCGGAAGACGCGCTTTAAAACGCCCATCGGTCGACACCAGATTAAGCACCGATCCCATACCCTGAGTAGAGCTGTAGATAACCATTGTGCTGTTAGGCGCCTGACTTGGCGTTTCATCCAGGAACGTGTCCGTTAATGTCTGAACGGCCCCCGTTTCCAGATCCTGTCTGGTGACGTGTTGTGCACCACTGACTGTGCTAATCATCACCATTGATTTACCGTCGGTACTTACATCCGCATCCTGATTCTGGGGACTGTTCCAGGTCAGACGCTGCGGCGCACCGCCGTTGATATTAATCTTATAAATCTGCGGCCGGCCGGCCTGATCGGAGGTATAGGCCAGATTCTGGTTATCCGGGAACCAGGAAGGCTCGGTGCTGTTATACGATGCATCGGTAAGCTGGCGTATTTGTCCTGAAGCCAAATCCATAACGTAGAGATTCAGGCTGCCGGTTTTAGACAAGGCGAAAGCTAGCTTACTGCCGTCTGGTGAGAATGCCGGCGCACCATTATGTCCTGGATAAGAAGCCACTTTCTGAATTGCGCCGGTCGCCAGAGTCTGAATCACCAGTGCCGAACGGCCGCTTTCGAAGGTGACGTAAGCCAGTTTTTTGCCATCAGGTGACCAGGCCGGTGACATCAGCGGCTGAGAGGCTTTATGCACCACAAACTGATTGTAACCGTCATAGTCAGAAACCCGCAGTTCGTAGGGATACTGGCCGCCGTTGGTCTGTACCACGTAAGCGATACGCGTTCTGAAAGCACCTTTAATACCCGTCAGTTTCTGAAAAATTTCATCGCTGCCGGTGTGTGCAGCATAACGTAACCACTGACTGGTCACCTTATACTGATTTTGTGCCAGGACGGTGCCCGGTGAACCGGAGGTATCAACCAGCTGGTAAGAGATCAGATAGCTGCCGTCTGCCCCCGGTTGAATTTGCCCCACCACCACCGCGTCGATTCCCAGTGCGGTCCAGGCAGCAGGCTGTACCTCAGCGGCGCTCGTTGGCTGCTGGGGTAAACGTGACTGATCGAGGGGATTAAATTTGCCGCTATTGCGTAGGTCCGCCGCAATGATGCCACTAATATCCTGCGGAGGTGCGCCGGTTCCCTGCCATTTAAACGGCACCACGCCGATGGGTCGGGCTGTATTGACCCCCTGGGTGATTTCGATCCGGACTTCTGCATGCAACGCCGCTGCAAACAGCAGCAAAAAACTTAACGCGATACGAAATACCTGCTTCATCTTTTCTCCCTTATCTGAACCTGACGTCCACGATAAATAGCAGTTTTTAGCAACGATGATGACAAACCCGCTTTAACAGTATGGCATGGACAAGGCGATTCCAACTGCCATCCGTAAGTAATTATTGTGGCTTAAAGTAAACCGGTGCGTTCTTAAGCGCCTCATACACCGCCTGGCTGGGTGGTTTCGGAATAATCGCCTGACGCGCCGCCGACAATGCCGCCTGACACAACGCCGGATCGCCCCCCTCAGCCTGAACATCAATCAGCGAGCCACCGTTAGGTGCCAGACGGACCTTTAACGTGCACTCCCGTCCCTTAAAGGAGTCAGCATCATAAAACTTACTCTGAATGGCTGACTGAATCTGGCTGGCATAATTGCTGACATCTGCACCATTAGCACCGGCTTTACTCTGGTTTCCCTGACCTGCCGCCGCGCCACCCTTGCCTTGTTTAGGGGCATTTTTGCCTGAAGTCAGGCCGCCCAGCAGTTCGTCAACTTCACCGGATTCTTTTTTTGCATCCGCCGCGGCTTTCGCTTTGGCCGCTGCCTCTGCCTTCGCTTTGGCCGCCGCCGCTTTTTTCTCAGCGTCAGCTTTGGCTTTCGCGTCGGCTTTTTCTTTCGCTTCAGCAGCCGCTTTCGCTTCCTGAGCCGCTTTCTGTTTCGCCGCCTGTTCTGCCGCCTCTCTGGCCTTTTCATCCGCCTGCTTTTTCGCGGCCGCTGCGGCCTTTTTCGCTTCAGCATCTGCTTTAGCTTTCGCGGCGGCGGCGGCTTTCGCCTGTGCATCAGCCTGAGCTTTCGCCTCTGCTTTGGCTTGCGCCGCTGCCGCTTCAGCGGCTTGTTGCTGCGCTTCAGCCTGTTTGGCTGCCTGTTCAGCCTGCCGCTGCTGCTCGGCCTGTTTTTCCGCTTGCTCCCGGGCTTGTTCCTGCGCCTGCAAACGCTCTTTTTCCACCTGTTTCAGACGCTGCTGTTCTGCCGCCTGCTTTTGCTGTAATTCTTCTGCCTGCTGCTGCGCCTGCTTTTTTCGTTGTTGCTCTGCGCGCTGGCTATCTGCCTGCTGATCCTGCTGGCGATTGTACTGATCGACCACCGCCCCCGGATCCACCATCACCGCATCAATATCGCCACCACCGCCGCCGGCGCTGGCATCAATATTTTCATCAAACGAGCTCCAGATCAGCAGGGCAATCAGCAAAATATGCAGCACCAGCGAAATGATTATCGCCCGTTTTAACTTATCATTCTGTTCGGTTGCCTTCGACACTCTTGCTTTCCCAAAAACGGTTCGCTGAATTAAATCGGGCGCGTCATCAGGCCCACGGATTTGACACCCGCCTGATGCAATAGATTCAACGCCTTGATAATTTCATCGTAAGGCACGTCCTTTGCTCCCCCAATCAGAAAAACTGTTTTTGGATTCGCTTCCATACGATGCTGGGCTTCGGCAATCACTTGCTCAGGCGGTAGCTGTGTCATGCGGTCACGATCGACCACCAGGCTGTACTGTCCGACGCCAGAAACTTCAAGGATCACCGGTGGATTATCATCGCTGGCGACCGTTTTCGAATCCGTTGCATCCGGCAAATCTACTTCCACACTTTGGGTAATGATGGGCGCAGTTGCCATAAAAATAAGCAGCAATACCAGCAGCACATCAAGCAGCGGAACGATGTTGATTTCCGACTTAAGCGCGCGATTGTTACGACCCCGGGTTCTGGCCATAGCTTACCTCCTGCTTATTTATTGTTCTCGCTGGAGAATGCCTGGCGGTGCAGGATCGCGGTGAACTCTTCCATGAAATTGTCATAGCTTTGTTCCAGCTTATTTACCCGCTGGTTCAGCCGGTTGTAAGCCATTACCGCAGGAATAGCGGCAAACAGCCCGATTGCGGTAGCAATCAGTGCCTCAGCAATACCCGGAGCCACCATTTGTAACGTGGCCTGCTTGACAGCGCCAAGCGCAATAAAGGCATGCATGATCCCCCAGACGGTACCGAATAGGCCAATGTAGGGACTGATGGAACCGACGGTGCCAAGAAAAGGGATATGCGTTTCCAGGGCTTCCAGTTCACGGTTCATGGAAATACGCATCGCGCGTGATGCGCCCTCCACCACCGCTTCGGGTGCGTGGCTATTGGCCCGGTGCAATCGCGCAAACTCTTTGAAGCCGGCATAAAAAATCTGTTCAGAACCGGAAAGTTCATCACGACGTGCCTGGCTTTCCTGATACAAACGCGAGAGTTCAATTCCCGACCAGAACTTATCTTCAAACGCATCAGCTTCACGCCCTGCTGAATTGAGAATACGCGTTCTTTGAATGATGACCGCCCAGGAAGCAATTGAGAAGCCGATCAAAATCAACATGATGAGTTTCACCAGAAGGCTTGCCTTCAGGAACAAATCAATAATGTTCATGTCAGTCACTGCTTGAACTCCGCGACAATAGACTCAGGAAGCGCGATAGGCTTCATTCGATGTGGATTTATGCAGGCAATCAGTACCTCTGCTTCATTCAGCAGCCGGCCTTCTGCATTGATAATTCGTTGGGCAAACGTCATGGTAGCACGTGACATAGCAGTGACGTCACACTGCACTTCCAGCAGATCATCAAGCCGGGCAGCAGCATGATACTCCACGGTCATCCGACGCACCACAAACGCTATTTTTTGCGCGAGCAGTGCCTGCTGGTTAAAGTGATGCTGACGCAGCATTTCTGTTCTGGCCCGTTCATAGAAAGCAATGTAGCTGGCATGGTATACCACACCACCGGCGTCAGTGTCTTCGTAATAAACCCTTACCGGCCATCGAAACAACGCTGTACTCACTTCAAATCCTGGTCATGCACATGACGTTAAAACCAAAACCGTTGCTACTATACGCAAGAGCTGACGCCTTTGGAATGGATTCACAGAAGGTAAATAAAATAAATATCGGTTGCTAACAATCAGAAAGGTTTTCGAGATAATTCTTAAACAAAAGCTGACAAAAACGGACAGAACTATTGCAGGCGAATAAGGCGCGCTGACCGCGCCTCAGAGGAGGCTCAGGAATAAAAGAAAACCAGTCCGCAGACGACTACCAGCAGCGCGGGTAACGGCAAAAAAAGCGCTCTCCAGCGCAGCTTTTGCGGCTGAAAACCAACGCCAAAGACCACGCTGGCACAGACTCCCCACATAATAATCCATCCCTGCCAGAGAGACAGCGAGCTGGTATGTGAGGCAAAACGGGCCGGTGCCCAGAACAGGCAGCCGGCCAGCCAGAGCGCCAGCAGCAGGGACAGAAGGCGTAACGACCGCCGGTCCATCCACTGCCAGATTTGCGCAATCAGTCTTTTCATTCTTTTGTTTTGAGCGTTTCAACGTGCTCCAGCGCCAGCGCCGTAATAATACCGAAGGCGCAGGCCAGCAAGGTGCCAAGAATCCAGGCGAAATACCACATTTTGCGTCTCCTTAACTCAGTAAAGCGAGTGCGTATTGCTTTCAATATGTTCTTTAGTAATGCGTCCGAACATTTTGTAATAGCACCAGCTGGTGTATGCCAGAATAATCGTTACGAAAATGATCGCCACATACAGCATGACCTGCAGCGTCAACTGGCTGGAAGTCGCGTCCCAAATCGTCAGGCTACTTGATAATGAGGTGCTTGACGGCATGATAAACGGAAACAGCGCAATGCCGACGGTCATGATGACGCAGGCAATCGTCAGAGACGAGAACAGGAAGGCCCAGGCACCCTTGCCGAGTCTGGAGCAGAGCACGGTCAGTAAAGGCAGCACCACACCCAGCAGTGGGAATAGCCACAGTACCGGTGCATGATGGAAATTCACCAGCCATGCGCCAGCCTGACGAGCCACTTCTTTGTTAAGTGGATTAGAAATGCCATCCGTGCCAATAGCCGAGGTAATCGCGTAGCCCTCGATACCATACACGATCCAGATACCCGCCAGAATAAAGCACACCATCATCACCAGGGCGCCAATCTGCCCATAGCTGCGGGCGCGCAGATTAAGCTCACCGGTGGTGCGCATCTGCAAATACGTTGCCCCTTGCACCAGAAACATCATCAGGCTGACGATACCGGTCAGCAAACCAAACGGATTCAGTAGCTGGAAGAAATTACCGGTATAAAAAAGGCGCAGTTCATTATCAAAATGGAAAGGGACACCTTCGAGCAGGTTACCAAAAGCGACACCAATCACCAGTGGCGGTACCAGACTGCCAATGAAAATGCCGATATCCCACATGCCACGCCAGCGCTTGTCTTCAATCTTTGAGCGGTAATCAAAACCCACCGGACGGAAAAACAGTGAAGCCAGCACCAGAATCATCGCCACATAAAAACCTGAAAAAGCAGCGGCGTATACCATCGGCCAGGCGGCAAACAGCGCGCCACCTGCGGTAATAAGCCAGACCTGGTTGCCGTCCCAGTGTGGTGCGACGCTGTTAATCATAATACGGCGTTCGGTATCAGTACGCCCCATCAGACGTGACAGCATACCAACACCCATATCAAACCCGTCGGTGACGGCGAAGCCAATAAATAGCACCCCGACCAGCAGCCACCAGATAAAACGCAATACTTGATAATCTAACATCTTGTGGACTCCTGTCTTAACGAACCGGCTGTGAGGCTACATTTGACTGTTCATAATGATAACGCCCGGTCTTCAGGCTGCTTGGCCCAAGACGTGCAAATTTGAACATCAGATACAGTTCAGCCACCAAAAACAGCGTGTAAAGGCCGCAGATCAGGAACATAGAAAACAGGACATCCCCGGTGGTCAACGATGAATTTGCCACCGCAGTCGGCAGCACTTCACCGATTGCCCAGGGCTGACGGCCATATTCAGCAACAAACCAACCAGATTCCACCGCAATCCACGGCAGCGGAATACCGTACAGCGCACAGCGCAGCAGAAAAGTATTTTTACCAATCCGGTTACGCAGTACCGACCAGAAGGAGAAGCCGATAATCAGCAGTATCAGCATGCCGCACAGCACCATAATACGGAACGAGAAGTAGACCGGTGCCACCGCTGGAATAGAATCTTTAGTGGCTTTCGCTATCTGTTCTTCGCTGGCATTAGCAACATCTGGCGTATAACGCTTCAGCAGCAGGCCATAGCCGAGATCCTGCTTGGATTTTTCAAACGCGGCGCGAACGCCAGGATCGGTATTACCGCTACGCAGTTCCTGAAGCAGCTGATAAGCCTTCATGCCGTTACGAATACGGATTTCATGCTGCGCCATCAGTTCTTTCAGACCCAGCACCGGCTTGTCGAAAGAGCGGGTAGTAATCAGGCCCATAACATACGGGATTTGAATGGCAAAACTGTTTTTCTGGGTTTCCTGATTCGGGATACCGAACAGCGTAAAGGCCGCCGGCGCCGGCTGGGTCTCCCATTCAGCTTCAATAGCCGCCAGTTTAGTTTTTTGCACGTCACCAATTTCGTAGCCTGATTCATCCCCCAGTACAATCACTGACAGGATGGCGGCGATGCCGAAGCTGGCCGCAATGGCAAATGAACGTTTGGCGAAAGCAAAATCACGGCCACGCAGCATGTAATATGCGCTGACACCAAGAATAAACATCGCCCCGGTGGTATAGCCGGCAGCAACGGTATGAACAAATTTAACCTGTGCAACCGGATTCAGTACCAGGTCAACGAAACTGACCATCTCCATACGCATGGTTTCATAATTGAATTCGGAGGCGACCGGATTCTGCATCCAGCCATTAGCCACCAGAATCCAGAGTGCAGACAGGTTTGACCCAAGGGCCACCAGCCAGGTCACCGCCATATGCTGGACCTTACCCAGCCGGTCCCAGCCAAAAAAGAACAGACCGACAAAGGTAGACTCAAGGAAGAAAGCCATCAGGCCTTCAATTGCCAGCGGTGCTCCGAAGATATCACCGACATAGTGTGAGTAATATGACCAGTTGGTCCCGAACTGAAATTCCATAGTCAGACCGGTCGCCACGCCCAGAGCAAAGTTAATACCAAATAACTTTCCCCAGAACTTGGTCATGTCTTTATAGATTTTTTTGCCTGACAGCACATAAACCGTTTCCATGATCGCCAGCAAAAACGCCATACCCAGCGTTAGCGGGACGAAAAGGAAATGATAGAGTGCCGTCAAAGCAAACTGTAAGCGCGACAGCTCGACGATATCAAACATCTTGACTCCTTGCTCCTGGCCTTCAGCAACCGGCAATACTGATTACGTCAGCGCATCCGGATATACCTGGGCCTGCTCAAATAACACTGCGGAGATAAACACCGGGGAGGTGCTATCTCCAATCTTGATTAAATCGTTATGATTGACATATTAACCGACCGGAATAGCCATTTCCGGAACATTCGTCAGAAAACCGGAGAATCCACTGTCCGGATTAAAACAGTATATCGCGCAATTTTTTAATTTAATCGGCGTGATGTTCAGATTGATACAGCACAATTTAATCGAAAAAAGCCTGTGTTTTCCACAACTACCGCCGCTTATATACGCAAATATTTTGATTTAAATCAATGTGTGACTGAGATCCTCATAAAGAATGAATTTAGTGTTAAATATATGTTTATTTAAAGCTACATAATTCACTTTAAACTTAACCTGATGTTATTTTGCATTAACAAAATAATTTACATCGATTTAACCCGCATGTTCACCTTTAGTAAGTTTTTCCCACTGACAAATGTCCTGAGCAGAGACAACGATGGCAGGGTGCCCGCCGTCAGTTCATCAGCAGACGCGTCACCCTGCTGCTAAGCATAGGCGTTATGCGTCAATCTGCCAGCAAGAAAAGCGAAAAATGGCATTTTTTCTGCGTTGAAAAAAAGGCCGCTCTCAGGGCGGCCAATATGTCGAGTATATTTTAATTATTATTTGGCCGGCAACACCGCTTTAACGGCATCGCCAATGTCAGCCAGGCTACGGACCGTTTTAACCCCTGCGGCTTCCAGCGCGGCAAATTTTTCATCTGCCGTTCCTTTACCACCGGCGATAATCGCCCCGGCATGCCCCATTCGCTTACCTTTCGGCGCAGTAACCCCGGCAATATAACCAACCACCGGTTTTGTGACATGCGCTTTAATAAAGGCGGCGGCTTCTTCTTCCGCACTGCCACCAATTTCGCCAATCATCACAATCGCTTCAGTCTGCGGATCATCCTGGAACATTTGCAGGATATCAATAAAGTTCGAGCCAGGAATAGGATCGCCGCCAATGCCCACACAGGTCGACTGACCATAGCCAATATCCGTCGTTTGCTTCACCGCCTCATAAGTCAGCGTACCAGAGCGGGAAACAATGCCGATGCGACCAGGTTTATGAATGTGACCAGGCATAATACCGATTTTGCAGGCACCGGGCGTAATGACACCTGGACAGTTTGGTCCAATCATACGCACGCCAGCTTCATCCAGCTTAACTTTCACTGTCAGCATATCCAGCGTCGGGATACCTTCGGTGATGGTAATAATAAGCTTAATCCCGGCATCAATAGCTTCGAGAATACCGTCTTTACAGAAAGGAGCCGGTACATAAATGACCGAGGCGGTGGCACCGGTGGCTTGCACAGCCTCACGAACGGTATTGAAAACTGGCAGGCCCAGATGCGTGGTGCCCCCTTTACCCGGGGTGACCCCGCCAACCAGCTGAGTACCATAAGCCAGTGCCTGTTCTGAATGGAAGGTGCCCTGTCCACCGGTGAATCCCTGGCAGATAACTTTGGTGTTTTTGTCGATCAAAATGGACATTATTTACCCTCCGCTGCGGCAACAACGCGCTGCGCCGCGTCAGTCAGGCTGGTTGCTGCAATAATATTTAAACCGCTTTCCGCCAGACGCTGGGCGCCCAACTCTGCATTGTTTCCTTCCAGACGTACTACTACCGGCACGTTAACGCCAACTTCAGCAACGGCACCGATAATGCCATCGGCAATCAGGTCACAGCGAACAATACCGCCAAAAATATTAACAAATACCGCCTTCACCGAGTCGTCAGAGAGAATAATTTTAAAGGCTTCAGTAACGCGTTCTTTCGTCGCGCCGCCGCCAACATCGAGGAAGTTAGCCGGCTGGCCACCATGGTGTTTTACGATGTCCATAGTGCCCATAGCCAGGCCTGCACCATTGACCATACAACCAATGTTTCCTTCAAGCGCCACATAGTTCAGTTCCCACTGCGCGGCATGCGCTTCACGCGGATCTTCCTGACTGGGATCGCGCATCTCACGCAGCTCCGGCTGGCGGAACATGGCGTTACTGTCAGCGCCCAGTTTGCCGTCCAGGCAAATCAGATCGCCTTCTTTGGTGATAACCAGCGGATTGATTTCCACCAACGCCAGGTCGCGCTCAAGAAACAGCGTTGCCAGACCCATAAAAATTTTCGTGAACTGGCCGATCTGCTTACCGGAAAGCCCCAGCTTAAACGCCAGCTCGCGTCCCTGCCACGGTTGAGGGCCTGTCAGCGGATCCAACGACATTTTATGAATCAGATGCGGGGTCTCTTCCGCCACTTTTTCAATTTCCACGCCGCCTTCGGTTGACGCCATAAACACCACCCGGCGCGAACTGCGATCCACTACCGCACCCAGGTAAAGCTCCTGGCCGATATCGGTTGCAGCTTCAACCAGAATCTGGTTTACCGGTTGCCCGTCAGCATCTGTCTGATAGGTCACCAGACGTTTACCCAGCCAGTTTTCAGCAAAAGCCCGAATATCTTCCTTGCTTTTGACTACTTTCACGCCGCCTGCTTTACCACGGCCGCCGGCGTGTACCTGACACTTCACCACCCAGGGGCCGGCGCCAATTTTGGAAGCCGCTTCTTCTGCTTCACGCGGCGTTGTGCAGGCATAACCTGTCGGCGCTGGCAGACCGTACCGGGCAAACAGTTGTTTGGCCTGATATTCGTGTAAGTTCATGATATTCTATCCATTCAGGTCGGAAATAAGTGATCGCTGCAGCACAGCGATCCCATAGAATCAGGGGCGCGTTATATGCCTGCGCCCGCTCAGGTTACACGTCCAGAAGCAGACGGGTAGGATCTTCCAGCAGCTCTTTGATCGCCACCAGATAGCCAACTGACTCCCGGCCATCAATCAGGCGGTGATCGTAGGAAAGCGCCAGATACATCATCGGCAGAATTTCTACCTGGCCGTTAACCGCCATAGGGCGATCTTTGATCGCGTGCATTCCCAGGATCGCACTCTGCGGCGGGTTAATAATCGGCGTTGACATCAGCGAACCAAAGACGCCGCCGTTGGTAATGGTAAAGTTGCCGCCCGTCAGCTCATCAACCGTAAGCTTACCGTCACGGCCTTTCACGGCCAGTTCTTTAATTTTCTTCTCAATATCCGCCATACCCAGCGCATCAACGTCACGCAGTACCGGCGTCACCAGTCCACGCGGCGTTGAAACGGCAATACTGACATCGAAGTAGTTGTGATACACCACATCTTCGCCATCGATGGAGGCATTTACTTCCGGATAACGTTTCAGCGCTTCAACAACCGCTTTAATGTAGAAAGACATAAAGCCGAGACGGATACCATGGCGTTTTTCAAACGCTTCGCCATACTGCTTACGCAGATCCATAATGGGCTTCATGTTGACTTCATTGAAGGTGGTCAGCATTGCAGTGCTGTTTTTCGCCTCCAGCAGACGCTCGGCCACGCGTTTACGCAGACGGGTCATTGGCACGCGTTTTTCGCTGCGGTTGCCCGGCGCAGGGGCAGCTGGCGCACTGGTGCTGGCGGCAGGGGCTGCTTTCGCTTCCGTAGGTTTTTTCGCCAGATGTTTTTCCACATCTTCGCGGGTAATCCGACCGCCGACACCGCTGCCCTGGATGGCGGCGGCATCAAGGTTATGTTCAGCAATCAGACGACGAATTGCCGGACTGAGCGTTTCGTTGCTTTCACTCTCTTCCAGAGAGGCGGTCTGACGTTCAGCCGGGGTGGACTCTTTTTTATCCACTTTTGCCGTGGTTTCTTTCCCCGCGCTGTTCCCTTCTTTCAGCCGGCCCAGCGCCTGACGCGAGGTCACGGTTGCGCCTTCATCCTCCAGAATAGTTTCCAGCACGCCATCGGCAACCGCTGGCACTTCCAGCACAACTTTGTCAGTTTCAATTTCAACCAGCACTTCATCCCGTTGTACGCTGTCACCAGGCTTTTTATGCCAGGTAGCAACGGTGGCATCGGCAACGGACTCAGGCAGGTCAGGAACAAGAATATCTACGCTACTCATTATTTATCCTTTAATTAATCAACGTTCAGCGCGTCATTAACCAGATCTTTTTGCTGCTGCTGGTGAACGGACATATAGCCTACGGCTGGCGAAGCCGACGCAGGGCGACCGGCATAACGTAATGAAGCCCCAAAGGGCACCGCTTCACGGAAATGGTGCTGACTGCAGTACCATGCACCCTGGTTAAGTGGCTCTTCCTGACACCACACAAAATCATTTACGTGCGCATAAGGTTGCAACACTTCCTGCAACGCCTTTTGCGGGAACGGGTAAAGCTGTTCAATACGGACAATAGCAACATTAGTCTGGTCGTTCTTACGGCGTTGTTCCAGTAAGTCATAATAAACTTTGCCGGAACAAAGAATGACCCGTTTAACACCCTGCGGATCAAGCGCATCAATTTCACCAATTGCCGGCTTAAATCCGCCGTTAGCCAGATCCTCAAGACTGGAAATGGCCTGCGGATGACGCAACAATGATTTTGGCGACATGACCACCAGCGGACGACGCATACCGCGCAGCGCCTGGCGTCGCAGCATGTGATAAACCTGAGCCGGGGTTGAGGGTACGCAAACCTGCATATTTTGCTCGGCACACAGCTGAAGATAGCGTTCCAGACGAGCTGATGAGTGCTCCGGCCCCTGACCTTCATAGCCATGCGGTAACAGCATAACCAGGCCACACATCCGACCCCATTTCTGCTCACCGGAGCTAATAAACTGGTCGATGACCACCTGCGCACCGTTGGCAAAGTCACCAAATTGCGCTTCCCAGATAGTCAGGGTACGCGGTTCCGCCGTGGCATAACCATATTCAAATGCCAGCACCGCCTCTTCCGAAAGTACCGAGTCCCAGACCTTAAATTCACCCTGACCGTTATGAATATGATGCAGCGGGGTATAAGTAGAACCGTTCTTCTGATTATGGATCACCGCATGACGATGGAAAAACGTACCCCGTCCGCTATCCTCACCGGAAAGCCGTACCGGAATACCTTCATCCACCAGCGTGGCATACGCCAGGTTTTCAGCGCCCCCCCAGTCGAAGGGTTTATTGCCTGCGGCCATTTCACCACGGTCATGGTAGATTTTTGCCACACGCGACTGCATCTCAACCGCCTCAGGCACCTGACTGATACGTTTTGCCAGCTCTTGCAGACGTTTAATGTCGACAGTTTCCGGATAGCTTTCATCCCATTCATGATTGAGATAGGGCGACCAGGTGAAAGAATGCAGGCTCATTGGACGCCATTCAGGCACCACACACTCGCCGGCATCCAGCGCGTCACGATAAAGATTAACCAGTTCGGTAGAGTCTTCCGTTTTCACAATGCCTGCAGCTTCCAGACGATCTGCGTAAATTTTACGCGGCGTCGGATGCTTTTTGATTTTCTGATACATCAAGGGCTGGGTAGCACTCGGTTCATCCGCTTCGTTATGGCCATGACGACGGTAACAAAACAGGTCGATAAACACATCGCGTTTGAAGGTATTACGGAAATCCAGTGCCAGCCGGGTCACAAACGCCACCGCTTCAGGGTCATCGGCATTCACATGGAAAATGGGCGCCTGTACCATTTTACCGATATCAGTACAGTATGGGGTTGAACGGGCATCACGCGGGTTGGAAGTAGTAAATCCGACCTGGTTGTTAATCACAATCCGCACGGTACCGCCAACTTCATATCCGCGCGCCAGCGACATATTCAGCGTTTCCTGCACCACCCCCTGGCCGGTCACCGCCGCATCACCATGAATCGTAATTGGCAGCACCTGATTACTGCCCGGCTTGTCCAGACGATCGAGCCGGGCACGCACAGAGCCCATCACCACCGGACTGACTATCTCCAGATGTGATGGGTTAAAGGCCAGCGCCAGATGCACCATGCCGCCGGCAGTTTCCACATCCGACGAGAAACCCATATGGTATTTTACGTCGCCGGTGCCAAGATGTTCTTTATGCTTACCGGAAAACTCGTCAAATAAGTCCTGAGGTTTTTTACCCAGTACGTTAATCAGCACATTAAGGCGCCCGCGGTGCGCCATCCCGAGAACCACTTCGCGGGTGCCGCTTTTGCCGGCGTGATGAATCATTTCATTGAGCATCGGCACCAGCGCATCACCGCCTTCCAGCGAGAAACGTTTGGCACCCGGAAACTTGGCCCCCAGATAACGTTCCAGGCCTTCTGCGGCGGTCAGCTGCTTTAAAAAAACCTTCTTTTCTTCGTCACTGAACCTGGCCTGACCGGCTACCGATTCGATACGCTGCTGAATCCAGCGCTTCTCTTCGGTGCTGGTGATATGCATATATTCCGCACCGATAGAACCGCAGTAGGTTTGCTTAAGCGCGGCCACCAGATCAGCCAGCTTCATGGTCTCTTTACCAATGGCAAAAGAGCCCACGTTAAACGACTCCTCGAAATCATCAGCGCTCAGGTCGTGAAATGCCGGATCAAGGTCGGCAACCGTTTCCTGTTGCCATAATCCAAGCGGGTCGAGATTAGCTTGCTGATGACCGCGAAAACGGTAAGCGTTGATCAACTGCAGGACTTTTACCTGTTTCGAATTGGTCGCGGGGTCGGTGACGGAAGTGGTGTAGCGGGTGCTGTCTTTAGCCAGTCGGCGGAAATAATCACGCGTCTGGGAATGGAACTGTTCAGGTTTGACCCCGGTGCCAGGTAACTGCTGGAAAAGCGTTTTCCAGACCGCATCCACAGAGTCAGGATCGGTGAGATAATCCTCATAGAGCTGCTCTATGTAGGACTGGTTTGCGCCAGCCAGCCAGGAAGAGTCCAGCCAGGGTTTCATCGCGCTGTTCTGCATGTTGATGCCCTTAAGCATTTTCTGCTTTTTTCGCCGTGGTGATAAACGGGGCTTTAAAAACCCCACGCCGCGTTAGCGGCTTGCCGTAGTAAAGATTCAACGATACGAGCACAGATAAAACAATTACCGGCCCGTAAGGGAACCCTGGTAAGATCAGTCTGCCGGCGTTGACAAACAAACCTTATAAGGGTTTCCGTTGGCAGACGGGCAATATTGCCCGTCTGAATCAACATCGTTATGCCCCGCGCTGCAATAGCATCGACTTAATATGGCCGATGGCGCGGGTCGGATTCAGCCCTTTCGGGCACACATTGACGCAGTTCATAATGCTATGGCAGCGGAATACGCTGAAAGCATCGTTAAGGTTATCCAGACGCTGATTGGTCTCGGTATCCCGGCTGTCAATCAGGAAACGATAGGCAGCCAGCAGCCCCGCCGGTCCGATAAACTTATCCGGATTCCACCAGAATGACGGGCAGGATGTTGAACAGCAGGCGCAGAGAATACATTCATACAGACCGTCAAGCTTTTCACGCTGTTCCGGAGATTGCAGATGTTCACGCGCCGGCGGGTTCTCTCCGTTATTAAGCAGAAACGGCTTAATTTTCTCATATTGCGCATAGAACTGGCCCATATCAACCACCAGGTCACGAATCACCGGCAGTCCGGGCAATGGACGAATAACAATTTTTTTCTTGCCATTGCCCAGTGCAGAAACCGGTGTAATGCAGGCCAGGCCGTTTTTACCATTCATATTCAAACCGTCTGAACCGCACACACCCTCCCGGCATGAGCGCCGGAATGCCAGCGTCGGATCTTTCTCTTTCAGCCGCATCAGCGCATCCAGCAGCATCATGTCACGCCCTTCGTCCGCCTCCAGCGAATAATCCTGCATACGCGGCGCGTCATCGACATCCGGGTTGTAACGATAAATGGAAAATTCAAGTCTCATCGTTCTTTCTCCGCAACTAGTAAGTACGCGCTTTTGGCGGGAACGCGGCGCGCAATTTCGGCTGCATGTTTACCTCACGTCGGGTCATGCTTTCCGATTGCGGCACGTAAAGGCTATGGCACAGCCAGTTGGCATCATCACGCTCCGGATAATCGAAGCGACTGTGCGCGCCACGACTTTCAGTTCGGAAGTTGGCCGCTACGGCAGTGGCATAAGCTGTTTCCATCAGATTATCCAGTTCCAGACACTCCACCCGCTGGGTGTTAAAATCGCTGGAACGGTCATCAAGACGGGCGTTTTTCAGTCTTTCACGCAGTACTTTCAGTTCCTGCAAACCTTTTGCCATAGCATCCCCTTCCCGGAAGACCGAAAAGTTATGCTGCATACAGGTCTGCAAGGCTTTGCGCAACTCTGCCGGATCTTCTCCAGAGGTGTTGTTATCCCAGCGATGATAACGGGCCATCGCGGCATCAATTTCCTCATCACTGGCATCTTTCAGTTCGCCCTGCTCAGCAATAGACTCCTGCAGATGCAGACCAGCAGCGCGACCAAACACCACCAGGTCGAGCAATGAATTACCGCCAAGACGGTTAGCACCATGAACCGACACACAGGCGATTTCGCCGACGGCAAACAGTCCGGGAATAACCACGTCTTCTCCCTGTGCATTGACGCCCAGCGCCTGACCCGATACCTTCGTCGGAATACCGCCCATCATATAATGGCAGGTTGGGATAACCGGGATAGGCTCTTTCACCGGGTCGACGTGGGCAAAAGTGCGTGACAATTCAAGAATGCCGGGTAAACGCGCTTCCAGCACCTCTTTACCCAGATGGTCCAGCTTAAGTTTAATATGCGGACCCCATGGGCCATCACAGCCACGACCTTCACGAATTTCAATCATCATTGAGCGGGCGACCACGTCACGTCCGGCCAGATCTTTGGCGTTAGGTGCGTAACGTTCCATAAAGCGTTCGCCGTGTTTGTTCAGCAGATAACCACCTTCACCACGACATCCCTCCGTCACCAGCACGCCCGCGCCGGCAATGCCGGTCGGGTGAAACTGCCACATTTCCATATCCTGTACCGGCACGCCGGCACGCAGCGCCATGCCAACCCCGTCGCCGGTATTGATATGTGCATTGGTGGTCGACTGGAAAATACGCCCGGCACCGCCGGTAGCCAGCACCGTCGCTCTGGCTTTAAAGTAAACCACTTCGCCGGTTTCAATACACAGCGCGGTACAACCCACCACGGCACCATCGGCATTTTTTACCAGGTCCAGGGCATACCATTCAGAAAAAATCGTGGTTTTATTTTTCAGGTTTTGCTGATACAGCGTATGCAATAAAGCATGTCCTGTACGGTCAGCTGCCGCCGCAGTTCGCGCCGCCTGCTCACCGCCAAAATTTTTCGACTGCCCGCCAAAAGGTCGCTGATAAATCCGGCCATCGTCGAGACGCGAAAACGGCAGCCCCATGTGTTCCAGTTCCAGAATGGCTTCCGGCCCGGTTTTACACATATATTCAATGGCATCCTGGTCTCCGATGTAATCAGACCCTTTAACAGTGTCATACATATGCCATTCCCAGTTATCTTCATGGCTATTGCCAAGGGCAACGGTAATGCCGCCCTGGGCTGAAACCGTATGGGAACGGGTCGGGAAAACTTTTGATAACAGTGCACAGCTCTGACCGGACTGGGAGATTTGCAATGCTGCACGCATCCCTGCCCCGCCAGCGCCCACCACTACGGCATCAAACTCTCTGACAGGTAATTTCATCACACACCCCACACCACGACAGTTCCATAAATTGCATAAACAAACAGGACAACGACAATAACCAGCTGCAGCAACGAACGCAGCGCCACGGATTTCACGTAGTCCGTCAGCACTTGCCACATACCAATCCAGCCATGTACCAGAATGGAAAAGAGTGTCAGCAGGGTAAATACTTTAGTGAATTTAGATGAAAAGAATCCGTGCCAGATGTCATAAGTCAGCGAACCCGACATAATGACGAAAGCGAGGATATAGAGCACGTAAAGCGCGATTATCATGGCTGCGCCGCGCAGCAGCAACCAGTCATGAATACCGTTACGCCCCAGTGCAGAAGCATTGCTTACCATACGAGGACTCCAGCGAGAACAGACAGCACGACAGTGACAACAAAAGAGATTTGTGCGGAACGCGATCCGGCTTCCAGTGTTTCTCCCAGAATGCCGAAGTCCATCAGCATATGGCGAATTCCCCCTGCGATATGATAAGCCAGCGCAGTCAGAATACCCCAGGCGATGAATTTGACGATAAAGCTATTCATGATAGCTGAAGCCTGCATGAAACCCTCAGGCGATGAGAGCGACAGACCCAGTAACCAGAGCAGAATACCGACGGCAACAAAGGTGATGACGCCTGACACGCGGTGGAGAATGGATGCAATCGCGGTAACGGGGAACCGGATCGTAGTAAGATCCAAGTTGACAGGTCTTTGTTTTTTCACGGTTTAGCCCACACAGCTTTTTTTATTTTGCTTCCTCCGGTCCTGAAGGCCAGCCAGACAAAAATGCTTGTCTAAATTGAGCACCGTCACCAAAACAGCAACATCCAGTGTTATTGAGGCGGTAAAACGCTGGGTGGCTCCTGGTGTCAGGGAATTCCGGAGACCTGGCCGAAGTATAGGGGGTTCACAATCTTATTACAATTCCCCTACAAACACTTTGGTCACATTTAAATGAAACAGTGATCTCATTCACGGAATGCATATTTAATAGAATTTTAATTGCCTGATTTGACAAAAGTTCAACAATTTTGTTACAACCGAACGCATAAAAAATCTATGATGCACAAAAGTTATGGGGATACACTTTCCCCTAAGCACAAGTTATGTAACATTGGGCATCCTGTTAATCTATAACGCTTATCTGTTAGGTAACAAAAAATATTGATTTTCAGGTTCAGATTTACGCTAAATGAGTAAGTCGTGACCACACCGAATCTTTAACATCCATGAAACGCAAACTAATCGTGCCCTCATGCTGACATGCGCGTCTGGCTCTGTACCCGAAGGCGAAAATGCCCCAGACTAACCAGCGTGGCACCCGGCGAAAGCAGTACCGGACATGGTGCATTTCACAGGACGAAGATTCCCACTATGAGGCGCTAAGGAGACTGTAAATGGCTGATAAAAAAGCAACGCTTACCCTTGAAGGCGGAACACCTATTGAGCTGAAAGTGCTAAAAGGCACCCTCGGCCAGGACGTCGTTGACGTACGTACCCTGGGTTCAAACAATCTGTTTACCTTCGATCCGGGGTTCACATCCACGGCGTCCTGCGAGTCAAAAATCACCTTCATTGATGGTGAAGAAGGCATACTGTTACATCGCGGTTTCCCCATTGATCAGCTGGCAACCCATTCGAATTATCTTGAAGTTTGTTACATCCTGTTAAATGGCGAAGTCCCCAGCAAAAAAGAGTTCGAACAGTTTAAAACCACGGTAACCCGACACACGATGATTCATGAACAGATCACGCATCTGTTCCGCGGCTTCCGTCGTGATTCTCACCCAATGGCGGTCATGTGTGGTGTTACCGGGGCACTGGCAGCGTTTTATCACGATGCCATGGATGTCAATATTGAACGTCACCGTGATATTGCCGCCTTCCGTCTGCTCTCTAAAATGCCGACCGTCACCGCCATGTGTTACAAATATTCCATCGGTCAGCCTTTCGTTTATCCCCGTAACGATCTCTCCTACGCCGGCAACTTCCTCCACATGATGTTCTCAACACCTTGTGAAGAATATAAAGTTAACCCGATACTGGAAAAGGCCATGGATCGCATCCTGATCCTGCATGCCGACCACGAACAGAATGCCTCTACTTCGACGGTTCGTACTGCCGGTTCTTCCGGAGCCAACCCATTTGCCTGTATTGCTGCCGGAATAGCTTCATTGTGGGGGCCGGCGCACGGCGGTGCCAACGAAGCCTGTCTGCGTATGCTGGAAGAGATTGAAACCGTTGACCATATTCCGGAATTCCTGCGCCGGGCAAAAGACAAAAACGACTCTTTCCGCCTGATGGGATTCGGCCACCGGGTGTACAAAAACTACGATCCACGCGCCACTGTTATGCGTGAAACCTGTCACGAAGTGCTGCAGGAACTGGGCATGAAGGACGATCTGCTGGAAGTGGCCATGGAACTGGAACACATTGCGCTTAACGACCCCTATTTCATCGAACGCAAGCTCTATCCTAACGTCGACTTCTATTCCGGCCTGATTCTGAAAGCAATGGGCATTCCTATTTCAATGTTTACCGCTATTTTTGCGATGGCGCGCACCGTTGGCTGGATAGCCCACTGGAAAGAAATGCATGATGAAGGAATGAAAATTGCCCGTCCGCGTCAGCTGTATACTGGTTATGAAAAACGTACCTTCAAGTCTAATCTGAAATAACAGCCGTTTTTCGCCCTATCATCAGACAGGCGCAGCAGCGCCTGTTTTTATTTCTGACAGCCCGGACACCAGAAAAAGGGACGTGAAGCCAGATGGGTTTTCTCAATAATGCTCGCGCAGCGCCGGCACTTTTTCCCCTGACGCTGGAAAACTTCAAAACGAAACTGGCTGTCTTTTTCCATGGTACCGCGCGTCTGGTAGGACAGTCGCGGCACCGCAATTAACGCCCGTGATAGCGTCTCACACTGACGGGAGGTTAAATCAATGCCGCGATGCGTCGGCAGTAAAGCCGCATGCCACAGAATCTCCGCCCGCAGATAGTTCCCCAGCCCGGCCAGAAAGGCCTGATCCAGCAGCAGGCTGCTGAAACGTCGCCGGCAAAAACGCGCCGACAGCAACCGCGCGGCCACGGCGCTGACATCCAGTGTCGGGTCAAGCACATCCGGCCCTGCCCGCTGTAAAAAGGGATGCTGTGCCAGGCCACTGGCGTCGAGCAGTGCAATATCCGAGGCGCTGTAAAGTAAAGCCTGATTTTCCGCCGTGGCCAGCCGCACGCGCAGCACCCGGTGACTCACGGTCGTCTCTGCTGCGCCAGTAATATGCCAGAGACCATAAAGCTGATTGTGACTGTAAAGCGTCAGGCCATTACTGAAATGCGTCAGCATCGCCTTACCGCGGGTTTCAATCGCGCTTATCTGTTCACCTATCAGTGCCGGTTCATAGGTTTTCAATGCCGGCATAGCAAACCATACATCAGTCAACGGTTGGTGGCCCACCGCGTGTGCAATCTTATCAGCTACCCGCCTGATTTCCGGACCTTCTGGCATTGTCGCTCCCTGAATAATACCCTGTCGTTGCCTGTCAGACTGCGTCCCTTGTGAGGCGTTGTCTGACAGGCCATCAGTGCCGGGCGTCAGCTACGCTGGCGGCTATGCCGGATTATCAATATCGATAAAAGTGACATCCAGCGCATACTGCTGAGCCAGCCACTCTCCCAGTGCGCGGATACCCGCGCGTTCTGTGGCATGATGCCCTGCTGCATAAAAATGCAGCCCGCACTCACGTGCGGTATGTATGGTTTTTTCTGATACTTCACCACTAATGAAAGCATCAACACCAAAGGCCGCGGCGTCATCGATAAATCCCTGACCACCGCCGCTGCACCATGCCACCCGGCGAATTTGCGCCGGCGCATGGTCACCACAATGGAGCGGTGTGCGGTTCAGCACCTCAGCAATGCGCTGCGAAAATGCCGCACCATCCAGCGGTGCAGCCAGTTCGCCCCATGGCACCAGCGGGGTAATTTCACCCCGGGTGGTTATGCCAAGCATATTGCCCAGCAGGGCGTTATTGCCTAACGCAGGATGGGCATCAAGCGGCAAATGCCAGGCAAAAAGATTCATGTCATGCGCCAGCAGGGTCTTTAATCGCTGCCGTTTCATGCCACCAATTACCGCCGGTTCTGATTTCCAGAAATAGCCATGGTGAACCAGCACCGCATCGGCCTGTAGACGCACCGCTTCATCCAGCAATGCCTGACAGGCAGTGACACCGGTTATCACACGTTGGATCTCCCTGCGTCCTTCAACCTGTAAACCGTTAGGGGCATAGTCCTGGAAGGCATCGCTATTGAGCTTGTGATTAATAATCCGTTCGAGTTCGCTATTGTCCATCACTCTTCCTGTTGATTCTTTGCCGCCTCAAAAGCAGCCAGCGTAAGTTTTCTTACCGCTTTATGTTCCACAATTGGTGACGGATATGCGAGTTTTTGCTGATTTTTTTTTGCCCACTCGTGGGGCTGATGGATAGCGTTATCCGGCACATCCTTCAGTTCAGGCAGCCAGCGACGAATAAAATCGCCGCTGGGGTCAAAACGTTCACCCTGAGTTGTCGGATTAAAAATACGAAAATACGGAGCAGCGTCAGTACCGGTTGAGGCAGCCCATTGCCAGCCACCGTTATTGGCTGCTAAATCGCCGTCTATCAGATGGTGCATAAAGTGGCGCTCACCTTCACGCCAGTCCAGCAGCAGGTCTTTTACCAGAAAACTGGCGCTAATCATGCGCAGGCGGTTATGCATCCAGCCCAGCGTTTTAAGCTGACGCATGGCGGCGTCAACAATCGGATAACCGGTCTGCCCGTCACGCCAGGCCTGCAGATAATGCGCGTTTTCCTGCCAGCGGATATGACGCGTCCAGCCAATGAAAGGCTGGTGTTTACATAAGTCTGGCCAGGCCACCAGCAGATGGCGATAAAACTCACGCCAGATAATTTCATTAAGCCAGATAAAAGCCCGTTCCCCCTCCAGCGCCCGGGGGGACTCTGCCAGCACCCGGTGCAGACACTGACGGGGAGAAAGCACGCCCAGTGTCAGATAGACCGACAGGCGGCTGGTCCCATCCTGCGCCGGTATATCACGCTGATCGGGATAGGCCGCCAGTGCCGTCTGGCAAAACTGACGCAGCCGCCGCAGAGCAGCTTGTTCACCGGCAGGAAACATGTTTTCATCATACGCCTGATCGGCATAGTCGAACGGCTGCAACCGCGGGATCTGTTGCAGGGGAGCGCCTGGCCGCGCGGCCGGCGCTTTCACGCAAGCAGGCAATTCCTGCTGTAATTTACTGACAACCGCCGTGGAAAATGGGGTAAACACTTTATACATTGACTGGCTGCTCGTCAGTATTGTCCCTGGCGCAAACAATACGCTGTCATCAAATCCCTGAACGTCAATACCAGCCTGATACAGCAGGCGCTCCGCCTGCACGTCCCGATCGCGTTCATTGATTTCGTACTGGTAATTGTAAAACAGTCGGTCAACGCAATGGGCCTGACAAAAAGCAGCGAGGGTAGTAACCGACGCAGTATAATCGACCGCATTTTCCTGATAAAGCGCAATGCCCTTTTCCGCCAGGCTGGCCTGCACATCCTGCAGACTATGCCAGAGAAACCGGGCTTGCATCGGCGCCATCCCATGTCGTCGCCACTGCCCCGGCGTCGCGATAAATAATGCAATAACCTTCGCCCCTTCGTCACGGCAAGCGGCGTGAAGTGCATAATTGTCATGTATTCTCAGATCGTTACGCAGCCACACCAGATGGGTTTTCATAAAGCTCCTTAGCGATAGTCAGTGACCATAACGCAGCCGTAAGGCTTCCGGATAAGGTTCAAAATAGCGCTGCTGCGCCAGCCAGCTATGGGGGTATTGCGCCATGTAGTGCCTGAGCAGTGCGATAGGCACTAACAGTGGCTGCCAGCCACGCCGGTAATGTTCGATCAGTGCCGCCAGTTCCTGGCGCTGCGCTGAATTCAGCTGGGGGCGAAAGTAGCCCTGAACATGCATCAGCACATTGGTATGATTACGACGGGTAGCCGGTTTTGCCAGTAAATCCATCAGGCGCTGACGATATTCCCCGGCAAAGTCTGCTAACGTACTCCAGCGATCGATTGCGGCAACGAAACGCCCCAGCTCGCGATAGGCCTGCTGATTATGTGCCAGTAGCGATAGCTTGTAGCGGCTATGAAATGCCATCAGCTTTCCGCGGCTCAGACCGCTGCGCCATAAACAATGAAATTCATGCAGGGTGTAGACGCGCTCGACAAAATTTTCCCGGATTGTCGCATCATTAAGCCGCCCTTCTTCCTCCACCGGTAGCCACGGCATAGCTCGCATCAGTTGGTCGGTAAACAGGCCACGACCGGCTTTACGATTATTATTACTATCAGGCTGATATACCCTGACCCGTTCCATGCCACAGCTGGGGGATTTTGCGCAGACGATATAGCCACAAAGATGGCCAAGGCTGGCAACTTTCTGTCGGGAAAATTGCTGCATCTGATGGCTCAATGACGCTCCGTCGCCGTTACTGAATCTCAGCGCCAGCTCGCCGTCAGGCTGTTCTACCAACCGCAGTGCCGGACGCGGTGTATCCAGGCCAATCGCCACTTCCGGGCAGACCGGCTCGAAGCGCACATAGGGGGCCAGTCGCTCTGTAGCAAATTCACAGCGCTTATGACCGCCATCAAACCTGACGTTTTTGCCGATCAGACAGGCGCTTATGCCGACAGGGATTTTTTCCGCCATAGTTGTACAACCCCAATAACTTTGTATAAGTTAGAGTGTAGCGCAAAACGGTGTACTGGCGGTAAAAATCTCTCTGAAAGGCGGCAAAAAAATCCCGCTATAAGCGGGATAGTAAGGAAACAGAAAGCGTGAGCACTGCTCAGTAATAATAGGCACCGGTTGATTCAGCCTGCGACAGCCAGACCGGTTTTTCGCTGGTTTTCGACCAGTAACGGTGCAGGTAACTGTAGCAACGTGTGCGCTGGCGACGGCGAAGCATCAGAGGAAATAGCAACACGCCAAGAGTCAGCGCCAGCAGGCGACGGAAAAAAATGTGAAGAGGTGAATAGGGATGATAAAGCGCCATATGTCCTCCTGTGATACATGGCTAAAACATGCAGCAAACCATACCATTTTTTGTATAAAAAAAATACTCATCCGACCAGTTCACCTAAGCAAATTGTGCGTTTTACCGTTTGCCGGCAAGCACGCGGCTTTCAGCCTAAGCGCAACATGCGCATAAACGTATCACAGGTCGCCTGCCGGCCTCGTCGGCTGACGCCTTTATCAGCATAATCCGTTTTTTTTTGTTAAATTACTTCTCAGATACACTTTACGCTGACGCGGACCCGGCATGAACCAGAACCAGACCAGCATTCTGATTGTTGAAGATGAAAAAGAGATTCGGCGCTTTCTGCGCATCACACTTGAATCAGAATCACTGCGCGTCTTCGAAGCACAAACGCTGCAGCGCGGACTGATTGAAGCTGCCACCCGCAAACCCGATTTGGTGATCTTAGACCTTGGCCTGCCGGACGGTGACGGTAACCTGTTTATCAAAGATCTTCGCCAGTGGTCAGCGGTGCCGATCATCGTTTTGTCAGCCCGTGACGAAGAACAGGATAAAATTAACGCGCTGGATGGCGGAGCCAATGACTTTCTTAGCAAACCTTTCGGTACCGGTGAACTGATGGCCAGAGTGCGGGTAGCACTGCGTCACAGAAATGGTGCCCAACCCGCTAACAGCAGTATCCTGCGCTTTGGTGATATCACGCTAAACATTGCTGAACGTCAGGTTATGCGGGGCGAAGAATTTCTTCATCTGACGCCAATTGAATTCCGCCTGCTGACCGCGTTAATGACACATCCGGGTAAGGTACTGACTCAGCGTCAGCTGCTCAATGAAGTCTGGGGACCCAATGCGGTTGAGCATACCCATTACCTGCGTATTTATATGGGGCATCTGCGGCAAAAGCTGGAAATCACCCCGGCGCAGCCACGTTATCTGCTCACCGAAACCGGGGTAGGTTACCGCTTTATGCCATAAAAAACCCCCTGTCAGCCTCAGGCTGACAGGGGGTCGCGTTACCAACAATGCCGCCATGCACTTGCGGCGATCTCTGAGCAAATATTATTCTGAAATCAGGCGTTTTTCAGCACTTCGCTGACAATTTCAACCGCTTCTTTTTCAATCAGCAAACGGTGCGCCTCGCCGAGAAAACTTTCACAATAGATTTTGTAAGCATCTTCCGTGCCGGAAGGACGGGCGGCGAACCATCCGTTTTTGGTCATCACTTTCAGACCGCCAATCGACGCACCATTACCCGGCGCAGCCGTCAGACGATCGGTAATGGCATCACCAGCCAGGGTGTCAGCGCTGACCATTTCTGGTGAAAGCTTTGACAGTGCCGCTTTTTGCGCAGACGTTGCAGCCGCCTGCAGACGGTTATAGCTCGGCGCACCAAAACGGGCAGCCAGTTCGTCATAATGTTGCTGGGGGTTTTTGCCGGTTACGGCCGTTATTTCTGCGGCCAGCAGGCAAAGAATAATGCCGTCTTTATCCGTCGACCAGGGAGTACCATCAAAACGCAGGAACGACGCGCCGGCACTCTCTTCGCCACCAAAACCAAAGCTACCGTCAAACAACCCATCAACAAACCATTTAAAGCCAACCGGGACTTCCACCAGTTTGCGGCCGATATCGTTCACTACCCGATCGATCATCGCACTGGATACCAGGGTCTTGCCGACAGCCACTTCTTTGCCCCACTGCGGTCGGTGCTGGAAAAGATAATTAATCGCCACCGCCAGGTAGTGATTAGGATTCATCAGGCCCGCCGGAGTAACAATACCATGGCGGTCATAATCGGGATCGTTACCGAAGGCAAGATCAAACTTATCCTTCAGCGCCAGCAGACCCGCCATGGCGCATTCCGATGAACAGTCCATGCGCACCGCGCCATCTTTGTCCAGATGCATAAAGCGGAAAGTCTGGTCAATGGCGTCGTTAACGATAGTCAGATTCAACTGGTAGTGTTCAGCAATACGCTGCCAGTAGGCCATGCCAGATCCCCCAAGGGGATCAACGCCAATGTTAAGTCCGGCTTTCTGAATAGCGGCAAAATCAATAACCTGAGCTAATCCCTCAACATAAGGCTGAATCAGATCCTGCTCAATAATATGACCGCTGGCCCAGGCTTCAGCGATGGACAGACGCTTAACTTCCCGTAAATTTCCGGCAATCAGCTGATTAGCGCGCTCTTCCACCACTTTAGTTACGTTGGTATCTGCCGGACCGCCATTAGGCGGATTGTATTTAATGCCCCCGTCATCGGGAGGATTATGAGACGGCGTGATCACAATGCCGTCAGCCTGGGCAGCTGTACGCTTATTGTGCTCAATAATGGCATTTGAAATCGCCGGCGTCGGGGTGTAGCCATTATCCTGCTGCACGATGACGTCAACACCATTGGCAGCCAGCACTTCCAGCACCGAAATAATCGCCGGTTCAGAAAGGGCATGGGTATCTTTTCCCACATAACACGGGCCGCTGATGCCGTTCTTTTTACGCTCTTCGGCAATCGCCTGGGCAATAGCCAGAATATGCATTTCATTGAAACTGTGGCGCGCTGCGCTGCCGCGATGGCCGGAGGTGCCAAATTTTACCGCATGCTCCGCATTGCCTGTTTCCGGCTTTAGCACGTAATACTGTGAGGTTAACTGTGCAACATTAATCAAATCGCTCTGCCGGGTCGGTTGACCGGCACGTGGGTGGTTAGCCATTGACACGACTCCCTGAGACGCTTTATTAAATGGTGCCGCAAACGCGCCCGGCCAGTTCTGCCGGTAGCTGCATCGTCAGCATAATATGTTCGACCATGCTGCGTTTACGACCTGTGTTGGTATTGGTAATAACCCAGTACGGCGTGCCGGGAACGGGTTTCGGCTTGGTATGGGTTCCATTCTGAAGCAACGTTTGCTCATCGCTGGCAAAATAGGTGCGAGTACGACCATGCAGCGATTCAGTAGCCGCTTTAAACGCACCAGGATCGAGCGCATAGAGTGTCGAGAGAATCAGCATAAAGCGGTTAACCGCTTTTTTCTGCTCAGCATAATCATCAGAAAGCAGCAGCTCACGCACGGCACGCACCCGATCCTGTGGACGATGAGCAACCTTGCCGGCCTGTTTGTTTGCCTGCTCCGGCGTGATTACGGGCGCACTGACGCCCTCCGCCGTGAATTTCAGCATGCGTCGTAAAATATCCGAGGCGCTTTCACCAATATGCTGAGTATGACTGGCAATATAGCGGTATAGATCTTCGTCGACTTCTATGGTTTTCATCTTTATCCAGTACGATTATTGCTTCGTTGAACAGCCGCCAGCGCTGGGGGACATAGTCTGTTCCAGCACAAGGCGATGCTAACGCGAGGATTATAAAGTTAAATCCGGTCAGGGTGTAGCGTCACAACGCTTTGCAGGCAAAAGTCAGATTATGCCGCAAAAATCGCTCAATAACCCGCCGCCCCGCCGCCGGTTCAGATGAAAAGCATGATAACCTATGCGCACACGTTAACTGTAAGAACTTTGCCATGAATTTGAATGTCCGCCTGCTAACTAACCAATCTGACGCGGCCCCGCGTCCGCTGCTGCTGATACACGGTTTATTTGGCAATCTTGATAATCTGGGTGTCCTGGCACGCGATTTACAACACCAACGTCAGATAGTGCTGGTTGATGTGCGCAATCATGGCCATTCTGCGCGCGCCGATGAGATGAGTTATCGCGCGATGGCCGGCGATCTCATCGATACCCTCGACCAGCTGCACATCGCAGAGGTTGACGTTATCGGCCATTCAATGGGCGGAAAAATAGCCATGGCGTTAACCGCCCTCGCCCCGCAACGCGTCGGCCAGCTGGCGGTACTGGACATTGCACCAGTGGCTTATCAGCAGCGCCATCATGATGCCATTTTTGCTGCACTACGCGCAGTGACTGAAGCAGGCATCACCAGCCGCAGCGACGCCAGTACACTGATGCGCGGCTTTGTTGAAGAAGAAGGCGTTATCCAGTTTCTGCTCAAATCGTTTGATCGCGGTCAGTGGCGTTTTAACGTCGATGCCTTATGGCGTAATTACCCGACCCTCATCGGCTGGCAGCCAGTGCCAGCCTGGCATGGCCCTGCCCTCTTTATTCGCGGCGATCGGTCGGCGTATCTGAGCGATGACTATCGTGACACGCTGCTATCGCAGTTTCCCGCAGCCCGGGCGCATGTCATAGCCGGTGCGGGTCACTGGCTGCATGCCGAAAAACCACAGGCGGTATTACGTGCGCTGCGGCGTTTTTTTGCGCTTTAAAAAACAACGATTTCCCGATTGTTCTCTCTCTGTAGCCTGGGGTATGATGGCGCGCTAATTTTTCTGCCTCAGGCGGCCAGTGCCGCTCTGGGGGATGACTTTCAGCCCTGAACAACGCAATGGCAAAAGAAAACACCGATCGCACAACAATCGATCTGTTTGCAGATGAGCGCCGTCCAGGACGGCCGAAAACCAACCCGCTGTCACGGGACGAACAGTTACGCATTAATAAGCGTAACCAGCTCAGACGCGACAAGGTGCGCGGTTTACGGCGCGTCGAACTGAAAATGACGGCGGACGCAGTTGACGCGCTTAATCAGCTGGCCGAAGCGCGACAAATCAGCCGTAGTGAGCTAATTGAAGAAATGCTCATTACCCAACTGACTGACAACCGTAAATAATCGCTCACAGAAGGCACAAAGCGACAAAACGGATGGCATTACAGATTTATCCCCCTGGCCTGCTCTGCTATTATTGGCGTTAACTAACGTATCCCGGCAGTCACCGTATCATTGAGTATCAAGAGGTTATCTGACACATGGCAATCGTAGGCATTTTCTTTGGCAGCGATACAGGCAATACTGAAAACATTGCAAAAATGATCCAAAAGCAACTGGGCAAAGAGGTAGCTGAGGTTCACGATATCGCTAAAAGCAGCAAAGAAGACCTGGAAGCCTTTGATATTCTGCTGCTGGGTATTCCCACCTGGTACTACGGTGAAGCGCAGTGTGACTGGGATGATTTCTCCCCGACGCTGGAAGAAATCGATTTTACCGGTAAACTGGTGGCGCTGTTTGGCTGCGGCGATCAGGAAGATTACGCAGAATATTTTTGCGATGCGATGGGAACCATTCGTGACATTATCGAGCCTAATGGGGCGGTAATTGTTGGTCACTGGCCTGTTGCCGGTTACCATTTTGAAGCCTCCAAAGGGCTGGCGGATGACGATCATTTCCTTGGTCTGGCTATTGATGAAGACCGCCAGCCAGAATTAACCAACCAGCGTGTTGATAAGTGGGTTAAACAGCTGTACGAAGAGTTACAGCTACAGGCGATCATTGAGGCCTGATCGGCCCTGGCGACGGATGTGAGATCGCTCTCACATCACGTCATTGAATTTTCCTATAGAAGTAATAGCTACATATTTGTAACTTTCATCTGCATAACTGTAAAATACCCGTACTGGAAAAAAGTGTTCTCAGCGCCCGTTATTATCCCGGTCACGCATGATGAGGCAGCGAAATGTCAAACCAGCATGATCCGAGGCAGCGTAAAAGCACAGCGAAAAAACCTATACTCCTTAGAGGAATCGCCCCCGGTCATTTTCATTTCAACGCATCAGTTCTATAATGAGACGCAATTTCGTTCGGCAGGACACGTGATCCAATTTACAGCCCTAAAATGAACTGAAAAGTAACAGGACAATATCCGCATGACTGACAACAACATCGCATTAAAAAAGGCCGGCCTGAAGGTCACGCTTCCCCGTCTGAAAATTCTGGAAGTGCTTCAGGAACCTGAGTCCCATCACGTCAGTGCGGAAGACCTGTATAAGCGTCTGATTGACATGGGTGAAGAGATTGGCCTGGCAACGGTTTACCGCGTTCTCAATCAGTTTGATGATGCAGGCATCGTCACCCGTCATAACTTTGAGGGTGGAAAATCTGTTTTTGAGTTGACGCAACAGCACCACCACGATCACCTCATCTGCCTTGACTGCGGTAAAGTGATCGAGTTCAGCGATGAGTCCATTGAAGCCCGTCAGCGCGAAATTGCCACGCGCCACGGCATCAAACTGACCAATCACAGCCTTTATCTGTATGGACATTGTGCAGAAGGCGATTGCCGTGAAGATGAGACCCTGCACGATCAATAATCCTGGCATCGCCCGATAAAAAAACCGGCAGCCGCCGGTTTTTTTATTACAAGCCAGTCGGGTGAGATTATTCGCCGGATTTTCCCCAGGTATCACGCAGCCCGACCGTACGGTTAAACACCAGATTTCCGGCACTTGAGTAAACGCTATCGGCACAAAAATAGCCTTCGCGCTCAAACTGCCAGGGTGATAAGGCTGCAGCATGCCTGAGACTCGCTTCCACATAGCCGTGACGAATAACCAGTGATTCCGGATTAATGGTGGTAAGGAAATCCTCGGCGGCATTTGGGTTCGCCACGCTGAACAAACGGTCGTAAAGACGGAATTGCGCCGGGATACCGTGATCAACCGACACCCAGTGGATCACGCCTTTAACCTTGCGGCCATCGGCTGGATCTTTGCCCATAGTATCGAGATCGGCGGTACAGAACAGGCAGGTAATATTACCGGCATCATCTTTAGCCACCCGCTCGGCTCGAATAACATAAGCATTGCGCAAGCGCACCTCTTTGCCCAGCACCAGCCGTTTATATTGCTTATTGGCTTCTTCACGAAAATCTGCCCTGTCAATCCAGATTTCGCGACTGAAAGGAACATCACGATGTCCCATTTCCGGACGGTTCGGATGATTAGCCATGATGACGTTTTCGTCATGCCCCGCCGGCAGATTTTCAATCACCACTTTAACCGGATCAAGCACCGCCATTGCACGCGGTGCATTTTCGTTCAGGTCTTCGCGAATGCAGGCTTCCAGTGAAGCCATTTCCACAATATTGTCCTGTCTGGTTACGCCAATACGACGGCAAAACTCACGGATAGCGGCGGCAGTATAACCGCGACGACGCAAGCCAGAAACGGTCAGCATACGCGGATCGTCCCAGCCTTCGACAATCTTACTGGTCACCAGCTGAGTCAGCTTACGTTTGGACATCACTGTGTATTCCAGATTAAGACGGGAAAACTCGTACTGGCGTGGGTGAACCGGAATAGTAATATTATCCAGCACCCAGTCATACAGCCGGCGGTTATCCTGAAATTCCAGCGTACACAGAGAATGCGTAATGCCTTCCAGCGCATCGGAAATGCAGTGGGTAAAATCGTACATCGGGTAAATGCACCATTTATTCCCGGTCTGATGATGCTCAGCAAACTTAATGCGATACAAAACCGGGTCGCGCAGGACAATGAAATTTGACGCCATATCAATTTTGGCACGCAGACACGCTTGCCCTTCGGCAAAACCCCCGGCGCGCATTTTTTCAAACAGCGCCAGATTTTCTTCCACGCTGCGATCGCGATACGGGCTGTTTTTTCCTGGCGTTTTCAGCGTTCCGCGATACTCGCGGATTTCATCCGCTGTCAGTTCATCAACGTACGCCAGACCTTTATTTATCAGTTCTAAGGCATAGTGATACAGCTGGTCGAAATAGTCTGAGGAGTAGTGCACTTCACCACTCCACGTAAAGCCCAGCCACTGGACATCGCGCTTGATGGACTCGACAAACTCCATGTCTTCTTTAATCGGGTTGGTATCATCAAAACGCAAATTACACTGGCCCTGGTAATCCTGTGCAATACCAAAGTTCAGGCAAATAGATTTAGCATGGCCAATATGCAGGTAACCATTTGGCTCCGGAGGAAAACGGGTATGAACGCTGGTGTGTTTTCCGCTGGCCAGATCTTCGTCAATAATCTGGCGAATAAAATTGGTTGGCCGGGCTTCAGCCTCACTCATTACAATGTCCTCAATACGTACTCATTTATATGATACTTGTTGTCATCGCCTATGATCCACGAAGCGCCAGCGGGAAACAACCGTTTGTTAAATCACAGACAAAAAAACAGGGGTGAGAAAACTCTCACCCCTGCGACTAACGGAACAGGCAACCTGCTGGCGTCAACGACCTTAGCGGTTAACCTGATACAGGCGGGTTTCACCCGCAACGACGCTACCCTCGGCCAAATGGCTCAGACCGGCATAATCATCACTGTTGCTGATCACCACCGGACTGATCATTGAACGCGCATTGGCATTAAGGAATTCCAGGTCTAATTGCAGAACCGGTTGCCCGGCCGTCACCCTGGCGCCTTCTTCAACCAGACGGCTGAATCCTTTACCCTCCAGCCCGACAGTATCCAGACCGATGTGCACCACCACTTCAACACCTTTGTCAGTCTCCAGACAGAACGCGTGATTAGTATTAAAGATTTTCACAATGGTACCCGCTGCCGGCGCAACCACCGTATTGCCGGTAGGTTTAATCGCCAGGCCATCACCAACCGCTTTACTGGCAAAAGCCTCATCAGGCACCTGTTCCAGCGCAACGATCTCACCGCTCACCGGGGCAACCAGCGTTGCGATAATACCCTGGCTGGCTTTCGGTACCGCCTGAGGCTGAACAGTCGCGGTAGCCGGGGCGGCTGCACTGGCCGCGCTCGCAGCAATCGGCCCTTTGGCTATCAGCGTTTTCATTTCTTCAGCAATCGATTCTGCACGCGCGCCAACAATCACCTGTACGGTTTTCTTGTTAAGTTTAACCACGCCGGACGCGCCAAGACGTTTACATTCCGCGTCATTCACCTGTGCCGAATCACTCACGGCCAGGCGCAAACGGGTAATGCAGGCATCAATACCGGTGATATTACTGCTACCACCAACCGCCGAGATATACTGACGGGACAGAACAGACAAGCCCTCTTCTGTATTGCTGTTAGCATCCGCTGCCGGTTCCGGCGCCGCTTCTTCACGACCCGGTGTTTTCAGATTCATAGCGCGAATAACTACGCTGAACACAACGAAGTAAATCACAAAGGCCACGGCACCCATCACCAGCAGCAGCCAGACGTTTTTACTGGCAGCCGGCAGATGGTACATCAGCGCATAGTCGATTGCGCCAGCAGAAAAAGAGAAACCGGCATGAATGCCCAGCGAGGTTGCAATGTACAGACTGATGCCGGTCAGAATGGCATGCAGTAAGTAGAGTACAGGGGCGAGGAACATGAACAGAAATTCCAGCGGCTCGGTCACCCCGGTAAGAAACGCGGTCAGCGCAACGGAAAACAGCAGACCACCAACCATGGGACGGCGTGCTTTTGGCGAAGCAAAATACATCGCCAGCGCTGCGCCCGGCAAACCGAACATCATAATCGGGAAGAAACCGGACATGAACATACCGGCCGTGGTATCCCCGGCATAGAAACGGTTGATATCACCGTGGAACAGGCTACCGGCTGCGTTGGTGTAATCGCCAATCTGGAACCAGGCAATTGTATTGAGCACCTGATGCAAACCCGTCGGTATTAACAGACGGTTAACAAAACCAAAAATACCGGCACCAAGCGCACCTTCAGAGACAATCCATTCACCGCCTGCATGAATCGCATTCTGCACCGGTGGCCAGACATAGCCGAAAATAGCCGCCAGAATCAGACAGAAAAAGCCCGTGGCGATCGGCACAAAACGTTTACCACCGAAGAAGCTAAGAAAATCCGGTAAGCGAATATTATACCAGCGGTTATAAGTTGCTCCGGCTACCAATCCGGTCAGAATACCGGCCAGTACGCCCATATTCACCGCAGGGTTGATGGTAACCATTGCTTTGGTCATGATGAAATAGCCGACAGCACCGGCCAGGGCTGCCGGACCAGCATTATCTTTTGACCAGGTTGAAGCGACACCAATAGCAAAGATCAGCGCCAGGTTATCGAATATTGCCCCACCAGCCTGGGCAATAAACGCCATATTGAGTAAGTCCGGTTGTCCGAATCGCAGCAACAGTGCCGCAACAGGCAGCACGGCGATCGGCAACTGCAACGACCGCCCCAGCCTTTGAAAGAAGCCTAATATATTCACCTTTTTCCCCTTTTTAACCTGTGAAGGTGCCCAGCACCGCATGCTTTTTTCCTATCCTTTTTAACAGGCAGGTTTATGTCATTCCACACCACTGAACGGAGTGTAAGAAAAAATTAATTCGCCCCGCAAATTAAAACCCTTCTAATGTGACAAAAATCACCATAAATCGCATTTCAGACACGTAGGTGTTGGCTTGCATAGCAAACTTATTTTATTATTAAAAATATCATGACGGATTTTTCCCTCGTATTGCTGCATTATCACAGGTTACGCTTAGCAGATAATCCGTCTGCCCTTAATCATAATCGCTACTTTTGAGGTGTACCATGCGACTCATTCCTTTATCTACTACCAGCCAGGTCGGTAAGTGGGCGGCACGTCATATTGTCAACCGTATTAACGCGTTTCAACCCAGCGCCGAACGCCCTTTTGTACTTGGCTTACCGACTGGCGGCACACCGCTGGAAGCCTATAAACACCTTATAGAGATGCATAAAGCAGGCCAGGTTAGCTTCAGGCATGTGGTTACCATCAATATGGATGAATACGTTGGCCTGCCGAAAGAGCATCCGGAAAGCTATCACAGCTTCATGTACCGCAATTTTTTCGATCATGTCGATATTCAGCCGCAAAATATTAACCTGTTAAACGGTAACGCGGATGACATTGACGCGGAATGCCGCCAGTATGAAGAAAAAATTCGTTCATATGGCAAAATTCACCTGTTTATGGGGGGCGTGGGTAACGATGGCCACATTGCATTCAACGAACCGGCATCCTCACTCTCTTCACGTACCCGTATCAAAACCCTGACGCATGACACCCGGGTGGCCAATTCGCGTTTTTTTAATGGTGACGTTGAACAGGTGCCTAAATATGCCTTAACCGTCGGCGTTGGCACGCTGCTGGATGCCGAAGAAGTGATGATCCTGGTTACCGGACACCTTAAAGCGCAGGCCCTTCAGGCTGCGGTAGAAGGCAACGTCAACCACATGTGGACCATCAGCTGTCTGCAGCTTCACGCCAAAGCGGTAGTAGTCTGTGACGAAGCCGCCACCATGGAACTGAAGATGAAAACCGTCAAATATTTCCGCGAAATGGAAGCGGAAAATATGAAAGGACTGTAACAACTTAACGGGTCAATACGGCAAGTCACGCTACTGACTTGCACCCAACAGGGAGATGACTGATGTACGCACTGATTAACGGCCGTATTTATACCGGTCACGAAGTTCTCGACAACCATGCCATCGTAATTGCCGATGGTCGGATTGAACGCCTATGCCCGGTTGAAGCACTGCCGAAAAATATCGCCACAACAGATGTGCACGGTGCGCACATTGCTCCCGGTTTTATTGACCTGCAGCTCAATGGTTGCGGTGGCGTACAGTTTAATGATGATATTGACGCACTCAGCGTTGCCACCCTGAAAACCATGCAGCAGGCTAACCAGCGTTCCGGCTGTACCAGCTTTCTGCCTACACTGATCACCAGCAGCGACGCGCTAATGAAACGTGCTGTAGAAGCCCAGCGGGCATTTCTGGCGCAAAATAAGTTTCAGGCGCTGGGGCTCCACCTGGAAGGCCCGTGGCTTAATCCGCTAAAAAAAGGTACGCATAATCCGCAGCTGATCCGCCAGCCCAGCGCGGAACTGGTTGATTTTCTTTGTCAGAATGCCGATGTCATCAGCAAAATCACCCTTGCCCCGGAGCAAGTGACACCGGATGTAACCCATCGTCTTCGCGAAGCGGGCATTATTATCTCTGCCGGTCACTCACATGCCTCTTACGATGAGGCCCGCCGCGGCTTTGATGCTGGCATCTCTTTTGCCACCCACCTGTATAATGCCATGCCCACCATTACCGGCCGCGAGCCGGGCCTGATCGGTGCCTTGTTTGATACACCCGATGTTTACTGCGGCATTATCGCCGACGGCCTGCATGTTCATTACGCCAACATCCGCAATGCCAAACGCATTAAGGGTGACCGGCTGGTTCTGGTGACCGATGCCACGGCTCCGGCGGGAATGCGGGCCGATGCTGCAATTGACCAGTTCATTTTTGCTGGCAAAACAATATACTATCGTGACGGGCTATGCGTTGATGAAAATGGTACCCTCAGTGGTTCTTCACTGACGATGATCGAAGCGATACGAAATGTCGTCGAACATGCGGGTATTGCGCTGGATGAAGCAATCAGAATGGCAACGTTATACCCGGCAAAAGCAATCGGTGTGGATCGCCTGCTGGGCAGTATCGCAACAGGAAAGGTTGCCAACCTCACGGTATTCACAGGTGATTATCAGATTATCCAGACCTACGTTAATGGCGACGAGGTTTTAAGCGAGTAAATACGCAATGACCAACGGCGGGCAGGCTCAGATAGGAAATGTCGATCTCGTTAAACAACTTAACAGTGCGGCCGTATACCGGATTATCGACCAGCAGGGACCGATTTCCCGCATTCAGATCGCCGAACAAAGCCAGCTGGCCCCCGCCAGCGTCACCAAAATCACCCGCCAGCTGATTGAGCGCGGCCTGATCCGGGAAGTGGATCAACAAGCCTCTACCGGCGGACGCCGTGCCATCTCAATTATTACTGAAACCCGTCCGTTTCATACCATTGCCGTCCGTCTTGGCCGGGAAGATGCCACTCTGTCACTGTTTGAGCTGAGCGGAAAACTGATCGCCGAACAGCATTATAATTTGCCTGAGCGCACGCAGGAGACGCTGGAACACGCCTTATTTAATACCCTTGACGATTTTATGCATCAGCAACAGCGTAAGCTGCGTGAACTGATTGCCATTGCCGTCATTCTGCCAGGGCTGGTGGATCCGGCGAACGGCGTGATCCGCTATATGCCGCACATTCAGGTCAACCAATGGCCGCTGGTGGCAAATCTGGAAAAACGTTTTAACGTGACCAGTTTCGTCGGTCATGACATCCGCAGCCTGGCGCTGGCCGAGCACTACTTTGGTGCATCCCGCGACTGTGCAGACTCCATTCTGGTGCGTGTACACCGCGGAACCGGCGCCGGTATCATCACTAACGGACAAATATTTCTTGGCAGTAACGGCAACGTAGGTGAAATTGGCCATATACAGGTTGATCCCTTAGGAGAACGCTGTCATTGCGGTAACTTCGGCTGCCTTGAAACCATTGCCGCCAACAGCGCAATTGAACAGCGGGTCCGCACCCTGATTCAACGCGGGCATTCCACATCGCTGAGTCTGGACAATTGCGATATCTCCGCCATCTGTAAAGCCGCTAATCGGGGTGACATGCTGGCAATGGAGGTGATTGAACACGTTGGCCGCCATCTGGGCAAAGCCATTGCGATTGCCATTAACCTGTTTAATCCCCAGAAGGTCATCATTGCCGGTGAAATCACCGACGCTAACCGGGTGCTGTTACCGGCCATTGAAGGTTGTATTAACACTCAGGTGTTAAAAGCATTCCGTAAAAATCTGCCGGTGGTGCGTTCAGAAATCAATCACAATTCTGCCATCGGCGCGTTCGCCCTGGCAAAACGTGCAATGCTGAATGGCATTCTGTTACAGCGCTTGCTGGAAGAGGCAAATGCATAAATATGACGATTAAAAACGTAATTTGTGACATTGACGGCGTGCTGATGCATGACAATAGTGCCGTTCCCGGTGCGGCAGAGTTTCTGCACGCAGTCAGGGCGAAGAACATGCCGCTGGTCGTGCTGACCAATTACCCGTCACAAACAGCCGGAGACCTGGCCAATCGTTTTGCTTCTGCCGGCATTGAACTGCCAGAGAGCGCCTTTTTCACTTCGGCCATGGCTACGGCCGACTTTTTGCGTCGTCAGGAAGGAAAAAAAGCCTATGTGGTAGGCGAAGGCGCGCTGATCCATGAACTGTATAAAGCCGGCTTTACTATTACCGACATTAATCCCGACTTTGTCATCGTCGGTGAAACACGCTCATATAACTGGGATATGATGCATAAAGCGGCCTTTTTTGTTGCCAACGGCGCACGTTTTATTGCCACTAATCCTGATACCCACGCCCGCGGTTTTGTCCCCGGTTGTGGTGCACTTTGCGCCGGTATCGAGAAAATATCCGGCAAACAACCTTTTTACGTCGGCAAACCCAGCCCGTGGATTATTCGCGCCGCGTTAAATAAAATGCAGGCCCACTCCGAAGAGACAGTGATTATTGGTGATAACCTGCGTACCGACATTCTGGCAGGTTTTCAGGCCGGATTGCATACCGTGCTGGTGTTGTCCGGTGTCTCCACCCTGAATGATATCGATGCCATGCCTTTTCGCCCGGACTGGATTTATCCTTCGGTGGCCGATATCGATATTTTCTGACTCTGCCCAGCGTTGCAACGGCGATATTTTGTTCGATTTTACCCCAACATTATAGAATCTCTAATTTTCACCCTTAATTATTGCAGAATCATCAAACATTAAGGCCAGTCAACTGACTATTTCACAGCAGAATGTGAAATCGCTTGCATACCCTTCCCCATTATCGCATTTTCTTATCTATGTACTGGCCACCAACCGGGTGGCAAAAGCGATTCAGCGATATCCTCAGGAGTGAAGTTATGTGTTCAATTTTTGGCGTACTGGATCTGAAAACCGATCCTCTTGAATTACGTAAGAAGGCGTTAGAGCTATCGCGTCTGATGCGCCATCGCGGTCCGGACTGGTCGGGTGTTTATGCCGACGATAACGCTATTCTTGCCCATGAACGTCTGTCTATCGTCGACGTCAACAACGGTGCTCAACCGCTGTATAACGCTGACCACACTCACGTGCTGGCGGTTAACGGTGAAATTTATAATCATCAGGCACTGCGGGCGGCGCTGAGCGATCGCTATGCCTTCCAGACCGGTTCTGACTGCGAAGTGATCCTTGCTCTGTATCAGGAAAAAGGCTGTGATTTCCTCGACGAACTTCAGGGCATGTTTGCTTTTATCCTGTGGGACAGCGTCAAACAGCAATATCTGATTGGCCGCGATCACATTGGCATCATCCCTCTTTATATGGGCAACGATGAACACGGTAACTTTTTCGTTGCCTCTGAAATGAAAGCGCTGGTGCCGGTCTGTCGCACCATCAGCGAGTTTCCTCCAGGAAGTTATCTCGCCAGCAGCGACGGTGAAATCCGCCGTTACTGGCAACGTGACTGGATGGACTATGCCAGCGTTGAACATAATGTCACCGATAAAACGGCGCTGAAAAATGCGCTGGAAGAGTCGGTGAAAAGTCACCTGATGTCGGACGTGCCTTATGGGGTATTGCTCTCCGGCGGCCTGGACTCCTCAATAATCTCGGCTATCACTAAAAAATATGCTGCCAGACGAATTGAAGACCAGGACAAAAGCGATGCCTGGTGGCCACAACTGCACTCTTTCGCCGTCGGTCTGGAAGGGTCACCGGACCTGAAAGCCGCGCAGACCGTGGCCAGCCATCTTGGTACGGTGCATCACGAAATCCACTTCACCGTTCAGGAAGGCCTTGATGCAGTTCGCGATGTGATTTATCACATTGAAACCTATGACGTGACCACCATCCGCGCCTCAACGCCGATGTATCTGATGTCGCGCAAGATCAAAGCAATGGGCATCAAAATGGTCCTGTCCGGTGAAGGTGCAGACGAAGTATTCGGCGGTTACCTGTACTTCCACAAAGCGCCAAATGCCAAAGAATTTCACGAGGAAAACGTGCGTAAGCTACTGGCGCTGCATATGTTTGACTGTGCCCGCGCCAATAAAGCGATGTCGGCCTGGGGGGTGGAAGCACGGGTACCATTCCTCGATAAAAAATTCCTTGATGTCGCCATGAGCATTAATCCGGCAGATAAAATGTGCGGCAGCAACGGCAAAATGGAAAAACACATTCTGCGTGAATGTTTTGCTTCTTATCTGCCGGAAAGCGTTGCCTGGCGCCAGAAAGAGCAATTCTCCGATGGCGTGGGTTACAGCTGGATAGACTCATTAAAAGAGATTGCCGCCCGGCAGATCAGCGACCAACAGCTGGCAACCGCGCACTACCGCTTCCCTTACAATACGCCAACCTCTAAGGAAGCTTACCTCTATCGTGAGATTTTTTCTGAGCTGTTCCCCGTAGCCAGCGCGGCAGAATGCGTACCGGGAGGACCTTCAGTCGCCTGCTCTTCAGCAAAAGCGATTGAGTGGGATGAAGCCTTCAAAAATATGAACGACCCCTCAGGCCGCGCGGTCGGCGTTCATCAGTCAGCCTATCAGGCGTAACAACCCCGTCTGGCGGACCCCTTTTGCGGGGTCCGTTATTTTTTTACGTCACCGACAAGGTTAAATCGTTGCTTTTATCGCCAGGCTGTTCATTACCCATGCAAACAGCCGTTAACCGGCTAAAATCGGCAAAAAATGTGTTGACGCTAAAAGGCTCAATACGCATAATGCGCCCCGCAACGCCGATCAAGAAAGTATATCGATGGCTACGTAGCTCAGCTGGTTAGAGCACAGCACTCATAATGCTGGGGTCACAGGTTCGATTCCCGTCGTAGCCACCATTTTGCGGGAGTGGCGAAATTGGTAGACGCACCAGATTTAGGTTCTGGCGCCGCAAGGTGTGCGAGTTCAAGTCTCGCCTCCCGCACCATTTCCGTAACGGTTTGCAGCAATAAAAGAAGATGGGGTATCGCCAAGCGGTAAGGCACCGGTTTTTGATACCGGCATTCCCTGGTTCGAATCCAGGTACCCCAGCCATCTTTTAATCGCAGTTGCGGCAATACGCAATGACAGAGTACAGGCAGTTCTGGCTACGTAGCTCAGCTGGTTAGAGCACAGCACTCATAATGCTGGGGTCACAGGTTCGATTCCCGTCGTAGCCACCATATTCTTGGGGTATCGCCAAGCGGTAAGGCAGCGGATTCTGATTCCGCCATCCGGGGTTCGAATCCCTGTACCCCAGCCATATTTAAGACAGATAAAACATTATTGGGGTATCGCCAAGCGGTAAGGCAGCGGATTCTGATTCCGCCATCCGGGGTTCGAATCCCTGTACCCCAGCCAACGTTCCACAATAAAGCCTGCTAAAAGCAGGCTTTATTGTTTGTGAAGCAAAAATTACAGAGCAACACAGCCTCTGGCACACTGATTACAGCCCCAGCGCATATTTCAGCGCCTGACGCTTCAGCATCCCGCTGTGACCGGCGGCAAGCAAGCCCAGATTACGGGCAACCCGTAGCGGAGCAGAACGGTTACTGAATGCCAGATAAAACAGATCCATGCTGGTTTGCATCAACAAATTGTCATAGCGCCGGCGGCGCTCATAACGTTTCAGTACGCTTTCACTGTCCCAGTGTTCTGCACAATCACGGGCATCGCATAACACCTCAATTAAAGCATTAACGTCACGATAGCCAAGGTTCACACCCTGACCGGCCAGCGGATTAATGGTATGCGCGGCATCACCTACCAGCGCCAGCCCAGGCAACACGTAACGGCGGGCGTGACGGCGCACCAGCGGAAAAGATCCGGCTGCCTGTGGCGTCACCTTACCAAGGCGTGCCGGAAATGCCTGCTGAATCTCTTTTGCCAGCTGAGGCATGGTCATTGCCTGCAGCTGACGAAGCCGGGCTGGCGCGTCATACCACACCAGCGACGCCCAGTTATCCGATAACGGCAGTAACGCCCGCGGTCCCTCGGGCGTAAACTGTTGCCAGGTCGCCATACCTGGAGATTGTTCGCACTTCACGTTTATCAGCATGCAGGACTGGGCATATTGCCACCCCTGAATACCGATACCGGCCAGCTGGCGCACGCGGGAATTTGCTCCGTCTGCGGCAATCACCAGCCGGGCCTGTAGCTGGCTGCCGTCGGCCAGCGTCAGCAGCCAGCCCGGTTCGTGGCGAGACAGCTGCGCCACGCTTGCCGGTGCCAGGACTTTGACCCTGAGTTGGTCCAGTCGCTGCCATAAAGCACGCTGTAATACATTGTTTTCCACCATATAGCCCAGAACAGGCAGCCCGAGACTGTCCGCATCAAACGTCAGCCGTGCAGATTCCCATTCCCAGGTTTCCAGCCGGTTATAGGGATATGCGCGCATGGAGGCCACCAACGGCCAGACAGCAAGCGTTCGCAGCAAATCAACCGATGCCACACCAATTGCTGAAATACGTAGATCCGGCGGCTGACCGGCATCAAACTCAGGCGGCATCCGACTATCAATCACCGTGACATCAAATCCCTGTTGCGCCAGGCCACAGGCCAGCGCTGCCCCTACCATCCCCCCACCGGCCACCGCCACTTCCGTGATGACCCGTTGATGTTCTGTCATGACTACTCCTGTCTGCAAAGCGTGCTGGCTGCTTTAGTGAAAAGCAGGCAGCCTGATGGACTGAAGTTTACCGGATTTTCAACTCAGCGCAGAGAAAAGCACGCTGGTCTGGTCACAACAGCAGCAAAGCATTACAATACGCGCCCAGCATTCCGTTCTGCATTGAGTAATGGCAAGTCGATGAATAAAAAACTGCATATCAAAACCTGGGGCTGTCAGATGAATGAGTATGATTCATCAAAAATGGCCGATCTGCTGGAGAGCACACACGGTTTCACGCTGACTGACGTCGCTGAAGAGGCCGATGTCCTGCTGCTGAATACCTGCTCTATTCGTGAGAAGGCCCAGGAAAAAGTTTTCCATCAGCTTGGTCGCTGGCGCACGCTGAAGGAGCAAAATCCCGAGCTGATTATCGGCGTCGGTGGCTGCGTTGCCTCGCAGGAAGGAGACCATATTCGTCAACGTGCCAGCTACGTCGATATTGTGTTCGGCCCGCAGACCCTGCATCGCCTGCCAGAAATGATCAATACGGTGCGTGGTTCAAAAAGCCCGGTGGTCGATATCAGTTTCCCGGAAATTGAAAAATTCGATCGCCTGCCGGAGCCCCGTGCCGAGGGACCCAGCGCGTTTGTTTCCATTATGGAAGGCTGTAACAAATACTGTACTTTCTGCGTGGTGCCTTATACCCGCGGCGAAGAAGTCAGCCGTCCTTGCGATGATGTGCTGTTTGAAATCGCACAGCTGGCCGCACAGGGGGTACGTGAGGTCAACCTGCTGGGACAAAACGTTAACGCCTACCGTGGCGCTACCTTTGATGGCAAAATCTGCAGCTTCGCTGAGCTACTGCGGCTGGTTGCGGCCATCGATGGTATTGACCGTATTCGTTTTACCACCAGCCATCCCATTGAATTCACTGATGATATCATTGAAGTTTATCGCGACACGCCTGAGCTGGTAAGTTTCCTGCACCTGCCGGTTCAAAGCGGTGCCGATCGTATTCTGACCCTGATGAAGCGCGCCCACACCGCGCTGGAATATAAATCAATTATCCGTAAACTGCGCAACGCGCGGCCGGATATTCAGGTCAGTTCAGATTTCATCATCGGTTTTCCCGGCGAAACCCAGGCCGACTTTGAACAGACTATGAAGCTGATCGCCGATGTTAATTTTGATATGAGCTTCAGCTTTATCTACTCTGCTCGTCCGGGTACCCCGGCCGCAGATTTACCGGACGATGTGACAGAAGAAGAAAAGAAACAGCGCCTGTATATTTTACAGGAGCGCATCAGCCAGCAAGCCATGACCTGGAGCCGCCGTATGCTCGGCAGCATTCAGCGCATTCTGGTTGAAGGCACATCGCGTAAAAACGTCATGGAATTATCAGGACGCACAGAAAATAATCGGGTGGTCAATTTTGAAGGCTCGCCGGATATGATCGGCAAATTTGTTGATGTTGAAATTGTTGATGTTTATCCCAACTCGTTGCGTGGCATTGTGGTGCGCACCGAAGATCAGATGGGCCTGCGCGTATCTGAAACCCCGGCGTCGGTCATTGCCCGCACCCGCAAAGAAAATGAGCTGGGCGTCGGCAGCTATCAGCCGTAAAAAAACCGGTGGCGGAAAACACCCCGCCACCGGATAGGTCTGCCCCCTTGTAAACGTCTTTTTCAGCCCAAATAATTATTTTGTCACTTGCACAGTGCGCCAGGGACATAAATAATTTGTCATATCTGTCACCTGACAACGCCAGCAAGCGCTGTTAAAACGCAACGGGCCCTGAGCGACCAAAAGGATAAGTTTGATAACCGAAACACGTGAAATAACCCTGGAACCTGCCGATAATCACCGCCTGCTTAGCCTGTGCGGCCCTTTTGATGACAACATCAAACAGCTTGAACGCCGTCTGGGCATCGAAATCAATCGTCGGGACAATATATTTAAACTCACCGGCCGGCCGCTGTGTGTGGATGCGGCAATCAGCATACTCCGTTCGCTGTATGTGGATACTGCGCCGGTACGCGGCACCATCCCTGATATCGATCCGGAACAAATTCATCTGGCGTTAAAAGAGAGCCGGGTACTGGAACAAACCGCAGAAAGCGTGCCGGATTACGGCAAGGCGATCAATATCAAGACCCGCCGGGGCGTCATCAAACCGCGTACCCCCAATCAGGCACAATACATTGCCAATATTCTCGATCATGATATTAGCTTTGGTGTCGGCCCGGCGGGTACCGGCAAAACATATCTGGCGGTTGCGGCAGCGGTCGATGCCCTGGAACGCCAGGAAATTCGTCGTATCCTGCTAACGCGTCCGGCGGTGGAAGCCGGCGAAAAACTCGGCTTTTTACCGGGCGATCTCAGTCAGAAGGTCGACCCCTATCTGCGCCCGCTTTATGATGCATTGTTTGAGATGCTGGGCTTTGAACGGGTTGAAAAACTGATTGAACGTAACGTCATTGAAGTGGCACCGCTGGCTTATATGCGCGGCCGCACGCTGAATGACGCCTTTATTATTCTTGATGAGAGTCAGAATACCACCATCGAACAGATGAAAATGTTTCTGACCCGTATCGGCTTTAATTCCAAAGCGGTGATCACCGGTGACATCACTCAGATCGATCTGCCTCGCCATGTACGGTCTGGTCTGCGTCATGCAATTGAGGTGCTGGACGACGTTGAGGAAATCAGCTTTAACTTTTTTCATAGCGAAGATGTGGTGCGCCATCCGGTGGTGGCACGTATCGTCACCGCTTATGAAAAATGGGAAGAAGCCGATCAGAAACGGCGCGAGGCCGTCAGCGCCGAACGCAAACGGGAAGCGCTGCAAACCAACGGCGATCCACTGCCAGCCCAGGATAACAGATGACCCCGGTGATTCTCGACTTACAGATTGCCTGTGCGCAGCACAGCGGTTTACCGACAGAAGCCGATTTTCAGCGCTGGCTTGATGCGGTATTACCGCGCTTCCAGAGCGAAAGTGAAGTGACCATCCGGCTGGTAGATGTTGCCGAAAGCCACGATCTGAACCTGACCTGGCGTGGCAAAGACAAACCTACCAACGTGCTTTCATTTCCTTTTGAAGCACCGCCGGGCATTGAGCTGCCTTTACTGGGCGATCTGGTAATTTGCCGTCAGGTGGTTGAAATGGAAGCCCGTGACCAGCAAAAACCTGTGCAGGCGCACTGGGCCCACATGGTGATCCACGGCAGCCTGCATCTGCTCGGCTATGACCATATTGATGATGACGAAGCCGAAGAAATGGAGTCGCTGGAAACCGAGATAATGCTTGCTCTCGGCTATACTGACCCGTACATTTCGGAAAAAGAATAATATTTACGCACGCCTGGTCACACCGGAAAAATGTGTTCAGGTTACAACGTGGAGCCCTAACCGGTTGTTGTCATACTGACCATCCGCCGGCACACAGCGTACCCAGGCAACGGATAACGCCGGCCAATAAACAGGTAATTTTCATCTGTCCTGCCACTGGACAGCCCTAACCCTTACATGAGTGAAAGACAAAAAAACGCCATGAGCGATGACCATTCTCAGAGTAGCGACGGCCCCAATAGTAAAAAGGGCTTTTTTGCCCTTATTCTTAATCAGCTGTTTCACGGCGAACCTAAAAACCGTGATGAGCTACTGGAACTGATCCGAGACTCCGAGCAAAAAGAACTGATCGACCCGGACACGCGCGATATGCTGGAAGGCGTAATGGATGTCGCGAAACAACGCGTTCGCGACATTATGATCCCCCGCTCGCAGATGATTACCCTCAAACATAACCAGACGCTGGATGAATGTCTGAATGTTATCGTTGAATCAGCCCACTCGCGCTTTCCGGTGATCAGTGAAGATCGCGACCACGTGGAAGGCATTCTGATGGCAAAAGACCTGCTGCCTTTTATGAGCAGTGAATCAGAATCGTTCAGTATTGAAAAAGTGCTGCGTAACGCCGTGGTCGTGCCGGAAAGTAAGCGCGTCGACCGCATGCTGAAAGAGTTCCGCTCTCAGCGTTACCATATGGCCATCGTGATTGATGAATTTGGCGGCGTCTCTGGTCTGGTCACCATTGAGGATATTCTTGAACTGATCGTCGGTGAAATCGAAGACGAATATGACGATGAAGAAGATCGCGACATCCGTCAGCTCAGTCGCCATACTTTTACCGTGCGGGCGCTGACCTCAATTGAAGATTTTAATAAAATCTTCCAGACGGGTTTCAGCGATGAAGAAGTGGATACTATCGGCGGGCTGGTGATGCAGGCCTTTGGCCACCTGCCATCCCGCGGAGAAAGTATTACCATTGATGATTACCAGTTTAAAGTTGCAATGGCTGACAGCCGCCGTATTATTCAGGTTCACGTCCGCATTCCGGAAAATGCCCCATTACCTACGCTGGATGAATAAAACATTCCCATGAACATGGCAACACTGCTTCAGTGCCAGCGGACTCGTCTGCTGCTGGCGTTGTTAACCGGCGCCTGCGGCACCCTTTCTTTTTCCCCCTATGACTTCTGGCCAGCAGCCCTGGTTTCACTGATGGGCCTGCTGGGACTGACGTTATCACGTCGGCCGGCGCAGGCGGCGGCTATCGGTTTTAGCTGGGGGCTTGGCCTGTTTGGTAGCGGTATTCATTGGGTCTATGTCAGCATTGCCACTTTCGGTGGTATGCCCGGTCCGGTCAATATCGCCCTGGTCGTCCTGCTTGCCGCCTATCTGTCGCTCTATCCGCTGTTATTTTCAGCGGTACTCAGCCGGTTATTTCCACACACAACGCCATTACGTCTTGCGCTGGCGGCACCGGTACTCTGGCAGATCAGCGAATTTTTACGCGGCTGGGTACTAACCGGCTTTCCCTGGCTGCAATTTGGCTACAGCCAGATTAACGGGCCACTAAAGGGCATTGCTCCCCTGCTCGGCGTGGAGGGCATCACCTTCCTGCTGGTCATTATTAGTGGTGTTGCGGTTTACGCTTTGCGCCAGCACAGCTGGCGCGCGGCCGTCATCGCGCTGGGACTGCTGGTATTGCCCTGGCCATTGCGCCTGATAAGCTGGTACCAGGCCCAGCCGGATCGGACGCTGCAGGTTGCGCTGTTACAGGGAAACATTCCCCAGTCACTGAAATGGAACCCTGACCAACTGCGTAACACTCTGGAAATCTACAGCAGCCTGACACGCCCGCTGATGGGAAAAGATTCGGTGATTATCTGGCCCGAATCGGCCATCCCCGATTTGGAAAGCAATCAGCAACCTTTTTTAATCGCTGCCGACAAAGCGTTGCGCGCCGCCGGAAGTTCACTGGTTACCGGTATTGTTGACTCAAGACTGGAAAACAATCGTTACCATGATTACAACTCAATTATTGTGCTGGGCAATAAAACACCATACAACTATCTGAGCACCGACCGTTATCAGAAAAACCATCTGGTCCCCTTTGGCGAATTCGTTCCGCTGGCCTCGCTGCTGCGCCCACTGGCACCCTTTTTTAACTTACCGATGTCAGGCTTCAGCCGCGGTCCGTATCAGCAGCCGCAGCTCAAAGTGGCCGGTTATAATCTGACGGCGGCTATCTGCTATGAAATCGTGCTTGGTCAGCAGGTACGTGACAACTTCCGTCCGGACACCAACTTCCTGCTCACCATCTCTAACGATGCATGGTTTGGCCATTCAATTGGTCCATGGCAACATTTTCAGATGGCGCGCATGCGTGCACTGGAGCTGGGCCGACCGCTGCTGCGCAGTACCAATAACGGCGTCACCGGCATTATCAACGCCGATGGCAGTCTTGCCAGCACCCTGCCCCAGTTCACCCGCGAAGTATTGCAGGCCCAGGTGACGCCAGCCAGCGGCCTGACGCCGTATGCGCGGACCGGTAATCTGTCCATCTGGCTGATTACGCTGGTCAGCGCCCTGATACTGGCGGTAAATCGCTGGCGCCGACCTTAACCGGGACAGCGGCAGCGCCATAGCAATATAGCAATATAGCTACAGATTGCCACTGGCGCTGCCGCCTGCTCAGTAAGCCCCCCTCGCTTGCCGGTCGTCTCTCAGCGGCGAAGCCCGCCGCCGTTTTCGTCCTTTCTTCACCCGCGTGCCCCTGGAATAAAACCGCCAGCGCCCGGCTACCTGGCATGACTATTGCTAATTATTTCCGGGAAATAGCAGGGTTGCACGGTCATCGGATAACCGATCGCTGGTTTGCACCATTTGGCAGCGGCGGATGCGCCTTAATAGCGCAATGCCGCGAGGGGTGCCTCAATTTGGTGCGGCATGCTTCGCAAAAAAGAAACTTTTCTGTTTCCCGCAGTTAACATTCAGCTATTTTAGTGGAGGGCTTACCTCCTCAGGCAGCACTCTTTCGGACAAAAACACAACATCTCTGACGCATTTAATTTTATTAACTGCGCCAAACCTTATTAAGCAGCTGGAAATGCAGATGCGTAAACTGACGCTCTCTCTGATGCTGCTCACAGCGGCAACGACGACGGTCCAGGCTGAAGACCTGGCGGGTACGCTGAAGAAAATTAATGACAGCGGCGTTATTGTCGTGGGTCATCGCGAATCTTCCGTGCCCTTTTCTTATTATGATAACCAGCGAAAAGTCGTCGGCTATTCCCAGGAATACACGAATGCCATCGTCGATGCGGTGAAGGCCAAACTGAACAAGCCCGGGCTGCAGGTTAAAATGTTGCCTATCACCTCACAAAACCGTATTCCGCTGCTGCAAAACGGAACTTATGACATTGAGTGTGGCTCCACCACCAATAACCTGGAACGCCAGAAACAAGCCGCATTCTCTGACACCATTTTTGTCATTGGTACGCGGTTACTGACCAAAAAAGGTGGGCCAGTAAAAGACTTTGCCGACCTGAAAGGCAAAACCGTAGTGGTGACATCCGGTACCACCTCAGAAGTGCTGCTTAACAAGCTCAACGATGAGAAGAAAATGGGCATGCGCATTATCAGCACCAAAGATCACGGCGACTCTTTCCGCACCCTGGAAAGCGGACGTGCGGTGGCCTTTATGATGGATGACGCGCTGCTGGCCGGTGAACGTGCCAAAGCCAAACAACCCGATCAATGGGAAATCGTCGGTACTCCCCAGTCTAAAGAAGCCTATGGTTGTATGCTGCGTAAAGACGATCCGGCGTTTAAAACCCTGGTTGACGATACCATTGCTAAAGCACAGACCTCCGGTCAGGCTGAGAAGTGGTTTGATACCTGGTTCAAGCAGCCAATTCCGCCCAAAAATCTCAATATGAACTTTGAACTGTCAGAAGATATGAAGGCGACCTTTAAAACACCCAATGATAAAGCACTCAACTAATAATGACGATAAGGGCAGCACGCTGCCCTGTGATTGTTGACAACAGGCTCGGACAGACACCGCCAGAGCCGTTCCCTCTGGCTGTAACACACAGAAGCCTCGCATCAATCTTAGGGTAGCACCGCTACCCTTTTTTCAACGGAGTATGTATGTCCATAGACTGGAACTGGGGAATCTTTTTGCAACAGGCCCCGTTCGGCAATACCACCTATCTCGGCTGGCTGTGGGCAGGATTCCAGACCACCGTGGAAGTGTCACTGTGCGCATGGATAATTGCTTTTCTGGTGGGTTCTCTCTTCGGTATTTTACGTACCGTTCCCCATCGCTGGCTGTCCGCAATTGGCACCTGCTATGTTGAGTTGTTCCGCAACATTCCGCTGATTGTCCAGTTTTTTATCTGGTATCTGGTTGTGCCTGAACTGCTGCCGGAATCCCTCGGCACCTGGTTTAAACAGGATCTTGATCCGACTATTCAGTTTTTTGTTTCCTCGGTATTTTGTCTTGGCCTGTTCACCGCAGCCCGCGTCTGCGAACAGGTCCGCGCCGCGATTCAATCGCTACCACGTGGACAGCAAAATGCCGGTCTGGCAATGGGATTGACGCTGCCGCAGACTTACCGTTATGTGCTGCTCCCTAACGCATACCGCGTGATTGTGCCTCCAATGACCTCAGAAATGCTGAATCTGGTAAAAAACTCGTCGGTGGCCTCAACGATTGGTCTGGTAGATATGGCGGCACAGGCAGGCAAACTGCTTGATTATTCTGCACATGCCTATGAGTCCTTTACTGCTATCACCCTCGCCTACATCGCCATTAATCTGGTGATCATGCTGCTGATGATGCTCGTTGAACGTAAAGTCCGTCTGCCCGGCAATATGGGAGGTAAATAATGTACCAGTTTGACTGGAGTACCATTGTTCCCAATCTGCCGTGGCTACTGGCTGGCATGGTAGTCACCCTGAAAATCACTGTCACTGCGGTGGTGTTTGGCATTATCTGGGGCACCCTGCTGGCGGTGATGCGCCTGTCGGGCTTCCGGCCAATCAGCTGGTTTGCCCGACTCTACGTTAACCTGTTTCGTTCGGTGCCGTTAGTGATGGTACTGCTGTGGTTCTATCTGGTGGTTCCCGGCTTCCTGCAGCAGGTCATGGGGTTATCCCCCAAAAGCGATATCCGACTGATTTCTGCCATGGTGGCCTTTTCCCTGTTTGAAGCAGCTTATTATTCGGAAATTATTCGTGCCGGCATCCAGAGTATCGCCCGCGGTCAATCAAATGCGGCGCTGGCGCTGGGCATGACCTATAGCCAGTCAATGCGGCTGATTATTTTACCTCAGGCATTTCGCGCCATGGTGCCGCTATTACTGACTCAGGGCATCGTGCTGTTTCAGGATACCTCACTGGTTTATGTATTAAGCCTCGCCGATTTCTTCCGCACCGCCGATACCATTGGCGTTAACAGTGGCACTGAAATCGAAATGGTGCTGTTTGCCGGTGCGGTTTACTTTGTATTTAGTCTCAGCGCTTCACTGCTGGTCAGCTACTTAAAGAAAAAAAGGACAGTTTAAATGATTACCCTGAAAAATATTTCAAAGTGGTATGGTCACTTTCAGGTGCTGACCGATTGCTCAACAGAAGTCAATAAAGGGGAAGTTGTGGTTGTTTGTGGTCCCTCTGGTTCCGGCAAATCCACCCTGATAAAAACGGTAAACGGCCTCGAACCGGTGCAACAGGGCAGTATCATGGTTAACGGCACTGAAGTCACCAACAGAAAAACCAATCTGGCAAAACTGCGCTCACACGTGGGTATGGTTTTCCAGCATTTTGAACTGTTCCCGCATCTGACCATCATTGATAACCTGGCGCTGGCGCAGATTAAAGTTCTCAAACGCGATAAAACCGCTGCCCGGCAGAAGGGATTAAAACTGCTTGAACGCGTTGGGCTGACGGCACATGTCAACAAGCATCCAGGCCAGCTTTCCGGGGGGCAGCAACAGCGCGTAGCCATCGCACGCGAGCTCTGTATGGACCCGGTGGCAATGTTATTTGACGAGCCGACCTCCGCCCTGGATCCGGAGATGATTAACGAGGTGCTCGACGTGATGGTTGAGCTGGCCAACGAAGGGATGACGATGATGGTGGTCACACACGAAATGGGGTTTGCCCGCAAAGTCGCCAATCGCGTCATCTTTATGGATGAGGGTAAAATCATCGAAGATGCCAACAAAGATGACTTCTTTTCCAACCCCAGGTCCGAGCGAGCACGCGATTTTCTCGCTAAAATTCTGCACTGATCGCGTCAAGGCCGCCACGCGGCCTTGATCTTTTTTCGCCCGCAAACAGCCTGTAATCTGCCACTTTTTTGCGTCTGTCTCAGCCTGACATTAACAACACCCCGCTGTGAGGGTCACGCCCACAAATCAATCGGCCGGCTTTTCACTGGCGTCTGTTGTCATGCCTGCAACGTTTTTTATTACCGGCACAGACAGAAAACCGGGCCTTGTAACAAAGCCCGCTAAGCTGTCAGGGAGTAAACGGCTGACGATAGAAGCTGTCATGACCACACTGCGGGCAATGTGCCAGGGTTTCCGGTGTATAAATTTCGCGGGTAAACTGACAGCGCTCACAAACCAGTTTCCCCAGCCCAACCACTTCACCACTGTGGTAAACGCCGTGATGATTAAGATCTTCAAACACATCATGCCATTCAAGCTGGCTGCGGTCAGTGATATCAGCCAGTTCCTTCCATAAACTCTGGCGAATAACCCGCATAAATACGCTGTCACTGAATTCTTCGGCCTGGTTTTCCTGATAACTGCGGGCAAATTCACTCAGATCGCGGCGTTACGCCTGTAAAATCTGCTCAGGTTGATGTGGCTGAAGCCCGGGCCAGTCCGCCAGTTCATGCTGCGCATGTTGCATCAGTTTATCGATACTGCGTTCACCCTGACGCAAGCGCTCCGTTAACCTGGCCAGTAATTCACGATATGCATAGGTAACGTTGCTCATTGCACTCTCCTTATTTTCGGGGTCCTCCGGTTAAGTTTAGAGAATCTCAGCATTTTTGTCGGGCTGGCGGGCAGAAAAAAGTCCCCATAACAGGGAAACATGATTAATGCCGGTTCATCCGCGCTTTGCTGTTGTTGCGCTGGATGCTTATCGGCTATGCTATGCGGATTTCCAAACATTCGCGCGTTGTGGCAGTTTTGGCTAACTGCACGCACCACAAAGGAACAAAGCCCGTCATGCAAGAGCAATTCCGACCGGAAGAGATTGAATCCCAGGTCCAGCGACACTGGGAACAACAGCAAACGTTCAAAGTCACGGAAGACGCAGGTAAAGAGAAGTATTACTGCCTGTCAATGCTCCCTTATCCCTCCGGCCGGCTGCATATAGGGCATGTGCGTAATTACACCATTGGTGATGTCATTTCACGCTATCAGCGCCTACAGGGTAAAAACGTTCTGCAACCTATCGGCTGGGACGCTTTTGGCCTGCCGGCAGAAGGTGCCGCCGTCAAAAACAATACCGCCCCGGCGCCCTGGACGTATGACAACATTGAATATATGAAAAACCAGCTTAAACAGCTGGGATTTGCTTATGACTGGAGCCGCGAGCTGGCAACCTGTCAGCCAGAATACTACCGCTGGGAACAGTGGTTTTTTGCCCGGTTATACGAAAAGGGACTGGTTTACAAAAAAACCGCTGCCGTCAACTGGTGCCCGAACGATCAGACGGTGCTGGCGAACGAACAGGTAATTGATGGCTGCTGCTGGCGCTGCGATAGCAAAGTCGAACGCAAAGAGATCCCGCAGTGGTTTGTTAAAATTACCGATTATGCGGATGAACTGTTAAACGATCTTGATAAGCTGGATGACTGGCCGGAAACGGTAAAAACCATGCAGCGTAACTGGATTGGCCGCTCTGAAGGGGTCGAAATTACCTTCGATGTTGCCGACAGCGCAGAAAAAATTACGGTGTACACTACCCGGCCTGATACGTTTATTGGTGCGACCTACCTCGCGGTAGCGGCGGGCCACCCGCTGGCGATCCAGGCCAGCGCCAGCCATCCGGCACTGGCTGATTTTATTGCAGAATGCCGTAATACCAAAGTTGCCGAAGCCGAAATGGCAACCATGGAGAAAAAAGGCATGGCAACCGGACTGTTTGCCCTGCATCCGCTGACCGGTGAAAAAATCCCGGTGTGGGTAGCCAACTTTGTGCTGATGGAATATGGCACCGGCGCGGTAATGGCTGTTCCTGCCCATGACCAGCGTGACTGGGAATTTGCCAACAAATACCACTTACCGATTAAACCGGTGATCCTCAATCAGGATGGCAGTGAGCCGGATGTCAGCCTGGCGGCGATGACCGAAAAAGGCGTGTTGTTTAATTCCGGCGAATTCAGCGGGCTGGATCACCAGGCAGGTTTTAACGCCATTGCCGATAAACTGGCAGCGATGGGCGCTGGGGCACGGAAAGTTAATTACCGGTTGCGCGACTGGGGCGTATCCCGTCAGCGTTACTGGGGCGCTCCCATTCCAATGGTCACCCTGGAAGATGGCAGTGTAATGCCTGCACCAGACGATCAGCTGCCAGTGCTGCTGCCAGAAGACGTGGTAATGGATGGTATCACCAGCCCGATTAAGGCCGACCCGGAATGGGCAAAAACCACGGTTAACGGCCAGCCAGCGCTGCGTGAAACCGATACCTTTGATACTTTTATGGAATCATCCTGGTATTACGCGCGCTATACCTGCCCTGATTACGATAAAGGCATGCTCGATCCGGCTGCGGCGAATTACTGGCTGCCAGTTGACCAGTACGTAGGAGGCATTGAACATGCCATCATGCATCTGATGTACTTCCGCTTCTACCATAAACTGTTGCGCGATGCCGGGCTGGTGAACTCAGACGAGCCGGCAAAACGCCTGCTGTGTCAGGGAATGGTGCTGGCAGATGCGTTTTATTACACTGGCGCCAACGGCGAACGTAACTGGGTATCGCCAGTGGATGTCAGCATTGAGCGTGACGAAAAAGGCCGCATTACCCGGGCGCAAGACAAACAGGGCCATGAACTGGTTTATGCCGGCATGAGCAAAATGTCGAAGTCAAAAAACAATGGTATTGACCCGCAGGTGATGGTCGAGCGCTATGGTGCAGATACCGTTCGCCTGTTTATGATGTTTGCTTCACCGGCAGAAATGACGCTGGAATGGCAGGAGTCCGGGGTCGAGGGGGCGAATCGCTTCCTGAAACGCGTCTGGAAACTGGCCTTCGAACACAAGGAGAAAGGTCCCACCGTTGCGCTGGATCTTAACGCCCTGAATGACGAACAAAAAGCACTGCGGCGTGATCTGCATAAAACTATCGCCAAAGTGACGGACGATATCGGCCGCCGCCAGACATTTAACACCGCGATTGCTGCCATTATGGAACTGATGAACAAGCTGATCCGTGCCCCGCAGGACAGCCCGCAGGATCGTGCATTACTTCATGAAGCGCTGCTGGCGGTGGTGCCAATGCTCTACCCGTTTACGCCTCACACCAGCTTTGTGTTGTGGCAGGCACTGTCTGACAGCCGCGATGATATTGATCATGCTCGCTGGCCACAGGCAGATGAACAAGCGATGGTGGACGATTCCCTGCTGGTTGTCGTGCAGGTGAACGGAAAAGTGCGCGGAAAAATTACCGTTGCCGTCGATGCAACCCAGGAGCAGGTTCAGGCTCGCGCCGCGCAGGAACATCTGGTGGCGAAATATCTCGATGGCGTCACCATTCGTAAAGTGATTTACGTACCAGGTAAACTGCTTAATCTGGTCGTGGGTTGATGTCAGGAGGAACTGTGCGACACCCAATCGTAACGCTTATGCTCAGCCTGGCGGTGATGCTCACCGCCGGCTGCGGCTTTCATCTGCACGGCACCACTGCGGTACCACATGAACTGAAAACACTGATTGTTAACAGCAGCGATCCTTACGGTCCGCTGGCACGCGCGGTTCGTACCCAGCTGCGCCTGAACGACGTCACCATTGTTGAAGACAACGCCAGCACCCGTAAAGACTTGCCGTCATTGCGCCTTGGAGATGAAACCTTCGGCCGCGACACCGCCTCGGTCTTCCGGGATGGTAAAGCCGCCGAATATCAGATGGTCATGCGTGTGACCGCCCAGGTGCTGGTGCCCAATAAAGGTATATATCCCCTTTCGGTCACCGTGTTCCGCTCCTTCTTCGACAACCCGCTGGCTGCTCTGGCAAAAGATTCAGAGCAGACCATCATTATCGATGAAATGCGTACTCAGGCCGCCGAACAGCTGGTACGTAAGCTGCTGACCGTCCACGCCGCCGAAGATGACAGCGCGACGGCAAAAAACACTTCACCGGTGGTAGCCAGCCCGCGGGCTGCTATTGCGCCGGGCTCGCTGGGTAAATGATCAGGATTTATCCTGAACAGCTCAGAGCGCAGCTCCAGGAGGGGCTGCGCCCCTGTTATATCCTCAGCGGCAATGAACCACTGTTGCTCCAGGAAAGTCAGGATGCCATCCGTCACCAGGCTCAGCAGCACCAGTTTACCGAACACCACAGTGACAATATTGATGCCCATACCGACTGGGATGCACTGTTCGCCAGCTGTCGCGAGCTAAGCCTGTTTGCCAGCCGGCAGACCCTGACGCTGCAGCTGGCGGAAAACGGTCCGAACGCAGCAATTGCCGAGCGGCTCGTCACCCTGAGCAGCCTGCTGCACGATGATTTATTGCTGATTTTACGCTGTCCGAAACTCACCAAAGCACAGGAAAACAGCGCCTGGTATAAAGCGCTGAGCGCGCATGCGGTGGTAGTCCCCTGCCAGGCGCCGGAACAGGCCCATCTGCCACGCTGGGTACATGGGCGGGCAAAACAGCTAAATCTGCAGCTGGATGATGCCTCAGTACAGCTACTGTGTTACTGCTATGAAGGTAACCTGCTGGCCCTGTCACAGGCCCTTGAACGACTGGGATTATTATGGCCGGAGGGTAAGCTAACTCTGCCCCGGGTGGAGGCCGCAGTAAATGATGCCTCTCACTTTACCCCCTTTCACTGGGTGGACGCCCTGCTGGCGGGAAAAAACAAACGTGCACTGCACATTCTCCACCAGCTACAGCAGCAGGAAAGTGAGCCGGTGATTATGTTACGCACGTTACAACGCGACCTGATGACCTTGCTGACCCTGCAGCGTCAGATGAAAACGGTCGCCTTGCGCAGCCTGTTTGACCAGTATCGCGTCTGGCAAAACCGTCGCCCGCTGTTTAGCGAGGCATTACAGCGCCTTAGTGCAGACCGACTCAGGCTGTCAGTCAGTCAGCTGACGCGCATTGAACTGATACTAAAACAGGACTATGGACAATCGGTCTGGAGCGAACTGGAAACGCTGACGCTGATGCTATGCCACCCTGGTTTTCCCGAGGATCTCGTTCATGACGGCTAATCTGGCGCTTTACGCCCTGCTTGGCGGGACGTTTGACCCGATACATTACGGCCACCTGAAACCCGCTGAGGCCCTGGCCCGCCAGGTCGGTTTAGGTAAAGTGACCCTGATGCCAAACAATGTGCCGCCCCACCGCCCGCAGCCGGAAGCCAGTGCTGCACAGCGTCTGACTATGCTCAGACTGGCGATCCGCGGCCGGCCCCTGTTCGATATTGATGAACGGGAACTGCAGCACCATGCCCCCTCGTACACCCTTGATACTCTGCAAACCCTGCGTGCCGAGCGGGGTGACCGGCAGCCGCTGGCATTTATTATCGGCCAGGATTCGTTGCTTACCCTGCCCAGCTGGCACGGAGGCTACAGCCTGTTAAATTATTGCCATCTGCTGGTATGTCAGCGGCCAGGCTATAATCAGCAGATGAAAACGGAAGATGATCAGCGCTGGCTGCAACAACATCAGGTAAACGATCCACGCCGGCTGCATCAGCAACCGGCCGGCTGCATTTTTCTGGCGCAAACCCCGCTGATTAATATTTCCGCGACAGAAATTCGCCAGCGTCGCCATCTGGGACAAGCCTGTGACGATTTGCTGCCGGCGGCGGTGTCACAATTTATGGATCGTGAAGGGTTGTATCGCGATCTTCGCCCGGCGTGATATACTGCGCCGCTCATTTTTTGTCGCTTCAGTAATATGCTGGCTGCTGGCGTATTCCATTCTGCTAAAGTTTCAAGGGGGAACCTTTTGCAAGGTCAGGCACTCCAAGAGTTTGTTATTGATAAAATTGATGACCTTAAAGGTCAGGATATTGTATCCGTAGATGTACAGGGCAAATCCAGTATTACTGATTGCATGATTATATGTACCGGCACCTCTACCCGCCACGTTGCGTCTATTGCCGACCATGTGGTACAGGCTTCCCGCCAGGCGGGGCTGATGCCGCTGGGGGTGGAAGGCCAGAATGTCGCCGACTGGATAGTGGTCGATCTTGGCGATGTTATAGTCCATGTCATGCAGGAAGAAAGCCGTCAAATGTATCAACTGGAAAAGCTCTGGAGCTGACAGGTGAAGTTGCAGTTGGTCGCAGTAGGCACCCGAATGCCGGACTGGGTACAAAACGGTTTTATGGAATACCTGCGCCGTTTTCCCAAAGATATGCCGCTTGAACTGCTGGAAGTTCCGGCAGGAAAGCGTGGGAAAAACGCGGATATTAAACGCATTCTGGAAAAGGAAGGCGAGCAGATGCTGGCGGCAGCAGGAAAAGGCAACCGGATTATCAGTCTGGATATTCCCGGTCAGCCCTGGGATACCGCGCAGCTGGCGGTACAACTGGAGCGCTGGAAACAAGACGGTCGCGATGTCAGTTTACTGATCGGTGGGCCGGAAGGACTGGCTCCCACCTGTAAAGCGGCGGCAGAACAAAGCTGGTCGCTTTCCGCCCTGACACTCCCCCATCCCTTGGTGCGTGTGCTGGTTGCCGAAAGCCTCTATCGGGCATGGAGCATAACGGCAAACCATCCTTATCATCGCGAATAATCGGGCAGACCACACTGCGGATGAAATTACAACGCAACTCCTTTCGTGACTATACCGCTGAACAAGCCCTGTTTGTGCGGCGCGCGCTTATTGCACTGTTTATTATTATGCTGCTGTCCGGCGTGCTGGTGGTTAACCTGTATCACTTACAGATTCAGAGCTACACAACTTACAGCACCCGATCAAATGAAAACCGGATAAAGCTGGTGCCAATAGCGCCCAGCCGCGGCATTATCTATGACCGTAACGGGATACCGCTGGCGCTTAACCGCACTATCTATCAACTGGAACTGATCCCGGATAAAGTCGACAATCTGCAGGAAACCATCAATGCCCTGCGTCCCATTGTCGATTTAACCGATGAGGATATCGATAACTTCCAGAAAGAGCGCAAACGTTCACGACGTTTTAGCTCCATTCCGCTGAAAACCAGCCTCAATGAAGTGCAGGTCGCGCGTTTTGCTGTCAATCAGTACCGTTTTCCAGGGGTGGAGGTTAAAGGCTATCAGCGCCGTTATTATCCCTACGGTTCTGCTTTAACCCACGGAATTGGTTATGTGTCAAAAATCAACGATCGTGACGTCAAAGCGCTTGATGAACAGGGAAAACTGGCTAATTACGCGGCAACACGTGATATCGGTAAACTGGGCATCGAGCGCTATTATGAAGAAACCCTGCACGGCAAAACCGGCTATGAAGAAGTCGAAGTGAATAACCGTGGACGGGTGATACGTCAGTTGCATGAGCAATCTCCGCAGGCCGGGCGCGATATCTATCTGACGATTGATCTTAAATTACAGCAGTATATTGAAACTCTGCTGGCAGGCAGCCGTGCCGCCGTGGTGGTAACCGACCCGCGTAGTGGTGGGGTGCTGGCGATGGTCTCGACCCCCAGTTATGACCCGAATCTGTTTGTTGATGGCATTTCCAGTAAAGAATACAGCCAGTTACTGAACAATGAAAATCACCCGCTGATCAATCGCGCCACCCAGGGCGTTTATCCGCCGGCATCCACCGTTAAACCCTATGTTGCGGTCTCAGCGATGAGTGCGGGCGTCATTAATCGGAATACCTCACTGTTTGATCCCGGCTGGTGGCAACTTCCCGGTTCTGAAAAACGCTACCGCGACTGGAAAAAATGGGGGCATGGCCGGCTGAACGTGACAAAAGCGCTGGAGGAGTCCGCCGACACCTTCTTTTACCAGGTCGCTTACGATATGGGTATCGATCGCCTTGGCGAATGGCTGGGTAAATTTGGCTATGGCCATCTGAGTGGGATTGACCTGGCAGAAGAGCGTGCCGGCAATATGCCGACCCGCGAATGGAAAATGAAGCGGTTTAAGAAACCCTGGTATCAGGGTGATACTATTCCCGTGGGTATCGGTCAGGGCTACTGGACGGCGACACCGGTGCAGATGAACAAAGCACTGATGATCCTGATTAATGATGGCGTGATTAAGGTGCCGCATCTGATGATGTACACCAGCCTCAATGGCCAGAAAGATACCTTTACCCAACCGCCTTCCACACCCATTGGCAACGTCCATTCCGGCTACTGGGAAATTGCTAAAGATGGTATGTATGGTGTAGCAAACCGTCCCAATGGAACCGCTCATAAAAGCTTTGCGGATGCGCCTTACAAAATCGCGGCTAAATCAGGTACCGCACAGGTATTTGGCCTGAAAGAGAATGAAACTTACAATGCGCATAAAATTGCTGAGCGTCTGCGCGATCACAAGCTGATGACCGCGTTTGCCCCTTACGACAGTCCGCGTGTTGCCGTGACCATTATTCTGGAAAACGGCGGTGCCAGCCCGGCTGTCGGTACCGTTATGCGTCAAATCCTCGATCACATTATGCTTGGGGATAACAATACTAACCTGCCAGACGCGACACCCACGCCGCCTGGCTACGAAGGCGAGTAAAGGCAATGAATGACAGCACCCAGAAAAAATCGTTGTGGATGCGTATTCACCTCGATCCTATCTTTCTGATTATCGTCACCGCGCTGCTGGTTTACAGCGCCTTTGTTATCTGGAGTGCCAGCGGCCAGGATCCTGGCATGATGGAACGAAAAATCGGCCAGATTGGTATTGGACTGGCAATGATGGTGGTACTGGCTCAGGTTCCTCCGCGGATTTACGAAGGCTGGGCGCCTTATCTCTATATTTTTTGTGTGATTTTGCTGATTGCCGTTGACGCATTTGGCCATATCAGTAAAGGCGCACAGCGCTGGCTGGACCTCGGTTTTGTTCGCTTTCAGCCTTCGGAAATCGCAAAAATTGCCGTTCCCCTGATGGTGGCGCGTTTCATCAATCGCGACGTCTGCCCACCGACGCTGAAAAATACCGCGCTGGCGCTGGCGCTGACCTTCTTACCTACCTTACTGGTTGCTGCCCAGCCAGACCTCGGCACCGCCATTCTGATTGCCGCGTCCGGTCTGTTTGTGCTGTTTTTATCGGGAATGAGCTGGAAATTAATTGCGGTCTCCCTGTTACTGATCGCCGCATTTATTCCGATACTCTGGTTCTTTCTGATGCATGACTACCAGCGCGCCAGGGTGATGATGCTGCTGAATCCGGAAAGCGATCCCCTCGGTGCCGGCTATCATATTATTCAGTCGAAGATCGCCATTGGTTCCGGTGGCCTGCGTGGTAAAGGCTGGATGCACGGTACACAGTCACAACTGGAATTTTTACCCGAACGGCATACTGACTTTATCTTTGCGGTGCTGGCAGAAGAGCTGGGACTGGTGGGTGTACTGCTGTTACTGGGGCTTTATCTGCTACTGATTATACGAGGGCTGATGATTGCCGCCCGGGCGCAAACCACCTTTGGCCGGGTAATGGCCGGCGGATTAATGCTGATTCTTTTTGTCTATGTGTTCGTTAATATTGGCATGGTGAGCGGAATTTTACCGGTGGTTGGTGTTCCCCTGCCGCTGGTAAGCTATGGCGGTTCTGCGCTAATTGTATTAATGGCTGGCTTTGGTATTGTGATGTCAATTCATACACACCGAAAGCTATTGTCGAAAAACGTATAACATACAAGAGGACGCGGGCATGCGTAAGGATTGGCTTGGGGTTGGCCTGGCAGCATTACTGCTGGCGGCCTGCAGTAGCGAAGATCAGCAACAGACCGCCGCTCCGGCACAACAGGTCTATAACGGCCCGGTGATTGATATCCCCGGGGCGGAGCCCAAATATGAACCGCTAAATCCGTCGACCAGTCAGGACTATTCGGTTAACGGTAAAACCTATCATATTATTCGTCATCCCGATAACTACAGCGAAACCGGACTGGCCACCTGGTATGGTGATGAAGCCAGCGGTAACCGTACCGCTACTGGCGAAACCTTCGATCCCGACGCCTTCACTGCCGCCCATCCGACGCTACCGCTGCCATCTTACGTCCGTGTCACCAATCTGGCTAACGATCGGCAGGTCGTCGTGCGGGTCAACGATCGTGGTCCATACACCGCAGGACGGGTCATTGATTTGTCAGAAGGGGCGGCCAGGCGTCTGAATATCTCCGGAAACTCCCGCGTACGGCTCGACTATATAAAAGTAGCGCCTGACGGCACACTTTCCGGGCCGGGAACCCTCGGTACCCGGGTGATAAAACAGAGTTTTGCCCTGCCACCACGTCCGGAAATCGGTGCCAGTAGCGCGACACCCGCTGACGCCACGCCAGCTAGCGACGCCGCCATCAGCCATCCACCAGCCGCGCAATCCCTCTCCAGCCAGACAGAACAAGGCAATGATAACGGACAATCCCTTGCCCATAGTGGGGGCCTGCTGGGCGCACCGCAACCGCTCCCTCCGGGGGTACTGGAAGGCAGCGAAAATCAGAGCATTGCTACAGCCCGCCATTCACTGCCCCCGGCCTCCAGGTCAACAACGATGCCTGCCAGCAATGGTCACTATGTGGTTCAGGTGGGGGCACTGAGCGATCCAGCGCGCGCGCAGCAGTGGTTACAAAGCCTGAGCAAGCGCTTTGGCGTACCGGGAAAAGTTAACCACCAGGGGGCGGTTTATCGGGTGCAACTGGGTGATTTTCGCTCACGTCAGCAGGCCAGCGCGTTGCAACAGCGTTTACTGCAGGAAGCAAACCAGTCGTCATTTATTACCCAGGCTTCCGCCGGTTAACTGACCGCCCGTGACAGACTGTTTTTTATCTTATTTTGACACAACTGTTCAGTAAATACGGGTGCCTGGCGGGGGCGCTTTTGTTATAGTGAATCACTTTTTTAACCTTCTGCCATGGATGTTGTGCGCCTTAACATGAACATGCTGACCTCTTCCCGCTTTTTCAAACGCCTGACCATCAGTGCCCTCGTTACTCTCAGCCTCACTGCCGTCGCACAGGCTGATGAAGTAAATATTAAAACCATGATTCCCGGCGTACCGGATATTGACGCAGAAGCTTATGTCCTGATTGATTACAACTCCGGTAAAGTACTGGCAGAAAAAAATGCGGATGCCCGCCGCGATCCGGCCAGCCTGACAAAAATGATGACCAGCTATGTGATTGGTCAGGCGGTGAAAGCCGGTAAAATTCATCAGGATGACATTGTCACCGTCGGCAAAGATGCCTGGGCAACCGGCAACCCGGTGTTTAAAGGCTCCTCGCTGATGTTTCTGAAACCGGGCGATCGGGTACCTGTATCACAACTGACGCGCGGAATTGTTTTGCAATCAGGGAATGATGCCTGCGTTGCCATGGCCGATTACGTTGCCGGCAGCCAGGACGCATTTGTCGGTCTGATGAACAACTATGTCAAAGCCCTCGGTCTGCAAAATACTCATTTTCAGACTGTTCATGGTCTTGATGCCGAAGGACAGTACAGCACGGCGCGTGATATGGCGCTGATTGGCCAGGCGCTCATCCGCGACGTGCCGGATGAATATGCCGTTTATAAAGAAAAAGAATTTACCTTCAATAATATCCGTCAGCTCAACCGCAACGGCCTGCTGTGGGACTCCAGCCTGAACGTCGACGGCATTAAAACCGGTCATACTGCCGCCGCGGGCTATAATCTGGTCGCCTCGGCAACGGAAGGCCAGATGCGGCTGATTTCCGCCGTACTTGGCGGCCATACCTATAAAGGCCGCGAAACGGAAAGTAAAAAGCTGCTCACCTGGGGCTTCCGCTTTTTTGAAACCGTGGCACCGCTGAAAGCGGGCAAAGAGTTTGCTTCTGAGCCAGTCTGGTTTGGTCGCAGCGACCGTGCTCAGCTGGGTGTGGATAAAGACGTTTATCTGACCATTCCCCGTGGCCGCATGAAAGATCTCAAAGCCAGCTACACGCTGAGCAACAGCGAACTGCATGCGCCGCTGGCTAAAAATCAGGTGGTTGGCACTATTAATTTCCAGCTGGATGGTAAAACCGTCGAGCAGCGGCCGCTGGTCGTGCTGCCAGAAGTGCAGGAAGGTGGTTTCTTTGGTCGCATCATCGACTATATTAAACTGATGTTCCATCACTGGTTCGGCTAACAGCAGCCAGGGTAAGCGTGCCGGCTTGATATGCGTGTACGCATCCCCATATTAAAACTATCAGTACACTCCCGCCCTCGCGGGAGTGTTTGTTTTTTGCGTCGCCGGAGTGATTATGAAAACCAAACTCAATGAACTGCTTGAATTTCCTTGCCCTTTTACCTACAAAGTGATGGGCGTGGCGCACCCTGAACTGGTTAACCGGGTGGTCGAAGTTGTTCAACGCCATGCGCCGGGTGATTACAGTCCGCAAGTGAAACCCAGCAGTAAAGGAAATTATCATTCCGTGTCCATTACCATTACCGCCACCCATATTGATCAGGTGGAAACCCTGTACGAAGAGCTGGGCAATATCGAAATTGTCCGTATGGTGCTCTGAATCACAGGAATGCCGGTAGCCGCGCTGGTTCCTCAGCCCTGCCGGCGTTATACTGCCGCTTTATGACTTCCTGACGGATATCCGCTTTGCAGGACAACTCTCTGATCGTTCGCCCGTTGGGGCTACAACCCTGGGCGCCTGTTTCCGATGCCATGCATCGCTTCACCGATCGACGCCATGCACATAGCGCCGATGAAATCTGGCTGGTGGAGCATCCCCCTGTGTTTACCCAGGGTCAGGCAGGAAAAGCAGAACACTTGTTGACCCCTGGCGACATCCCGGTAATGCAGAGTGACCGCGGTGGTCAGGTGACTTACCACGGTCCGGGCCAGCAGGTCATGTATGTGCTTATCAATCTGAAACGCCGGAAACTGGGTGTGCGCCAACTGGTCAGCGCGCTGGAAGAGACGGTTATCCATCTCCTGATGCACTGGCAGATACCCGCCGCCGCCCGGGCCGATGCGCCAGGGGTATATGTTAACCATCGCAAGATTTGTTCGCTGGGGCTGCGTATTCGCAACAGCTGTTCGTTTCACGGCCTGGCACTTAACGTCAACATGGACCTTTCCCCTTTTCTGAGAATAAATCCGTGCGGTTATTCTGGTCTGGAAATGACTCAAATCAGCGATTTTGTTCCCGGCATTACGCTGTCGGATGTGCAGCCATTGCTGGTGACTACCTTCGCGAAACAGCTGAACGTTAGTTCACTGCACTGGCAGCACGATGGCCTGCCGTTTTAAGGCACGCTGGCCGCCAGGCTTTACAATTATGCAACATTAAATACCCCATTCAGGCTGAAAGTGCCTGGCGACAATGATATAATTTTTGCGCTTTTATAAAAAAAGTTGAAACCTGCTTAGCGACCAGTTTTTCGCCCTGTGGAAACAGCGCATGCCAAATCGGGACTTGTAATACTATGAGTAAACCAATTCAGATGGAACGCGGGGTAAAATACCGCGATGCGGATAAAATGGCGTTAATCCCGGTAAAAACCGTGGTAAGTGAACGCCAGGAACTGCTACGCAAACCCGAATGGATGAAAATTAAACTGCCTGCTGATTCCAGCCGCATCCAGGGCATTAAAGCTGCAATGCGTAAAAACGGCCTGCACTCAGTTTGTGAAGAAGCCTCATGCCCTAACCTGGCAGAATGTTTTAACCATGGTACCGCCACCTTTATGATACTCGGTGCCATCTGCACCCGCCGCTGCCCGTTCTGCGATGTCGCCCATGGCCGGCCGGTGGCCCCCGATGCCAACGAACCGCTTAAACTGGCCCAGACTATTGCCGATATGGGGCTGCGCTACGTGGTTATCACCTCGGTTGACCGTGATGATTTACGTGACGGCGGTGCCCAACATTTCGCCGACTGCATCAGCGCAATCCGCGAGAAAAATCCAGCCATCAAAATTGAAACCCTGGTACCGGACTTCCGCGGACGGATGGATCGCGCGCTGGAAATTCTTAATGCCTCACCGCCGGATGTCTTTAACCACAATCTGGAAAACGTGCCGCGCGTTTACCGGCAGGTTCGCCCCGGCGCGGATTATAACTGGTCCCTGAAGCTGCTGGAGCGTTTTAAACAGGCGCACCCGACGCTGCCAACCAAATCCGGTTTAATGGTCGGCCTGGGTGAAACCAACAGCGAGATTATTGAGGTCATGCGTGATTTACGTCGCCATGGCGTTACCATGCTGACGCTGGGACAATACTTACAGCCCAGCCGTCATCACCTGCCGGTTCAGCGTTACGTCAGCCCGGCTGAGTTTGATGAGATGAAGCAGGAAGCGCTGGCCATGGGCTTTACCCATGCCGCCTGCGGGCCTTTTGTCCGTTCGTCTTATCACGCGGATATGCAGGCTAAAGGAATGGAAGTGAAGTAAAGCCGTGGACTTTACGCTATCGCATTGCAGATAAACCTTGCCGCTGCATCAGGGTAGCGTTCACCGCATGCAACGCCGCCGCAGCGGATACGGCAAAACAACTACAGTTGACAAGCCACGTGGTCAATAACAGACATAAAAAAACCCGCCGGAAGCGGGTTTTCGGAATCTGACTGATAACTTACAGAGCGGTAACGTTAGCAGCAGAAGGGCCTTTGGCGCCGTTAGTGATTTCAAACTCAACACGCTGACCTTCAGCCAGAGTTTTGAAACCGTTGCTCTGGATGGCAGAGAAGTGAACGAACACGTCTTTGCTACCATCTTCCGGAGTAATGAAACCAAATCCTTTGGACTCATTAAACCACTTAACGCTACCTTTAATCTTGGACATCAATATTACCTTTACTTGAAAAATGGACACTCGTTTGTGTCACTTACTAGTACAGCAAGTTGGCTGGCTTTTGTCCAGTAATGAATCGCAAAAAAGTGATAAATACTGTTTTTTTCGCCTGAGGCACCCACTTACTGCCGTCAGACAGTTCAAAACTGCCAGCGTAACCAGGCAAAATATACATTACCATTATTATAAGTGCCAGGAATATAGGTCATCTGAAAGGTGGCTGGCCCATAACCCACTGAAAACAATGGCAACAACACCGGAACCGGGATGTATTTCCAGTTATCGCGCATTGTGGCGCCTACCGTATAACCGGCGCCAAGCCTGAAATTATCATCCTCAAGCGGACGCCAGATCTTTTCCCAGCCATAGCCTCCAATCGGTTCCCATTTATTGAAGGAATCTTTAAACGCCATCAGGTAAAGACCGTGCCAGTTGCCATTATCATCAAAACGAGAAACACCGCCACCGGCACCCCAGGGGCGCTCGTTGTAGCGGTCGGTATGCTCCCGATCGTAGGTCAGACGATTATGCCAGGTAATGGCTGGAATATAGAGATCGACATGCTGAGGTTGCTGCCAGGTCTGACTGATACCCCCGGTAAAATCAGACCAGAGACCTTTGATTGTTCCCGACGCGTTATGGCTGGCGTCGTTGGCCGCCTGCACGCCGGGTACAATAACCAGAAAAGTAGCAATAATATAACGTTTCACGATAGCAAGTTTTATACCGGTTAAAATGGAATCAGCGCCATGAGGGTTAATCAGTCAGCTCCCCGGGCACGACAAAATTAACCAATTTTTAAGCCGGTTCAACTTATTCCCATCGCCATTCAGACCTTTTACCTTATTTTACACGTTAAAAATGACCAAACCGCCTTGCCATCCTGTTTCCATCACGGTTAATTAGTCAGAATCATGAATACCAAAAAATATATAACTCATTGAATCATATAAAAACATAAAAATAAACATCGCGTTACTATTAAATAATGTTTAAGTATTCAGGCGCTATCTGATAGGATAGTTCTTATTTTTTCAATCCGGGGCCGTTTCAGGATGAAATTATCATGCCGCCGCTGCGGAAGCAGCCGATTAGTGTTTCTCAGAGATCAGCAACGTGGCTATATCCATAGCGCTGTCTGTGCCTGCTGTCAAAAACCGTTAACCGCCGGGGATTGGAATCTTTTGCCGCAGATGGCAAGCGAAAACCTGCAGATAAGCAGCCCGGAACAGGATGACAATGTGTACAGGGCCGCTTTGAGCGAAATTAAATCAGAACAGTAGCTTAAACACGCCAGTAATGGTCAGCAGCCCCACGATAAAAATGATGGCGATAATCCAGAGTATAATTTTCATTGTCTCCCTCATCTATCCTTTCCAGTCAGTATTGATAGCCAGTGTGCGCTTTTCTGCATCACCGGCTGCATAAGTATAGGAAAAGATATTTATTCTGCCGCACGCGCTTTTTGACCAGCCGTTCCGGCAGCGATGCAGCGCACTTTCCAATAACGTAATCCATCAGCAAGCGACAAAAATTCAATACGCGATAGTGCCGTATTTACCCTGATGACCAAAGATGGGCTGGTTGGCAGACACACCCTGCCAGTCGGACTACACTTTTATCTTCAGACTTGGAAAAGTAAACGACCAACGACAGTCAGAGTGAATATCATCTGACGAACAGGAGGAGATATGAGCACTATCGATACCCGGATGGGCCGTTACAGCCTGAAAGCACAGGAAACAGAAAGCGGTCATATTCATGGCTTCATCGCGATTAATGATGAAGGTGGCCGGCCACTGACCCGTCAGGACTTTGCTGAACATTATCTTGATGATGTGATTAATAATGTCATCTTCCCGGTTACCGGCGGCAACCGGCATATTGCCGGTGCTCTGCGTGACCAGATGGTCAAAGCAGGATTTGAGCAGCCCCACTGATCTTTATAAGGCCAGCGGCACAACGCCCTGGCCTGTCTGAGTTACCTCTTTATGTCCAGCGGCACTCATCCTTCAGCCGTACCGGATGACGGGGCTTTGCTCAGGTCCTCACTGGGGTATGGTGTCACCGCCTCCCGGCGCATACGCCTGCTGACAACCAGAATCGGTGTCATCAGAAACAGTAAAATACTGGCGGACGCACCGGCCGTAATCAGACTGACTTTACCCGCCATACCGTTGCCCATGGTCATTCCCACCAGCAGCAATGACAGCATAAAAATAAACAGCGTTGTCAGACTAATTGGCCAGATATTCGCAACCGGCATATCGGTCAGCGCCATACTTACCGGTTGCGCCGCCAGCCGCGCCTCTTCCTGCTTTCGTACTATTTTTTCGCCAATGGCATTGAGATCCAAACAAGGAGCCAGAAAGTTTTCAAGCTGCTGTGGCGCGTACAGCTCATCAAAGATGTGCCTGACCGCTGGAAAATGCGCTGGCCAGTGGTGACTATGTACCCCATAAGTGGCCAGTGCCGGCAGCGTGATACGTGGCCACTGCAACAGCTGTAAATAGCGGTCATGTAACACTACCCAGCTTTGCCGGGTATTACCGCGCATCACATGGTAAATACGCATCCGATCAGCGGGTGGATAGTCCAGCTTACTCACCCTGGCCATAATATTGGGGATCTGTTTTTCCCGGCAGTAGCTGACCCGATTCTGCCCTTCAACGGCCAGCACCACCGCCAGCTGAGGAATAAAAAAATACGATGTACTATCCGCGGCATGCTGGCTGCTAAGATGCGCAGCCAGCCGGGCTTCGCTGTTGGCATTAAGATGCTCCGGCCACCAGCGCCAGCTACGGCCAATCACCCGCCCGGTAGGCACCTGAAAAACCCCCATGCTTTCGCTGTTGACAGGCTGCGGGGCAAATGGAAATATTTTGCTAAAAAAGGTCAGAGCATCATCCGGGCCATCCCATTCACCACTGGTTTCCAGCCCGTGCAGATTGGCCGTCAGACATCCCCAGCCGCTTTTTCCCAACAAATCTATCTGATATTTGGTGTCCGCAAGCCGGCTGCCCAGCGCCAGTATTTCCTGCGGAATGCCTTTCATCGCCAGCATGGGAATGCTGCTTTCACTTTCCGGCTCGCTCAGCTCCTTACTCTTCTGCTCAGTTTCCATGTTGCACGCCATCCCAAAATTGTCGTCAAACCTGAAACAGGACACGAAATAATGATGAAATACTTTTCTTCCTATCAATTGCCGTTATCGGCAGAGCGCGCCTTTTTTTTACAGGGCAGACAACAAAGTTTTTCATCAGCAGGTGAAACAACGCCGCACAGATTTGATAAGAAGCAACCGGAGGGGAACAGCGTGCGGACAATGCCGCACGCCTGGCGGTCAGACAACGTATTGCAGTCGCAGGGTGCCAATCAGACCACAAACGGCAATCACCGTCTCCAGTCCGGACCAGGAACGCATCGTTTCACCAATACTCAGGTTAAAATACTCTTTGAACAGCCAGAAGCCCGGGTCGTTAACATGTGAGAAAATCACGCTACCAGACCCCACCGCAATCACCATCAGCTCCGGGCTGGCGCCACTGGTGGCAATCAGCGGGGCAACAATACCACCCGCAGTAATTGCTGCCACCGTAGCCGAACCCAGCGCGATTCTCAAAGCGGCTGCAATCGACCAGGCCATCAGCAGAGGAGAAACATTACTGCCCTCCATCAGACCAGCAATGTATTTATCCAGCCCGCTATCAACCAGCACCTGTTTAAATGCTCCGCCACCACCAATAATTAGCAGCATCATGGCGATGATTTTAATGGAATCCACCAGGGTATCGGTGATCTGATCCATGGTGCGGCCGCGATTCAGGCCAAAGGTAAAAATTGCGATCAGCACCGCGATTAAGGTCGCCATAATCGGGTCACCGAAAAATTCCGCCCAGGCAAGAAACGGATGCCCCTTCGGCAGCATCATTTCCGCAATCGCCCGCAATGCCATCAGAATAACCGGAACCAGTGCCGTCCAGACGCTGACACCAAAGCCAGGCATCTCTTCTTCACTAAACTTTTTCGGGTTGTACAACCCTTCAGGGATCGGTTTATCGATACTTTTAAGGAAGCGGGTATAAACCGGACCGGCGAGAATAACCGTTGGTATCCCCAGCAGCGTGCCATACAACAATGTTTTACCCATATCGGCATGGAACAATGTGGCAATGGCCGTCGGGCCGGGATGCGGGGGCAAAAAACCATGGGTGACAGACAATGCGGCGGCCATCGGTACGCCAACATACAGTAACGGAACCCGGGCTGTAGCGGCAATAGTCAGCACCAGCGGAAGCATCAGCACAAAACCCACTTCATAAAACAGCGCAAAGCCGACGGTAAAACCGGTTAGTACAATTGCCCACTGTATCCGACGCTGACCAAACTTATCGATAAGCGTGGTGGCAATACGTTGCGCCCCGCCGCAATCGGCCAGTAATTTACCCAGCATCGCGCCGAATCCCATAATCAGGGCCAGACTGCCCAGCGTTCCACCGACACCATTTTTAATTGAACCAATCACTTTATTTACTGGCATTCCCTGCAGTATGCCCACTGCAAGCGCCACCAGTATCAGCGCAATAAAACCATTCAGCTTGAATCTGATCATCAGGACCAGCAGTAATGCAACGCCAATCGCAACAATGACTAATGGCATAATTTCCTCTTCGCAATGGGCCGTGGCGCGTTGCCCCTGTTTTATATGTTCCCGGCTTTTGCTACCGGAGACCCCTGTCAGGTGGTTGAAGTGTAGACAGCTTTAACACCGTTACGCGTAATATGTTAACGGTAACATGTTCAGACTAACATCCGGACATAACAGCTAATTTACATTCTGCGAACAAGATCAAACTTCTGCAACCCAACAGGCAGAGAAATTCCGCAGTTAAATAACGTTATCTGCTGATGCTCATCATCCCTGGCGGGTTGACTGCGCGCGGTAACTACCATGAGATAACAGGGAAGGTAAAAGAAAAAACGCTTCGGACAGGAGAAGATAGCGTCCTCAGCATCGGCGCCCGGTTCCACCGGGCGCCGATGGATAATCAGTGATACAGCGCGCTGCTGAGAATAATCGAGGTAATGATGCCGGTCGCGGCAGCAATCAGCACATAGTTACCGTCAATATATGCCCAGTGTTCACCTTCCGGCGGCTGGCGTAACCCGCGTTCGCGCCAGTCATCCACCCGGTAACCATCCCGATAGTCTGGCGGCACAGGATGGCCACGCCGAAAATCATGGCCCTGCCAGGCAAAATGGTCACGCTCCTGATAATGACCACGCGGCGGCTGATGGTGCTCCCTGGCATCAACTGGCTGCGCATGAACCGCCGGACGGTTGTCGTGCCCCGCCCCCGGTTGTGAACCACGGTGATTATCCTGACCGTGTGAAGGCTGCCAGCGCGGGTCCTGGTCATGCTGTGGCCCGTCAGCCCGGCTGCTGGTGGCAAACAGCGCGTTAGCGGTAAACAGTGAAATCACGAATGCCAGCGTTGTCTTTTTCATCTTTTTATCCTCGTTGCGACGACGATTAAGGTCGTTACGGGATAGTGTGCACCCCGCGACTAAAAAACCTAGTTCTGACAATCCTAAAGCCGGCGTTTTACGGGTATCCATACCCGATATTTTGAAGAGCATCTCGAAACCTTTTAAAAAAAAGAGGTACGATTTTTTTGTAAAAAATTTAGTAAAATATGCACCTACCTTTGCATTTAAACTTTACAAAATAATATTTATTTACGAGACTCAATAACCCTTTCTAAAATCCACTGTTCGATCTCGGTCTCAATAAAAACCACAGCTCTTGAACCTAATTTGATAGGTTTAGAGAATCTATTTTCAGAAATCAATCGGTAAATCCATGCTTTCTTGTAACCAGTTTTATGTAGCACTTCAGGTAAGCGGATGAGTCGTGTGGTGCTTGGAGTTGCTGTATTCATGATTGTATCTCCTCGTCTGGTCGATGAGTTGATACTAATACCCAGCAGATAGGCTAATGAAGGGAGTTTTGGTATATAGAATTCTATGCGTTAATCGCTTGGAAAAAAGGGGGAGGAAAAAAATTAATTTTATCTCCCCCTTGCAAATTTAATTTAAACATGAAATCACTTACAGTAAACTTCTGAGTCCACTAAGAGGAATTCCCTCCATATGATTGTTTTTATTTATAAAATTCTCAATGCTTTTGCATGTCTCTCCAGACAATGCTTTCTCAGCTAAAGGACGATCAGTTTCCTTTAGTTGTTCTTCTCCTCGAATCTCATCTGTTAATCTTGGGTAAAGAATCCTTGATAGAACGGTATTCGTTAAGGCTATTTTTTTAAACTTGGCCCACAGAAGTAAGTCCATCATGGGTAGTATTCGATAATCTATAAGCTTGATGATTTTAGCCAATCCAAATTTTTCAATTTTGCTTTCTTTAATCTGATAATCGTCCCTCCAAACAGGAAGCATAACCTTTAGTGCATTTATAATTTCTTCATCGGAGGAGTTTTTAATGTCGAATGATATGAACAGCCTATTATCACTATCCTTTCTTATTACATCTTTCATAATAGAAGTTATAGGCTGAGACTTGATTTCGTTTTTAAGTTCTCCCGTTCCTTTTACAAAAGAATCAGGAGCAAAAAACTCAAGATTTCTCTTTAAACTTTCAATTTGTCTAAAACTTACCTGATGAATATGGCTGTTATTGTGGTTAGATAACCCTCCCATATTCATTGTTTGACTGATTAAGGGTTTTCCATCTAAGATCATTTCGAATGTAGTATCATCTCCTTCAAAGAAGTCCATTCCTTCAAATATATTCCTCCTGACTTGAAATTCTTTATAAAACTCCCTCAAAGATAATTTTTCTACATCCTGATAATTTTCAATATTGAACCATGACTGAAGCTCTCTGTTGATCTCGTTCACCTTCATTGCTTCACCTTTCCGAGCTTAGATTCAATTTTTAATTTATTGAGATAGTCGGCATACCATTGCATCATTTCACGACGACCTTCCAGATATTGAGCATGGTTGTAGGTGCCACGAATAGTATTTCTGTCGGCATGAGCAAGCTGTGTCTCTATCCATGCACTTTCAAAACCTTGCTCATGCAAAATCGTGCTTAAAGTATGTCGAAAGCCATGTCCTGTAGCCCTTCCTGCATAGCCGATCTTTTTGATTACCTGATTGATACTGGCTTCACTCATGCTTTTTCGTGAGTCATTTCTGCCGGGAAAAATAAATCTGAATCCGCCAGTATAACTTTTTAACTCTTCCAAAAGACCAATTGATTGCTGGGATAGAGGAACAATATGAGGTCTTTTCATCTTCATACGAGCCACTGGTATCTGCCACAGTCGTTTTTCGAAATCAATTTCTGTCCATTCTGCTGAACGAAGCTCAATCGTCCTGAGTCCAGTAAGCATAAGAAGTTGAGTAGCGATTTGAGTGATTTTACTTCCCGAATAGTTCTCCAGGTGCCTTTGGAACTCACCCAGTTCATTTACTGAAAGATGTGGAAAATGTTTTTGTTTTGGTGCTTTCAGCACACCTACCAGATCTGAGACTGGATTATGCTCTGCTCTGCCAGAAATGACTGCATATGTGAAGATTTGACGACATGCCTGGCGAGTTTTCTTCAGCTTATCAAGAACACCACGATTTTCCATTTTACGAAGAACATCGAGCATTTCCTTAGCATTGATCTCAGCAACAGGTCTTCTACCTATGTAGGGAAAGACATCCTTCCTCAGGTATTCAAGAATGTCATCAGCATAGCCCTCAGACCAGGAAGGTTTCTTATGTTCATGCCATTCAATGGCAATTAGTTCAAAGCTGTTGCTTACAGCCATAATCTTCGCTGCTTTGATATCCTGTTTTTGCTGGCTTGGATCGCCACCTTCAGACAGGAGTTTCTTAGCTTCAGATCGTTTGATCCTTGCTTCAGCAAGGGTAAGTATTGGATAGGTGCCAAAGACTACACGTTTTTCTTTACCTAAAATCCGATACTTAAGTCTCCAACTTTTTGTTCCATTGGGAAAAATTTCCAGATACATACCACCACCATCGGCAAGCTTGTATGATTTTTCCTTAGGCTTCGCAGAGTCGATTTGTCGAGCTGTAAGCTTCATTTGGGGGCATCCAGTTGATTGAACCTAGCAATGCCCCCTATCCTGCCCCCAATTGAAATAAGAACGCAATAGGTGACCTTGGACCAAACTGGACCACATAGAAGTGTTATATTCTGATTTAAAAGGAAAAAGTAGACTAGAACGGATGTTAATAGAACAAAAGATGGCACGCCCTACAGGATTCGAACCTGTGACCTACGGCTTAGAAGGGCAATAACTTATTGTTTTAATTGATAACAAGTGGTTTCACTCAATTTCAACATTTTGTTTTATAAGCAATTTTAGATGTTGTCTGATTTCACCCCATAGCATAGTATTTCGTCATAACGACACCCGTAAGAGCACCCGTAATGGCAGGAATACTACTCACAGACAGCAAGATCAAAGGTATCAAGCCCAAAGAGCAAGCGTACTACGTGTGGCAGGCATCAGCCACCAGAGGTACAGGTCGCTTGGGCCTGAAAATCTACCCTTCCGGCAGAAAGGTTTTTGTTTACAAGTACCATAAGGATGGTGCTCGCAAATTCCTTTCGCTGGGAGATTATCCCGCCATAACTCTCGCTGAAGCAACAGCAAAATCCCTCACCGCAGCCGCAAATCTCACCGCGCCAGAAAAGTCTATTGCAGAGCATGCAACTATAAAACAACTGTTTGACGATTACATCATCGCCCAGAAAAAGCTAGGACATCGCTCTTATGACAAAACAAACAGCAGGCTCAACCAGGTGTTAGCCAGTAAGTACATTGACCCTGCTACGCCTGCGAAAGAAATCACACCAGTTCAGATTAAACATGTCCTTGCTGAGTTCATAGAGCGTGGAGCGAATGCCGGAGCAAATAAGGTCAGAGCTAACCTGCATGCTGTATTCAATTTTGGGCTGTTCGCTGATAACGATCCGGCGAACATCAATGGTAAAACCATTTACGGGCTTGACCGAAACCCGGTAAGCGTCATTCCACCACAAAAGGGCGCAGATAAGGCTCTGGATCGTTTTTTGTCATGGGACGAACTCAGTGAGCTATTGCAATTGCTCACAGTACCTGAATCAGCTTGTCCCATACATCCTGACTTCGCTCAACTGCTCTTGTTGTGTATCTTTAGCGCCGGTCAGCGTCCGTGGGAGATAATGACCAATACCAGCGACCAGTGGGATGAGAAAAACATGACTCTGACAGTACCACCCCACATATCAAAAAATAGTGATTTTCACGTTATTCCGCTGAACAAAACTGCCATGAAGATCCTGAAACGCCAAAGGGAAAAATACCCGGACGCGGCTTTTCTATTCCCCGGCAATACCAAAGAAGGTCATTTGCTGTCTGCTGAGTATAGTAAGCAGTTACGAAAATTCTGCAAACTAACCGGTTTTGAGAAGTTCACCCCCAGAGATATTCGTCGCACCTTCAAAACTTTGGCGGGGGATATGGGGATCAGTTCAGAAATGCGCGACAGATTACAAAATCACAAAAAACCAGGGGTATCGACCAAGCACTATGATCGTTACGATTATCTGAGAGAGAAACGTGAAATTATTGAGCAATGGGAATCGCGTCTGATTGATTTACATGGAGAGATTGACATCCTCCCCGCCCTGAAGGACGGGGTTTTACGGCGCATCTGATAAATATCACATATGCTCGGTATTATCTCGGCCCTGATACCATGTGCCGCACTGCCTTTCTCTGTTCTGTACTTAAGGATTATATTCTGCAGATGGCCTAAGTGCTTATTAACAAATGGAATTAGCCTTTTTTGCGCCAAGAAATGAGGGATTTCTGCAGGAACTGTTTCTGACTCAACAGGGGCATTTTTGGCGATCCACCCGCTGTAGTACATCCCCATTGACTCCATGAAGTCAGACTGGTTGACATCCTCCCCGCCCTAAAGGACGGGGAGGATGTCAATACCCCTCGACCAAGCCCCACCCAACACCCATCAAAAAATCTTAACTGTTTAGTGAAAAGTTGGGGCGGGTGTGGGATGATTGGGGGAGGTAAACACGCTGATCCGACAGAGTATTTCGACAAAAATATTGCCACTGATGGTTCTTAATGAAAAATAAGCTTGAATCTATTCAAATTTTACGCGGATTAGCGGCATTATCAGTTGTTATATTTCATTATCGCTTCTTCCTGCCACCTGGTAGTGCCGCTCGTAGCATACTTGACAAATCATTCTGGTGGGGTGGGGTTGGAGTTGACCTATTCTTTGTGATAAGCGGTTTTATAATGGTTTATGTTACTGAAAATAAACCAAGTGGTGCTAAAACCAGTATGAGTTTCTTGTCTAACAGACTAACCAGGATACTTCCTACTTATTATGTCGTTTTATTATTTGTTTTTTTAACCAGTGGGGCGATGAGTATATTTCATCACCCCGAAAAAAGCTCTAATTTAGTCAGCGCAATGACTTTCCAACCTTACGTAGCCACACCCGCGCCGTTGTATATCCCTGATAGCGGAATGTATAATGTAAGATGGACACTGAATTATGAACTTTATTTTTATTTTATTTTTTCATTATGCTTACTAATAAAGCATCGATTCACAGCTATTTGTGTTTTATTTTCGCTACCAACTATTTACGCATATTTTTCAACAGGCAGTGTCACCCTATCAACAGCGGGTTATAGTTTTGACTCAGCATCACTTCGATTTTTAACCAACCCTATTATCTTTGAGTTCGGCATAGGAATACTATCGGGAGTTTTATACTTCCGCTTTAAGAACAAATCCATACTTAAAAACCCATATATTTTATTATCTTGCGTAATAGTTACAATAGGTGGGATTTCCTCAGGATTTCTTATACAATACAATTTAATTACATCTATCATGTTCTCCTTTCTTGTCTTATTATTTTCCTTGCAAAACGATTCTATTTTAAAGTTCACGCCAAAAATATTCATAACGTTAGGTAACATATCATTCTCTTTATATCTTATTCACAACCCCCTTGGTGGATATATACTTGGCTTAGCTGAAAAGGTACAACATGGAGCATTAAAGTCACTTATTGGAATAGCAGTCATATTATTCATTACCTTAATCACATCATGGCTATCGCATAAATACATTGAAATAAAACTAACTAAAAAAGTGCGTGATTTATTGAAAAGTATCGCATTCAACAAATAAAAAGACCTCGAAATAAAATAAAAACTAAGGCGATAAGCGGTGCCTTAGTTTTAACTTGTTACGCGTCTCGATACCACCCCATCAGTTTAATAAATGAGTTAGCTACAGAGAATTCAGATCCAGAACCTACGTTATCTGTGGTTCCCGAAAAAGTGTGGGAGTGAGGGCCAATATGTACATTATGTACATGTTCGCCTGCATCGTTTGTTGAAAGCGTAGCCTTGGCCCCTTGATAATAGACCCCGCTATGCCCTTCATTACCAACACCACCTACATCTGTAGTATGGTTGTGATTACCCTGAGCATCAGTTGATTTCGTACCGTAATCAAACGTGCTGGTATTAGCCGAGAATGTATGCGCATGTGCGGGCAGATTGTCAGTAGTCAAAGTTACCGAATCTGAGCCGCCCGTTGTCATCACATCGCTGCCGTTGGCGCTGGCCAGACGAATCGTGCGGTTCTCACCGATATATTTCCACGTAGTACCCGGAAACAGCTTATTCGGGTCTTTATTCTGAGCGAACCACGTCACAATTCCGACAGGATAAATGCTATTAATATTAACAGCATTTGCCAGCGCATCTTTCACCGCTTTAGGCGTTGCGGCCACGTTTTCTGCGTCGCTATTAGTTGCGCTGCTCAGTTGCGTAATGCCCGCCTGAGTGAGTGATGCAACCGGGAGATTGGTTATCCCATCGATAAGGTACCTGATAGTGCCGGCAGTCAGCATATTAGCGACCAGATCGTTAGCCGACCACGCACGCGCTACCGTTCCTTCCTGCCCGCGCAGAATGGTAAACACATCGCCATTGCGGGCGGTAACGTGCACGATCTCATTAAGCTGGCCCGTCGCGGCATCAATGATAGTAAGCTTAAAAAAGCTTTGCCCCGCTACCGCCGCCGGGAATAAACCCCCTGCACCGGTGTTTACAGATAGCGTGGTTGATGTAGCGTTAATTGATGCCGCAAGAACGCTATTCGCGTTATTTGATACTAATAATGTAAGTGCCATTAATTTTTCCTGTAAAAAAACCCGCTCGATGGCGGGTTGGGATGTTGATTACCTGATAGGTGCGCCCACGGTCGTCTTGGTAATCGGCTGAATTCTCAGCCGATTGAAGATTGAGCGCTTCGAACATTGAGCGGGTATCTGTTCAGCCAACAACAGTCACCGAAACAGGCTGATAAAACGGCATATGCAATATGCCACCTTCAAACGCCTGTTTAAAAAGTGTCGCATAGCCGTAGCTGTTAGCTTTATAGAGGGTACTTTTCGCTTCGTTGAAAGACCGCGAGTTATATTCTGAAGTATTGAGCATCGCGGTTTCAGTCAATTCGCGATAACCATTGATAATTGACACTGCCGCGCCCGCATCAGAGAACAGCACTGAAACACTCCAGCGCTGATCGTTCACCACGTCCGCACCATTAACGCCAGTCAGGAATCGCAGTACGCGCCGTTTAAGCCACGGTATCGTGAAGTGAAAGCCGTCACCTTTATAAAAATTCCACGTCATTACGCGCTTAAACAAATCGTCTGACGTTTCGACTTCGGCATCTGACGTCACAACGTCCCACGCATTAATCGCCAGTTGATTAAACGCCAGCGCGTTGTATGCGCCATAGCTGCGCTGGCGGCGGTTCATCAGTATCGGTGCGTCTGCTCCGTACAGTCCCTTCAACAGCCAGCGTAATTCCTGCCCTGCATGCCCGTTACCCGCATAAACAGCGAGATTCGCATTTTTCAGCCAGCCGTATAAACCCTGCGCCAGCGAATTATACGTATCAATGAATGCCTGTAGATTTTCGTCATCGCTGTACTGCTGATAAAGATACGCCGGGATAATTTTATCGCTCACTGTTTACCCCTCCGTTACCGTGACCCCGTCCGCCGCGATGTACCAGTAGCTGTACGGGTCACCGGTAATAATATCCATCCCTGCCTGCGGCGCGGTTATAACGCCGTTGACGGTTACGGTGACATCGAGCGCGCTGATTAAGTCCTGGTTAAGAATTGAAGAAATGGCACTGAGAAAAATATCTTTAACTGTGTTCAGATTCAGCGGTTTTCCCGCGTAAAGCTGATTGATGTAAGCGATAACCGGCGCGGACACGACAGAATTAACACTTTGGGCGGTGAGGTAGTTCACGCCGTCCGGCCGCCATTTGAAGAATATTTTAACGCTCTGCTGGAGCGGGATAACGAAAGGTATGAGATAGGTATCAGGCCAGTCAGTCACCGTTACGCGCTGATTACGCAGATTCGGTGTGACTTCACCGCCTCCCGTCCAGGTTCCGGCACCGCTGGTGTCGGAATTAAGGGAAAAGCTGTGCGGACTCAGTACGCTGATTTTAAACGGTATACCGTTGATCCCTGTCATCCCCTCTACGCTCTTGAGAATGACAGTCTGGCCGTCGCTGAAACCGTGCGTGATATTAGTTGTTACCACGCCGGGGCTGGCTGAGGTGATGCCAGTAACCTCAAGTACGCATCCCCTCAACCGGCTAATGTCGCCCGCCGACTGATAAATCGCCGCTGCCATTGCGTAGGTATTACCACCCCCGCACATAATGACCCATCGATCGCCGTCGGCAATAACCGCTGTCAGACGAAGATTGATATTAGCCACATTTGCCAGCGCGGTACGTATAAAGCCGGGGTAGCCCTGTACGGTCGGGATACCGGCGTCCCACACGCGGGCGCGATACTGTGCGATCGTCTCTGCGCCACTGCCGGGTATCCCCGGGGTTTTATTCGTGCAGCTTAGCGTAATCCCAGCGGGAACCCCTGTTACAATACGCGTAACTGTTCCTTCGGGCACCGCGAAGGCACCGCCCACGGTAGCAATACAGGTAACCGGATCGGATTCGCCATCCGCATTAATAACGATGGCGTAGGGTAATGCGAAAGTGTGACTCCCGTCCGAAACCTGGAAGCCTTCGGGGATAATAAACGCCGCAGGCCCCGTAAAAGTAACGTCTACTGCGGTAAATCCGGCGATTTTCTGTCCCTGCACGCCGTATTGCTGAGCAAGCAAATTTAAGACAAAAAGATTGGCTGTCAGCGGGCTGACCGAGTTGATAGCATCTACTCTGGCCTGGTCGCAGATCAACAGTGCGCCAGTGCTCGTGCTTGCGATATCTTCGATTAAAGAGCCAGGGAGTTCTGTTGTAATTCCGGGCGCGAGTTGTGTTGCTATGCTGACTATTTTTTCACGTAGCGCGGCGGCGGTTTGCACCTGCGGCCCCGAGCTGTTCCACTCAACAGGTAAGTCACTCACGTTACTATCTCCGCTACTATTTTTGATCCGGATTGTGTTATCGCTGAAATGTTGTAAACGGGGGGACCGCTCTGAGTCAGGGCAATGCTTAATGACGCAAATTTGCCGCTAAACTGCCGCCGGATACGGTCTACATAGTACGTTGGCAGTATCTGCTGTATAACTGACCCATTCGCGGGGATACCGTGCGTGGCATAAAAAGGGGATTCCTGGGGCGACAGTTTCAGCGTCTGAATTAAAGTCGTTAACCATACGCTGTCATCGAATCCGTTAGCGTCAGTCTCAACCCTCCGCCATTTTCCTGACTTGTCCCGGCCATATGTTCTCAATGTGTTATCCCCCCGGAAAATTTACTTACGGGCGCGCCCGTGTCCGCTCCCTCATTACCATTGCTGTGCTGGTGCGTATTCAGCCACTGAACCAGCGCACTAAAACCCTCCTGCATAATTGCCGGGCTGGTCATGGCGGCTCCGTCGGCCAGGGTTCCGTTACTACCCGTCAGTGACCATCCCTGTGCATTTAGCGTAAGCGTGGAGCTGGCGGCACTGACTTTGAACGTATCCGGGGTAACAATAGCAATGCTGTCGGGACGCAGAATAAACGTGGTTTTAGCGCTGGAATCACGCAGTGTCACACCCTCCGGGCCATAAGCGGTTAGCATATCGGGGTCAACGCTCTGCCATTCAGTATTAGAAACCGGAAGGAACACCAGCGCGCCGAGATTCGGGGGCGGAGTCATATCCGCCACGCCACCCCCCTGCCCGCTCACACCCCCGAGATAAGTATCCGCCGGAATAACGATCCCCCGGTCCCCGGTTTGCATCGGATAACGAACGTACTGTGGGCCGAATAAGGGGATCGTGACCTGTGGTAACGTCCAGGGAATATCGCGCAGAAGGAATTTAACGGTGATCATGTTGCCATTTCGGGTTACGACTTCCGCAGGTAAAATTTTGCCCTTCATCTGCATGGCCTGAGTTATCCGGTCACTGACAAAGCCGTGCATGTTCCTGCTGAAATTAATCTTACTGTCAATACTCATGCAGTTTTCTCCAGCAGGGGGTAAGCTTCAATAATCGTCATCCAGCTGGCTCCGTCCGCCTGCCTGCTGTTGCCGAGTATCCGCACTGAGGACACGCGGAACACCCCGGTAAAAGCTACCGAATTTTTATACTGTGAATATGATGAATCTGTCAGCGTCGCGCGCGACTGCGCCGGCAAACGGATTGCATCGCCGACCATTACGTCGCCACGTAGCACACACTGCACGCTGACCGTGCCAAAGCCTACCCATGTCGGCTGGCCAACAAGATCAACCGGGTTAATTTGTATGATCCTGTCACCTTTCGCTTGCGTAACAGGCGCACTACCCGGCGTTGACGGGAGTTGTAACTGATTTGCGTTATCGAATACTCTGATTTTATCGGCGCTGACCATCACGATATCCACACCCTTATAACCGGGCATCGTGATAATACTTTTGCTTATCGCGTTAAGTGATATCGCCATTTCGCTGAGGCTGCCGCAAAACATCGGATAATCGTAATTGTTGACCAGCCGGTCACTGATATTGATATCAAAAGCAAACTTATTCAGCGTCTGAAAACATTGTGTCAGCGCGACGGAAAGTTCAGTACCCTTATTCCACGGTAACGTGAGATTAATAGCGGGCAATGCCGCTCCGTTTTGGCCCACGGAAGGCCCCGGCATCACGACGAAATCAAGGCGTATTTCTGTCCCTATCCAGTTGCCGTATACTTGCCAGATGTAGCCGTCAAGAATAATGCTTTGCTGGGCGGGGTTCGCCAGTGGAAGCCCCGCTGACATGCCGGCACGCAGGCGCATACGCTTGTTAAATAAATCTTGGGTAGCCTGCTGCATTTCTTTCTGACTGATTCCCCACAGGGTGACGTGACTGCCTCCCTGCGGCGTCGATTCTCCAAAGCGCTGAATATCAAATTCGATCATTAGGGCACCGGGGTCGTAAACGCCATTCGCCAGGCTGCCGTAATGACGGATCGCTTTTCCGCTTTCATCCAGTATCGTCAAATCGTAATAGCGCATCAGCCGGTTACCTCTATTACTCCCGTGTCGGCGAGCCACGACAGGGACGCACCGGGAAAGATATCTTTAACTAAATTGATTTCACGCCCCCGCACAGACTCCGACAGCGCGACGGTGCGCAATAGTGTTCCCGAACCGTCAGTAACTACCAGGTACCAGCGCTGCGCCGACATATTCCAGCGGATCTGGCAGTTAACCGCTTCGCCGTTAATTGTCGGGCTGAAATGCTGGCTTTCGTTCTCGTTTCCGGTAAACGGAAAGGTTTCCGTAGTCACAGTCCCAGCCTCCCGATTAATCCCGTAATCTTCCCGGCTACGTTTGAGAGGTCACCCGCAACGCCTGATATCCCACTCCCTAACGCGGTATTACCCAGCGCTGAAAACGTATTAGTCCAGGCGCTTGAGTTAACTTTGTCCCCGCTGTCAAGTTTGCCCAGGAAACTATTTACGGCGTTTGCCGCTTCTTTTTGCGTTATCAGCGGTTTTTCAAAATCCCAAAGCCACTGGCTTTGTGGCAATGGCTCACTACCGCTGGTTACGTCTGAAACGGTTTTTAGCACGCAACCGCTGTAAAAAGCGGCGGGGGTAGCCACGACATAGGTTCCCCCGAGATTACTGTGGGCCTCGATAACTGACTGGAGCGCACTCAACGTAACGAGTTTTGTTATTGCGCCAGTATTTTCATTAACCGGCGCGGACATCATCATTGGAATGCGTAGTGGCTGTGCCAGTAGCGCATTGGCCGCTACGGACTGATTAAAAAAAGGATATCGTGCGATGTCATAGTCGATCAGCGTTCCGCCCTGCGCCGGTCGCCAGTGGCAGAAATACTTATCAAGTGAAGTAAGGTTAAATGCTCCGCTCAACAGGCCGCTGACAAAGCTGGCGCTTTGCGTAATCGCGACGACAGGTAACATACCGCCGGGAATACCTGCAGCGATACCATCACAGAAAATAACCGGCGAAATCTGGAAGCCCAGCCGGTAGATCTCGCGGGAGATAGCCATCAGTGCGCCCCCCTCAGTTGGGTGCTCGACACCAGGGCGCTGCCTCCGGTGTTATTTTCGATCATGAGTTTCACCTGGGATGGGGTGTAATTTGATTTGTTGTTTTCAACTTTTGACATAGCGGAGATCAACTTTGAAAGTACGTCAAGGTTACTCAGGTCCAGATGCTCATCCGCTTTATAGCCGGTATTTTTAACGACACTATTTATATAAGACCGTGTGTCGTTACCATCTGATTCGGGCGCCCAGCGCTTAATAATCCCGTTAATTGTATCCACCCTTGCACCGAATGTAGCCCCGCTCCCGTACCGCGCCAGTTGCATCGCCGCGGCATGAAAACCCTGATTCATATTTTTGAAAACTGCGAAACCATCCCGTTTTACCGCACCGGGAGCACGGCGCAAATTAAGCGGATTATTATTACGTTCGGAAACAGGGGCGGTCTTACTATAATTCAGCACTAAACCGTGGCTGTTCAAAAATGCTTTCCTGTCAGGACCAAGCAAACTGGGAGCAAGCCTGATCTCTGCTTTACTGTCTGTTTCTTTCTTCAGACCAAATAAATGCAGTAAGAGTGACGTTCCTCTGGCCAGGCTCGCTACGCCGCGCATAAAGTCTCTTACATCCCGGGGGAATTCAGGCGATGAAAGATAGCTACTGAAGCGCTTTATGGCATTGCCAAGCCAGTCTATCCCCGCGCCTATCGCGGGTGATTTCATTACAGCACTGACGGCATCAGAGAACGCCGATGATAACCGCGTAAGCTGCGGTGCCAGCGGCAACAGACCCCGGACAAAGGTACTCCGGATATTCAGCCGGCTGCGGTCAAGCTGTACGTTAAAGTCCTGCCACTGCCTGAGTTGATTATCCGTCAGTTGCAGGCGCTGCGCGTCCGCCGTCGCCTGTTTTGCCATCGCATCGATTTGGGCGTCACTGTATTTACTCAGGCGCGTCAAATCTTCCATCGACATAAAGCTTGTCAGCCCGTATGCCTCAGCCCCCTGTTGCGTGCGTCCCGTTTGGTTAAAAATATCACGAGCGTTGCGCAATAGTTCCGGCAGTATTTTTGAAGGGTCCGCATCTGGATTTTTTATGCCCAGCGCCTGAAACTTCCAGCGCTGCCCGAGATCAAGCTGGGCGTTTCTGATAGCGCCGAGTGTTGCCGTTGCGTTTCCTAAAATCCGGTTGAAATTGATGTTACTGGCATCGAGTCCGCCGGATGTAGTGTTAAGGCCTTGCGCATTGAATCGCTGCAACGACGCCACAGAAGCTAATTTATTTATGCCGAAGAGTCCGCCCGCACCCAGCACGCCTGAAAAAATGCCGAGGATTTTCCCCCAGGACAACAAGCTTCCTGTAGCACTTTTAATATGCCCCGCCAGGCTTTTTGCGTGCTGATTTGCTTTGCGCAAAAAAGTTGCCGAATCCCGGGATTTTTTACCAAAATCGCCCTGGCGTTTAGTTGACTGAGTGAGTGAGCCGTTAAGTTCACCAACACTGGCGTTAAGCGCCGTTAGCGCAGCTATTCCGGCATTGAAAGCCGCCGAGACAGACTCGGCTCCTTTTTGCGCGCCGCCCACTTCTTTTGCAGTAATTCCGATACCCTGCGCGATACTTCTCCACTGCTCCGGCATCTGCTCAAGCGATTTTTGATAATCGTTATATTTAGCCAGAAAATCCTGAAACTGGCTGTCATCCAGATTGACCTCAATAATACTCTTAGCCGACATTGAAGTAGCCTCCGTGTTTCAGAGCGTCGAGAATAAAGCGCTGGCGAAAATGAAGTGGGCTTTTGAACCGTTCGCAGTCGAGTTCCCGGCACAGGGCGCTGAAACCTTCGTTAGAGGCCCAGTCTAGGACGGTATAAATGATGTTTCCTGCGGGACACTCGGGGTCGGGGTATCGGTATCCGTTTTCAACGTCGGTAAAGAAGCGTTGTACTCCGTAGCGCTCAACGATGTAAGTTGCCCACTGTACACACCCAGGACCGCCCCGATCGTCCCGGGTATTAAGCTGCTTTTCTGTATCGCAGAGCTGACAATAAAAAAAACAATCTCGCCCTCAACTTCGCGGTATTCATCCGGCGTTATCACCCCCTGGCTTACTGCGGTGTCCAGCGGTATGTTTTGCCAGTCGCCGGATATTTTACATACGACGGTGCTCATGCGTGCGATATCATCAAGAAGCGTCGGGCGCTTTTCTGTACCCCTCGCGTTATCCCCTTCCCCCAACTGAATGGCCTTGCGCAGCATCATAGCCGCGACACGAGTAGATCCCAGCGCGCCAACCGTTGAGAAGAAATTGTTAAAAAGACTACCAAGAAGAACGCAGTTTTCTTCCACGACTTCGTGAGGTAACGGAATAACATGCACGTATACTATTTCTCCGTCGTCACGATTAACTGAGGTGACAAAGTTCAGCTTTTTATCAATTCGCATCGCTATTAATCCCACATTTTATTATTGGTTATCAGATACCCGGTTATCGTGACTACGTAACCCGCGTCCGCGCCGCTGAAAGTCAGTTCGTTGAAATTGACCAGATAACAGTTATGCAACGTAATAGCGTTAAAGGGTGTCGCGTCGGGCGTTACTACCACTTCTCCCAGCGCTGTATCATTAATAAACTGATTCTGATAGCTCACCGCGAGCGCCTGCGTTTTAAGCAGATGAACGGTCACTGTTGCCTGCTGATACGGTGCCTGACTGCCGATCGTGCCCGTCATCGTAGCGATGATATCGGTAGCCGCGCCGTCGGGTCGTAAGCTGATCCCGTCTTTACCGAGATACGACGCAGTTACATTCAACACCGGGATATCAGTAACAGTCATGCTGCCCCGGACTCTGTTAAGAAAGCCCTGAGGAATTAATGGATTGGACATGCCTTATGCTCCCGCGAAATTAGTGACATTCACATTGAATGTAATCGACTCAAAGCCCCTCGACGGCGTAAGCACAGTACTGAGGCCGCCATATTTACCCTGGGCATAATCCGAGGGGTTAAGGCTTGTGTAGCTCGCAAAAGGCACCGCGTTGATCACAGCACTGCCTGCAAACTGCCCTTTATTGTATGCGTCGTTAAAATCACTCTGGATCATGCTTTCACCCAGGGCCTGCCCAAGTATCAGGCCGTAACTTATCCCTGAGCGTAACGTTTTCAGCGCGCGGCGCTGTAGCCTGTCTATCCCCTGCTGATTGTAATAAAGCGGGTTGACGCTGGTGTTAGATCCGTTGATGATTTCGTTTGCGATATCAAGTTCAAGATTGATCGCGCACCACGCGACGGCATACCAGTAATTAAAAGGGTTTCCGTCCAGCATATGCCCCGCTACCAGCATTTTATTGCTAAGTCCCCCTTCCGCAGCGGTGCCGATGTAATTAATGCTGTTAGCCTGCAACGTCTTTAGCAAAGCGCCATTGCCCGCCGCCGGATAAGCGGTCACGCCGTACATAAAGCGCCACGCCATCGGAGGCGTCATATTTGATGAACCCGGATCGTTGGATAAAGCAGACTGGAAAGGGGCAGCCATCGAAAATTCAGTGGCGCTTATGCCTGGGGCTTCGACGCCTGCAAATACATTTGGATATTTTTCCGAGGCCCAGGCCTCCCAGGTCGCGGTTGTCGTAGTAACAAAGAATTTAACCAGCGATCCGGCTGACGTGTAATTGTTCACCAGTGCGCGGAATGTTGATTCCGTGTCCCATTCCCGCGGCGTCAGATATGAAAAAAACTTCTGGTAGGTATTGCCGAGTGAGGTATCTTCACTGATGAATGTACCGAGCGCTTTCACTGCGGCCGGTACGCTTAGCTCACCGAGTTCCAGAACATAAACCGCACGCCCGGAACCCTGCGCCCAGTATGTTGCGCTCATCTGCTGTATTTCACCCGCGGCGACTGAGGAGACGGTGCCCGTTGTGGTTGCGGTTCCCGGATCAGCACTCAGAGCATAAGTAAGGGTTTTATCCCCGGTCACGGTCGACGTAAACGCCCCGTTATAGCCAGCGGGGATACTTCCCGCAACGATGATCGGGACGTTATCGCCCTCCCGCCAGCCGTGCGCCTCTGCCAGCGTGACGGTCACTATTCCTGTTGCCCATGCGAGAGAAGATATAGCTTTAGCCGGGGCGAGAATCGCATTGATGTCCTCTGCTGAGGTCAAAAGCTGATAGCTGCCAGGCGCGAGGGTCGTACCGCCTGTAGAAACCATCGCACCGGATTTAAGCAGAGCCGAAGGCCTGGGGGGATCGGTTACCGACACATTAATATTAACAATAGACATTGCGTTATTTCTCCGGGAATAAAGACGGAATTGCAGATGTGATCAGTCCACGGGATAGGTTTCTCATCCGCTGCTGATAGTAATTAATTCTGAATTTGATAGTTTTCCGCTGCGCGAGAATATTCAGCTCGTTCTGCGTAACGCGCTCATCCTGCACGACGGGGGTATTCATTACTCCCATTTCCGCTGTGTCGCTCAGCGTGTAGTCCTGGATATAGCTTAAAAAATCCTGCACGAGCGCGTTACGCAGGCCGGTAATGGCGAGCGTTACATCTTCGGAAACCAGCTGATATTGGTTCTGATTCTCGTCAAGAAAGAAGGCCCCCGCGATTGGCGCGGTATTACTGCATTTAATTGTCGCGTAGGGCGGCGACAGGTTTTGTAGTGCCAGCATTGCCGGATACATTGGCATAAACTTATTAAGTGCCAACCAGACCGGCAACGAGTTAGATACCACTACATCATTGAGATCGATATCTGCGGCAGAATTGATAATCTGCGATCGCATGTGAGGATAAATCGCTTCGCCGGTGTAGTGATAAAGGTTCGCGGGTTCATTCAGTCCCGTACGGCGCGAAAAAGAGAACTGAATGCCGAAAAACTCGCCGATGTAAATCGCATCTGAACCAATATCGTTAAACGGATCGATATCCGCCTGCGCTGTGAATGTCACCACGTTACGATCGTATAACTGCTCATCATCCTGTATAGATTCAGTCGTCAGATGCAGATAACCCTTAACGCTGATTGTGTCCGGCTCACTACACCTACTTTCGTCAAGCAGAGAGGCTTTAATCCAGAACACGAAACCATCAAGCGGTAAAACTTTGCGGATATACCTGGTAAAAGTCACGCTCTGAAACTGACTCAGGTCATCAAGACCCGTCGTCAGTGTGGCGTTTAACTCTGTTTTTGCGGTACTAAACTCACTCAGGGAAGGCATTGAGCACCCCGCTTACCCAGGCGCGCATAGAAGCCTGATAGGTTCCGGTATCGATAAATGAAGGACGCGGGTTGCCTTTCTTGTGTTTGAAGCGTTTGGAAATTCCGAGCAACGCGCGGCGCGTGGGTACGCCCGGCAAGCCGTTCATTTCTTCGTTATCAAGAAAAGCGACAAACAGGTTGTGAATATGCGACATTGATTCCGCAAGCGGATCGCGGTTCGCGGATGTCCCCGCCAGCAAATTTTCAAGTCCGGCTGCCATGTCTTTCGTTATCAGATCAGCGATATCGTTTTTGTGACGATCGAAGAACGTCTGCATGATGCGGTACTTAGACTCAAGATATCCCGCGACGTCGCCGGTAGTCGTGTTCTCATCTTCGTAGGGAATATCAATAACGCCGAGATGAAAAGTAATCATGACAACCCCCAGAGGCTTCCGAATTGTTGAGCGATCATCAGGTAGCGGCGGCCCCACGGATCTTGCAGCATTTGTAAATCCGATAGCGATAAATCTTTAAAAAAATCCGGGGCAAGTCGCTGGGCACTGGTTGCGTTATCCGACGCCCCGGTTATCACCCCGGATTTAAAATCATTCAGTCCTTTAGCGCTCCTCAACTTCGCCAGCACGGGTTCAGTTCCGTAGTTGACGAGAAAAGACGCCGCGAGGTTGTAGACGGCGCTGGCATACAGGATTGGCATAACCGTTTCAATTTCACGATTAACCCACTCCACCGCGCCGCTGTACGCTGCCGTAAGAGACCCGGACGCGTCCGGGATATCGTCTGCCGTAATGCCCATTTCAGTGCGAACGAATCCGATAAAACCGGCCACGCTGATCGTCATTTTTTCCGGCTCCCGGATTTGGGCGTCACTATCGTTTCGTTAATATCTGATACGTCGTCTCCGTCATCCCTGCCCTTAGTTCGCTCTGCGCTAAACTCCATCTCCCCGGAATATCCGGTGCCACTTTCGCGTAACGTGCTGTCCAGTGCGGCAACAGAAGCCTGCCGGCGGTTGTGAGCCTCACGCGTAAGATGATGATCGTTATCACGTAGCGTTTTTTCGATGACTGCCGACGAAACGGGCTTATTAATGCTGTAGCACAAGCCAATAAACGCTTTACTCTGATCTATTCTGCTGGAGTCTACTAACCCGTATGCCTGATGATGTTGAATAACTGCGTCAATTTCATCTGAGGAGCCTTCAAGTACCTGCATCTGGCCCCCGTGCGGTATGGGGATCTGGCGCAGGCGACCCGTTTCCAGCATGCGGAAAGTAAAAACGTGGCGTTGCTTAGTCGTATTAGCGATGTAAAGTTTCATTGTTTACCCCACAAAAAAAAAGCTCCGCGGAGTTTCCCCGGCGGAGGCTTGTTTAATTCTCAATAGATCAGGCGCTGTATTTCATCGAAAGGACGGTTATGGCTTCCGGGCGCACAGCCCAGCCCGATGTTGAGCGCATTTCTGACAGCACATCAACCGCGCCGCCGGGGATAGGGGTCGGAATTTCACGCGGTGCCGCCATGTCGCAGAACATCAGCGCGTTAGCCGCGAGAGACGGGGACAACCTGGCAAATTCGTTAGTATTCACCGTTGAATTGGTCATCGGCACCTCAACTTCGGGAACCGTAATAATCACGGCATCGGTATTCCCCGCACCGGCGCCGATAAGCGTATCGTCATATACCCAGTCAACCCGAACGTTAGCACCTTTAAGCACCTCTTCTACCATGTTGCCAACGGTATCAGTACCGCCGCCGGGACGCTGATAAGATGTCAGTTGTACAACCTGCTGAATCTCCATCGCGCCCAGCACCCTTTGCGGACCAAGTATTACTACACGCTGCTGGCGTCCAAGCTGCATCGTCCGGGTTAGCGCTGCCTGCACGTGCCCGAGCAGATAGACCGCCATTTGTCCGTGATCGTAAGATAATACTGTTGCGTTGCCGCTGGTGTCAGCGGGTAGGGTTTCTGTAGTCGCGCCCGCGGTATTCAGCAGACCTTCGCCCTCTGCTGGGTTCATGCCGTTCAGCAACGCGGATCGTAGCTGTTGAAAAATACCCTGACGCATACCTAAACGCTGTGCTTCCGGTAATGCGATATTCCAGTTCCCGGCCGCCGCCATATCGTGATGATCATAAATTCCGCGACAACGAAAAAGGTATGTCGGTGTAGATATCATTCGTGTTTCAAGTGCCACGCTCGGAAGCTGATTGCCATTTCCCGACTGGCTTGATGTGACCTGCGTGCGGATATCAAGACGACGCAGATAAGCGTATTGATCGCCAACGCCGAGGCGTATTTGAGGATTGCCGCTAGCGATAGCTTCAAACGCGCCGGACGCCTGCTGATAGCCGATTATCATCTCCGGCGCGATATACGACGGATTGACAATAGTGTAACTGGGAGTGATTGCAGCCATTTAATTTTGCTCCGGATTATAATAAGACAAGCGCGCAGCTGTCTTCGTTTTCCCACGTCAGAAAGCCCTTCACGCTGTCATAACTGACGGTCTTTGAGTTACCCGATTCAATAGCGATCAGTTTCACGGGCAATGCAATATCAGTAAGCGCTACGGCACCCATATTTCCTTGCGTAGTCGCAGGGCCGGACGGGACCGCCGCGGGGGTATAAGTGAACGAGGTAGTAGTGGGCGCTGACAAAACGATCACAGTACCGTTGTACGCTTCAGGGGACACACCGCTTATTTTTACGTACTGGCCTGCTACCAGTCCGTGAGCGGATGCCGTAGTCGCTTTAGCAACGCCATCTTCATAGCTAATCGCCGTTGTAGCGATATCAGCGCCCGAAAATCCGGCGGATGCTGCGGTTGTCAGCTGACTGTTAACAAAATCCCACGCCAGCGGCGTTTTTACCGATGCCCCGGCTGTACCCAGCGCAACCACCTCCGGAGAAGCTTTTAGCGGTACGCGCATATTCGAGCCAAGACGATAGTAAGAAACGCTCATGCCTGACGCATACAGCGGCACTGGAGACTGAGGCGTGGTAAGCCCGTTATGTGCCTGGTTGAATACCGTGAAACCTTCAATTCCCGACAGAGATACCGCTCTGCGAATTGTTGATCCGCGTGGGCTGGAATTCGTTCCGGGCAAATTCTCGGCAACGGGTAGACCGCCCCACAGCGGCTGTGTCTCGTTTTCCGCTACCGTTCCCGCTGCAAGATTGAAGCGGTTTGCGGGGTCGTCCAGCGCCACGCCCTGGATGTACCCATCTGACTGAACACCGAATGAACCGAGGGCGTTAGTCGTCGCCATCGGATTAAGAGATAAACTTGCCATTAATTACTCCTTTTAAGCCTGGTTATTAAATCCGGTGACCTGACGCTTACCCGCTTTGAAGGGTGCCCATGCTGCTGACGGATCGCCCTCAAACGTACTAATCTGACGCCCTGTTGCATCCGCGCGTTTTATTTCGCGCAGGGTGCCGGGCGCGACAGACAAACTCGCTGATTTCTGTGCGTCGGCGTAGATCTGCTTCTCAGCAAATCCCAGCAGCGCGGAATCGGCGATTGACGATAAATCCACGGCTTTAAAATCAGGGGAATGCTCCTGTAGTTGCACCATCAGCCGCCTGCGGTAAGCCAGCGGTTTTTCCCCGGATAGCGGGATCGGTGCGCGCTTCCCGAAACCTGAAAACACGCTATCGGCTTTTACCTGTGCGTCAGCCACTTCGTTACGCTCGGAGTCGCTTAGCTCAGTCGGAATGCGTGCGCGTAACTCCGCGATCTCATTGCGAAGCTGAGAATCTGCTTTTTCTTTTGCCAGGCGTTCAGCCTCTTCAGCATCTGCCTTTTCTTTGGCCTCCGCGTCGGCTTTTTCCTTGGCGCCCTTCTCTTCTGCGTCGGCCTTGGCTTCTTCTGCTTCTTTCGCCTCAGAATCAGCTTTTTCCGCTTTCTCTTCCTTTTCTTTCGCTTCTGCATCGGCTTTGGCTTTTTCGGCCTCCGCGTCGGCTTTCGCTTCGCGTGCGTCCATGCACTTATTAAACATCTCTACAAACTTTTCCTCGTCCATCTTTTCAGCCTCATTTGGAATGGAATCAGATTTAACACCAGTAGGGGCCAGGAGTTTGTCCCACACCCCCTGTTCACAAATTGCAACGTGGTCGAGCAGCTCAGGGGATGGCTCCACCAGTAGAGGCTGACCGTCGATCTCAATGATTGAATCGGGCACCTCAACAAATTTGACGGTTGGGGAGGTGCTTAATTGTCGGGTCGCCATAATTTCGGCAGCCTCGGCGTCGTATACGCGCGCAATGGCCCACACCTCGCCATTATCAGCAACCCAGCTGTTGGTCAGGGTGCCGATAACGCGTTTTGCGAACTCATCACTATCGAGCGTATTTTTCTCGGGGTGCAGCCAGATTAGAGGTAACCCGGCCACACGCTGGAGAAATTCGGGGGTGAGATAGTCATCCGGATTGCGGAAGGTCATCTGTTGGTCTGCGGAGCGCCAGGTAACCCCTGTTCCTGTCACCCGGATGGCGAACATCCACATGTTGATAAAATACTGCGGGCTGCTTAATGTTCCGTCAGCGATAAGCGCGGCCACTTCGGTTTCGTTGAGCGATTGCTCTGACAAAACCTCTGCAAAGGGCTGATGCAACGGCTTCGGCAAATCGTCAATATGAAACCATCCAGCGCCAAGCGACTCGTCGTTAATTACTGCGTCAAACTGATCGGGCACGGTGGCGCGCAGCGTGAGATAATCACCGGAAACACTTTCCGGTGTCAGCGGGCCGTCGTACTGATAACCCACTTTCTCCTGTACTTCTCGCCGTGCTGCGTCTACAGCAAGCTCACCCGGCGCAACGTCGCCGCCGGGTATGCACCACATTCCATCGTCTGAGCGCTGGATCAGGAAGACGAACTCACCTTGACGAAACATTATCCCGCTACCAGAAATAGCCACGGATTAATGCTCCTATGCTGCTTTTAAGGACTCCAGAAATTGCTTACCTTTTTTAGTCAGCATTTCTTGAGGGATACTGCGAAGGTTGTAGATGTAGGTAACGTAACAGCGGCAAAAAACCTCTTCACCTGGCTGGGTAATTTCATCCAGATAGCCCGCATTGCCGGGTTTGATATAGCCTTTTTTCTGCGCCCAGTTGCCGCGGATAAGATATGTGAGCTGGTCCCGCTCTTTGTGGTCCCGCCGGTAGTCATATCCGGGTTGTCGCCAGTGGCTGTGCCAGACCGCGGCAATTGCGTTATTATCTGTTGCGATGACGTTATCGATATTAGCTATCAGCTTGTGATTTTGATCAATCATCACCCGACGCGCTTCAAAATCGACCTGCTCTGCACTCTTTTGGATGTGCTCTGCCGTTTTTAACATCGCGCCTTGTACGCCGCGTAACGCTATCGAATCCGCGCTGGGGATGCTGCTGGCCCATCCGCTGAACCGCGAGAGCGTCGTAGCAATCGCTTTTTGTCGGTTAAGCTTTATCAAAGCAACGCTTGCCAAAATTCGTCTGTCCAGCTCTGTCCGAAGTTTCGGCTCGATATAGTTGAGAGTGAAACGGGAAACACCTGGATGGCGTCTCAGCGCTTTAGCGCGGCTGATTTGCATTTCATAGGTATGCCGCAGGTGACGTGAAACCCTGTCGAGGAAATCACCCGATGTTTCACCCTCTGCCGCGCCCCTGATAATGCTTTGCCAGCGCTCCAGCTCTTCCCGCGACGAATAGCCGTTTCGCAGGAAGTATCTGACGGCATCCCTGACTTTTCGGGTAAAAGCTCTCATAGCATCATCCCGCCCCCTGGCTCATTTTGTACGGATTGCGCGGGTGGATTGTCCCGTAGCGCATCAAAATCCAGATCAAGGCGTTGCGGGAAAAGATGCTCGTTGGCGTTCGCGTTTTCGCACGCCCACTCTACCAGCGCCGCGCGGTTACCATCGTCCTGATTAAGCTGCGGTAAAAGCACTTCGAGCATGCTCACGATAGCTTTGAAGCGTATTTCATCTACCTTCACTTTTCCGCTTTCAGGCTCTTTAAGAGACGACGGCCAGCGGTATTCAAAGTTGTTGATCCATTTTGAAAAATAGACGCTGTATGTGTCCTCAATCTCTGTAAAATCCGCACGCAGGGAACGGAAAAATTCTATGCTCCAAGCGCGATATTGGCACACCCTGACGAAAAAATCGTAAAGCGGCTCCAGCCAGCCCCGGATATTATCAATGTATACCGCGACAGATCGCGCGTCCTCCGTACCCTCTCCGAAGCCCTGCGCAAATGTCTCTGAGTTCAGAATGATGGCTGGCATATCTGCTGAAGCGGCGATATTTTCAAGTATATGATTGCGTGCGGAGTCCAGCGGTTTTTCAAGATTGCTCAAATCAATGGATTCAATACTGTCCTGCATCCCAATTTGCAGTACTTCGCCGGTTTTTCCCCGCTTAAGCATATGACGCTTAATGCCGTTTAGCTTTTGCATCACACTGTTTGCTATAGAACTTTGATTCTGAATTTTTGTCACCAGCAGCCCACCTTTTGCGGCTACCATGTCGTCTGTGCGCATTGTCTGTATAAAAGACTTGAGCGCGTATAATGCGCGCTGATAGACGCTGCGACCGCTGAAACCGAAAGCCGCAGCGTTGTACGCTAAATAAATTGGATCTTCGTTCTGCACAACCACACAGCGCGATTTATGATACGGTTTCCCCGCAACTCTGATGCCCTCGACACGCTGAAAGTCCAGCGCATTGGGGTCCTGATTCAGCACGATGCTGCCCGCGGTGTTAAGCGGATCAAGAACGTTAAAACTCACGTTATGCTTGTACAGCGTGCGATAGTCCAGCGACTCGTCCGGCGACTGATTATCCACAAGCATCGCCACGGCTGAAACGCCGTAAATTCGGGCGATACGCGCAGCATTAGCGATGTGCCGGTTGGCATTAAGGGCTTTCCATTCTCTTTCAAACGCATCACGCAGACGCTGCTCAAGTCCAAACGCTTGCGCGATATGCACGGCCCTGGGTTCGTTCATAGCCATTTTGACCGGACGGTCCACCATTTTCCCGCCCAGGGGGTGATAGAGATAGATAGTCTTACACGTCTGATAACCAGCAGTTATTCCGGGCTGAATATCGTCGCTTTCCAGAAGCTTAATCAGCTCCGTCGAGTCGCTGCCGAACGCGAAATCATCTTCGTACATAAGTAGGTCCCGTCAGAAGCCCTCGCCGTTACCGAGGCCGAGTGTTACACCGTAGTTGAAACAGTCGAACAGATCATCGTCCTGATTAGCTTCACCAATGATGAACTGCAAGACCTGCGTTAACAGATGATTTTTCTTCGACTGCTTATATTCTGATATTTTTTCGTAAGCGTATTTAGATACGCGTACTTTTCCCGATGCCACGTAGCCAGATATGTTTATTGCGCGTGACTCTTTAGACAGTGCAGTTAAACCGCTGTCAATCGGATGGACGTTCCAGCCTTCGTTAGCGCCCTGCTGAAGCAAAGTAATACCCGTGGCTTTATCTTCGATAAACAAACCCGTACAACCCATTCGCGCCAGGCATATCTCAGCGAGATGTTTTGTTTTATTCACCCACTGCGGAACAACGTCTTTCAGAAAATAGCCGTCTATCTGAATGATGTCCCAGTCTAAAATTATCAGATGTGGGGTCGGATAATTGATAAGCGCAAACCAGATACACGCCGAGCCGTCGTTATTAATATCGCCTTTTTGAGCGCAATCCACGACGCCATACACGGTATCGCAGTGCGCCGGATAATCCACCGGTTCACCATTTTCAAGCAGCCAGTCAAGCTTAAAGAAATTTTGGCCGCGCCAGTCGACAAACTCGGCTAAATATTCCTGCTGAACGACAAGCGGGGGCTTGCCTGCGACAATTTGCGCGTACGCAGACGGTTTAATTTGGGGATTAGCAGTAGTAGGTACGTGATGCTCTTCCCACCCCAGTGCTTTATCGTTACACGCCTGATAAAAGAAATTTTCATCGTCTACGCCTTTCGGCGTACCGGCCATGACTGCATCGCCGTCGTAATCAAGCAGGGTCGGTTCAATGGCTTGCTCCCAAATGTCCCGCATTCCTTTTTTAACCAGCGATGCTTCATCAATGATTATTTTATGATATTTGCGGGAGCGTCCGGCGTCCGGGTTGTCCAGCGTCCAGAACTCTACCTGCCCGCCGCCGATCAGCTCGATAATCATATCGGTTTTGCTCGCGCTGACTGTCACCGGCTTTAAAAGGTTGCGTATCGTCTTGTAAGAGGGAAGCAGGATTTTATAAGAGGGCGCGAACCAACCCACCCGCATGCGGTGCGCTGACCAGTTTCCTGCGCACTGTTCGAGCATTGTTGTTTTACCGAAGCGACGCCCCGCGCGGATCACTTTACGTTTTGCCGGAGTACGGTAAATACTTTTCTGTCTGCTGTGAAATGGCAGAAATTCTATAGTATGTTCAGTCGCCATCTGGGGAGTTAACCAGTTTGATGATTACGCCATTCGAGCCGTCCGCGCCTGTAATCTCATTTTTAACGCTATCTTTAAATGCCTGAACGGTCACATGCTTGCCCAGTAGCTCAAGATTTTTAACTTTATCAGGCCACTTTATCTTTTTAAGGACGCCGACCATTTCTCGGTCTTCCCCACGGCCTTCAAATATTTCAGCCAAATCAAACCCACTTAAATATCGACGCCAGACTAAGGGCCATTCACTAATCGGTTTTATAGTCATATCTTCATTTAAAATATCCAGAGCATCCATCTGGTCGATTTCAAACAAGCGCATTAATACATAGTTGGCATCTATACCTAATTGTTCAATCCGTTTTTGCTTAAGCTGTTTAATACACTCGATTACAGCGGTTTCCGTCAGTAAACGCGCACCTATGCTATAGGCAGTTCTCGCGCTGTAGCCCGCGCGAATAGCCGCTTGCGTTGCATTCAGATCAAGAATGTACTCACGGCAGAACAGCTTTTTTTTGCCGTTTAGTCCTGCCATAAAATAGTTTTCCTCTAATCTTTAGGGGCCAGACATACCTTACGGATATAGTCCTGCAATCCTGCTATTTGGCTTCGTGCTGTTTCGATTCGCTTTCTGAGAGTGAAATAATCCCGTTGAGCGGTGTCTGTAAGTCCGGCGCGGGTTCCATCATCCAGGCCGCTGGCGGTGGTGTGACTGGACACGGATTTGCAACTGGCGTTGACACGCAGCCGCTGAGTACCAGCGTTAACGCTACGCTCAAGCTGATTGATAGTAGCCTTAGCATCTGTTAGCTCTCTTGTGTATTTAGCATCAATATCCGCCACAACGCGCTGTTTGGCCTGCATATCAACGATGGTTTTTTGTCTGGTTTCAGCCAGTTGTGCAAACTCGCGCTGCTTGTCGAGGGCGTGGTGGTAGCTGTCGCGATAGTAGAATGCCAACCGGCCCGCAACGACGATCCCAACGACCAGTATTCCGACAGCCATAGTTCGCCAACTGAATGCGATATTCATCGCAGGCCATCCAGACAAAGGGCTGCATCTTCTTTTAGAGGCGATATCATGTTTGGTATCCTTCCTGCTTATCCTGGAGAAAATTTAATGCGTTTTTTAAAAAACACAGCCTGGCCATGTATCACCATCATTGTTGCTTGTGTTTCATGGGTCTTGGTTAACGGAGATAAAGTTGTAGATAACTTTCATGCCTTTCAGGCATGGTACGGGGCCTCTAAAGCGTTAGAGGGTATATGGAACAACTCTACTGAGTTCGATATTGATCCCCCAGAATGGCTAACAAACCAGAAGGACTTCGTTGAAGTTCGTATTACGCTGAAGAATTCGATTGTTGACGGTACGATTACTTCCGGAAAACTAAAGAGAGTCTTTCCATACGAATATGTCCTACTGACTGGCAAGAAAAGGGGCTTCCGCGATACCATAGATGCTTACGCATTTGACTATATACTCGGAAAAAAAATCCACTTCGGCTCCTTTATGCTCAGTCGTGAAGGAGAACGTTTATACGTGAAGGCAGATGAAACCGCGCAAAAGTATTTTCCAAAGGAGTCCTTTCTTCTGAAGGTATCTGAAGACGCTTTTCCAAATCTAAAAGCGGATAAATCAAGTGATAAGGAAAGCGAGACAAACGAGAACCCACCAATAAGGGGAATTTCTCGAAATCATATAGATAGCAATTAGTAAAAGTGGAAGATTCATAAACCATCCAGACAAAGGGCCTCTTCTTTATCAGCGCGATTTACCAGCCCGGGGAGAATGCGCCCACCTCCCCATACCCAGCGAGTGAACTGTCCGCAGGCGGCTTTAACCTGACCTGACCGCAGCAGGCTGAAAAGTGTTGAGGTGCGCATGTTGCCGCAGCCGGTCCGAAATGTCAGCGACACCGACGCGCTGAATGCGTTATCGGACAGGTCAAGCCCGTTGGCATAACGATTTACGCACCGTTCAGCATCAAGAATGTTTTTTTCCCAATCTGCGGCAATCTGCTTATCCGTTTTTCGGATACCCGGCTTAACGCCGTGGGTATTGCCAACGCCATCGGTGATAATACCGGCCGGGCAGTTATACGGATCGCGCCGACACCCCTCTGCGTTGCCTATAAGCTCCAGCCCCCGCTGGTTGGTTCGGACATTACCACTGTCCAATACCAGTCCGATGATCACCACAACGGAACAAATGCCACCAGCAATACCCGTTTTTATTTTTGCTGACATAACATCCTCATTCGTTCATCGCACGGTAAGCGGCTTTCGCACGTTCTTTGTCATAACCAACCGCCGTTAACTTATTGACCAGCTTGCGCTTGTAGTACCAGTTAACGCCAAAAGTGCCAATCGCCACGATGATCCCCACCAGCACCGCCCAATCCTGTAAGGTCATAGCCCCAGCGGCTGTTAATATCGATGCAACCCAGTACGATAGCTGGGAACTGTATTTGTCCATTCTCATGATCCCCACCTCCCATACGGGTGGCACTTGGAAGAAACAACGCCTGTTCTCAGGCCAGTGCCAGGCATTGTTCCGGCTTTAGCTCCTGAAACAGCACTTCGATCCCCAGCTTTTCAGCCAGAGCGTATTCAGCGCGTTGCAGCATTGCGAGGGAAATCGCCATGTAATCAGCCTCACTAAGCCCATCGGGTAATACCGCAGGATTAAGTGGGGTATCGCCAGATGCAGCAATTTCCGCTGCCGCTGCGAAGAAAGCTGGCCGGTTAAACTCAGGCAAGCCACTCATGGGGCCAGCAATATACGTTTTCATGCAGTTGGTTCCTAAATGCAAAAAGGCCAACGCATAGGCTGACCCGGTTAATTGTCATGAATTATGGGAGAGTGTATTCTCATTTCTTTTCACAAAATGGAGGTTAAGTATGTTCATGTTTCTGCCGTTTCTTATCGCACTGTGCACCGCATTCTGTGCAATAGCAGGTAAAAAGAAATTGAGTTACTCCCTTTGGATAGCCCTGATGATTGTTACTATGTGCTGGTTCAAATACCATGCATCAAGCGCATTAACCTTATCATTTTAAAGGTAAAATAATGAAACCCGCTCTAAACACTACTAACACGTATCGTATGGGTATCTGGCTGAACACCCTCGGCCTTTTTGGGATCAGCGCGATATTGCTAATCGCATTCTACTATCAGTTGTTTTTGTCAGAATTGCCTTGTCCGCTCTGCCTGTTGCAACGAGCTGGCATGATGTTAATTGGCTTTGGATTTTTATTTAATATCTGTCTTGGAATTAAAAATACACATTACAGTATTACGCTGATTGGCTGCGTGCTAACTGAAATTATCGCTGTTCGTCAAGTTTTTCTGCATATTTTGCCAGAAGATTTTGGGTACGGTTCAACCTTCCTTGGCTTGCATTTCTATACGTGGACGCTGGTAGCTTCAATTCTCATTACTGTAGCGATTGCAGTGATAATGACGTTACCTAAAAGCGATTCAGCACAATCTCTCGAGCCTAAATCGCTCACCGTTAAAATCGTTATTGCGCTGTTTACCTTAATGATTACCGCCAACTTATTATCAACAATACTCGAGTGTGGCGGTGGGCAATGCGAAGATGACCCCACTTTTTATCAACTACTAAAACCGTAGATCATCCGTGGCGATATGCCCGTATCGCCATCTTTAAAGTACCTTCATAAAATCAGCAAAACGGGGGCTATTTAACATAATGGTTCTTACCCGCACCAGCAAAAATGCACTCGTTTAAAATGTCACCCTAACGCCGCAAAAGTACATGTTTTCCTGGCGTTATTTGGCTAAAAACAGCAGCAACATTTTTATAACAAAACGCCACTATTGGCATTCAGCCAAATCAGCATGTGAACGGCTCATTTTTGACAGTTTTATGTTTTCAGTAGCCCAGAAACACGAAAGCCCCGCATCCGAAGAAGCGAGGCTTTGAAATTGAGGTCGTAAAATTAAATCACAATTTTAGATGTTAGAAGACTAGCACAGGTTTTTGGACGTCCGCAAGAGGTGCCGGCAAAACAACAATCGGATCCATATCAAGCCGAACTGCCATCGCAACTAAACACCCCTCTAAAAACTCCTCTGACGAACGCAAAGAGCGCGTAACATTAAATCGGGGTATATCCATTGCCTCAGCGATAAATCGAGTTGTGTGGCCCCCGATGAAACGTTGCCCCAGGATCAGGATGTCTTCTGCATGGCGTACCGTGCTCATATGCGCGACGCAGGTATCAATTGCCAGTCCGTCCTCGTCAGAGCAGCCCGGCTTACCAACTTCCGGTTTGCGTCCGGGTGTTACCGACATCGCAGGCCAGTCCACCAGCGAGCAGTATTCTTCACTCGCAGCCCACCGGCCCCAGCGTTCTAAAACTTCTTGCATATTTCTGCGCATAGCTTTTGACCTCAACATTTCTCAACAAAAATTATCGCTTAGTATTCATCCGACGACGCCAAACTCGGCGCTCAGGGTAATGAAACCCACCACCAGTCCAACTGGGTAACCGGATTGGGAAGAAGTCATCAACGATATGCGCCCTACGAGCCATTCCTAACCCACGATCATAGTTGCCGTACCGAAAAGGACGAACCAAACCATTTCCATACCAGAAATGAATTTCTCCAGAACGATTTCCACCGGAATAACTATGATGGATCCAGCGTTCCCACGACTCAGGGCGGCGAAGCCGATACCAGGTATTAACCTTTGGATTCACGGAAAGAAGCCAAATAACATACACCCCCGAACGGGCATACAACTCCGTACGCCGGTACAGTTCATCGATGCTCAATGCGCTGATTTGTATTTCGAAAGCGACCCTACAACCACGTATAGTCGCCAGCACGTCGGGGCGAACATTCCCCACAGCAACTTCGATCGCAACCTCCTCCACGTCCTGATGATCTCTGAGAGAGTCATAGACTTGCATTTTCAGGTCCATGTGCAATTCGGATTCACCTTTCCCGTAACCGCAGGATGTGGTGCTGCGATGGGCAAAGTGATGGATCTTCACACGACCTTTCCGCAGGGTAACAACTTCACCGCATTCCGGGCATGTAAAAAATCCCGGCTTCTGCGCATCCCTTGCGATGACAATTTTTTCGTTGTTGATTGCTGTCAGCATCCGGCCTCCCCATTCACAAGCATTGCATATGAATATTCGGTGAATAAAAATTGGGACGGCTTGGGTGGGACAAACCCCTCCCCCCTAAAGGGGGGAGAGGGGGTTATGTCCCGCTACCTGCGCTTGTCGTGGTGTCCCGCTTGTCCCGATTAGAAAACCCTTTAAAATCAACGCTGGGACAAATCTTGTCCCGCTGTCCCGCGCCTTGTCCCGCTAAAATTTGTCCCGCCAAAAATAAATGATTTTTAATGCAAAATAATTGCATAAAAATTGAATCTGCATTTTTATGCAAATTTGTTATTTTCTGCGAATTGGTAAATTTAAACACTTTCACCCCCTTCAAATTGCGCACCCGTGCCAAGCGCATCGGTTAAGATGCCGCTATCTGATTCCGCTATATCACCTGATTTTTTCATACGATTTAGTTCTCTGCGGAAAGTATCCTCTTTGCCACCATCGTCAATCCATAACGTTTTAAGCTGCTCACGGCTGATACTTCCGCCAGCGGCATCCAGTTGTCCCCAAATCCAGGTAGCAGTAGTTTTTTTACCTTCGCCATTGCGCACTTCCATCATTATCGGTTCGATCTCGGCCATTGGCACATCTTCAAACACGCGTTCGGTAGTCAGTCTGACAGGGTCGTACACTTCACCTTCCGTACTGGTATACTCATCGTCGTACGCTTCGTTAGCTGCGATAACGTCGTCAGGCAGCTGCACCGTCGGTACCATGTAGCCACGGGTCGGCTGAGCCGGGCCGGTACGCTGTTTCTCATTAATCAGGTTCACAGCATCACCAATACGTTCAACGCGAATAACCGCATCGGCGTTGGCAAAGGCAGCAGAAGATCCACGCATTCCCTTACTGCTGTCCTTGCCGCTATGGTGAACGATACCCACCGCTGCGCCAGTCTCAGTGAACACCTTAGTAGCCCCCGCCATGAACTTTGCCACATCGCTGGCGCTGTTTTCGTCACCCTGCATCATTGACTGTGACAGCGTGTCGATAACAACCATGCGAAGGGGTTCACCTGTGTGGAATTCAATACGCTTGATCTCATTGATTAAACCTTTGACCTGTGCCGGAACAGAGAGATCGACCGGATGTGCGTAGGTGTAAAAAAGCTCCACTGGTTTACCATCGTTGTATTTGTCCGCCCAGGCACCGACGCGGGGCATTACGGAACTACCACCTTCAGCGGCAACGTACAGAACAACACCACCTTTAATGTTACGACCGCCCCAGCGATGGGTTTTCATCGCCAGACGACACAGCATGGAGATGAGAAGATACGATTTGAAATGGGAGGACATACCGTAAAACATGATCACGCCTAGAGGAACCAGCCCTTCAATGACGAACTTTCCCGGTTTACCGTATCCACCGGTATGCGGCCATGATTTCGGTAATTCGGATTCTTCTGGCGGGAGTTCGTCAAAATCCTCGACGCTGGCGACAGAGGATAAACGCATACGTTCAGCACCAGGATTTTTCCATCCGGCTTGCTGCGCACGGGTAAAGATAGCTTGAAAACCAGTACGATCCGCCGTCAGGTGATCACTGTCCCATTTTTCTACAGCGGCGATATCGTCACCTATCCCGGCAGCAGACCATTCCAGCCAGAGATCACGCGCCTGGCCTTCCCAGTCGGTACCTTTAAACCAGGCAAGACGATTCCCCATCGCTACCCAGCTAGGGTACATATGTTCACCAGCATCAGCCAGCACAGAGGGATGCCACATTGCCGAACGCAGATCATCAAAGGTCTGTTGGGTTACGTGATTCAGATCGACGAGACGCGATAAATCATCACCGGTGTGATCAGATACAGACGAGATTGGCACATCGTCAGCCCTTGCCAGCAGTATATCAACGTCGATTACCTTGCCTGAAAAATCAATGAAAACGGCGCTTTCATGGGGGGCATACACCATGTGATCAAGGTTATATACCGATCTGTCCCATTTAACCGGGCCATCGCCAATCAGGCTGTAGCAGTCCATCAACTCCCGCTCAATCGCTTCACACAGGCGTTTATAGTCGGTTGTTGCTACGGTGCGGGAGAGCGCGAAGCACAGACGCCAGCGTTGTTCTCCGTTTGCGGTTCGGTGTTCATGGCTGGCGGTGGAATAAGCAAATCCTTGATAAGAGTTGGCTATGTCACGCAGCGTAGCCCAGCTAGGTAGTAAGCATCCGTCTAAATCCATCCACGCAACATCACGGTCACCCGCATTAACGGCGCTACGTCCATTCGACGTGTCGCGCATCGCCCCCCAAAGGTAAGACAGGCGCTTTTTTTTACGGGACAAGATGTCCTTTGAATCATCGGGGGCAACACCAATGTCTTTACGCAAGCGTTCAACTTTCGTCCGATAATCGGCAAAGTCCTTCGCCAGCGCGGGGGCCGGTCGGCTGTCTGTAGCTCCTTGCCCCACTGAGTAGTGTATAGGCATGGGTTAAGCCTTTTGTTGTTCTGGAGTTTCACCATTCAATAGCCAGACGGGTTCACATTTAAGAACTTTTGCCAATTCAAGAATAAAACTGGTACGGGTTGCACGCCCAGACTCAAGGTACTGAATAGATTGCTGGCGCATGCCAACACTTTCAGCCAATGAGGTTTGGGTAATGCCTAACGCCTTGCGGCGCTCCTTAATCCGGGAAGCAAGCGTAGAACTAGTCATTGGGTAAGCCCTTAGATGTTTACAGGTTTACTTGTAATTAACCCACAGGCAATCTGGTTTGTCAAATACAGATGTATCTGTAATCATCAACACCAGAAAAGGAGTCAACCATGAATCTTGCCAATCGAACCAAAAAGCGCAGAACAGAACTAAACTTAACTCAAGTCGAAGTCGCCAAACGGGCTGGGATAAGCCAGCAATCGATTGAAGCTATAGAGAATGGGAAAACGCTCAAACCTCGTAACCTCCTTGCTTTGGCTGCGGCCCTTAAGTGCGATCCCAAGTGGCTATTACTTGGCGGTGATGTTGTCACAGATTACAACTACGGAGCACGTAGAGTGCCGATTCTAAGCTATGTACAGGCCGGGGCTTTTACCAACGCTGAGCCAATACTTGATGCGGGTGAATTCGAGTATGTGCTAACTACAGCAGAATTGTCAGAGCGTTCGTTCGCGTTACGTATTCGTGGGGACTCAATGGAACCCGAATTTCGAGAAGGGGATATTGTGATCATCGACGCTGATGTGTATCCGACTCCTGGTGAGTTCGTAGCAGCGTCCAACGGTAGCCACGAGGCCACGTTTAAAAAGTACCGCCCGGTAGGTATTGGAGCTAAAGGAGAAGAAGCCTTCGAGCTTGCACCTCTCAATAGCGATTACCCCATCTGCCGATCATGGGAAAAACCAGTAAATATCATTGGCACTATGGTGGAACATCGCATATTCCGAAGAAAACGCTAGTTTAAAATACACCTATCCATCTCAAGAGGGCTTTTGCCCTCTTTTTTATTGCCGTAAAAACAAATAATTGGGTTAAATATGCAAATAAATACCAAAACAACTGTTGACGCACTTACAGGTTTACTTGTATTTTTGACCGCAAGTCGAACGGCGCGACTTTAAACCATGCGTCGGAACCGTGGCGGGACAGGATGTCGGCAATACGGGGCAAAGTGAACTTATCAAGCGCCCTGCGGGGCGCTTCAATAAGACCACTGAGAGGAGTGAACAAAGTGAAAACCAAACTCCGAGAGGCTTTTGAGTATCGAAACGGCCAACTGACATGGAAATACAGGCCCATCTCGCACTTTAAAAGCCCCCATGCCTGGAAATCCACTAATTCGCGTTTAGCCGGAAAGCCAGCAGGAAAAGTACGAGCTAATGGATACGTTACGGTCTATCTCGACGGGAAAAACCAATATGTACATCGACTGATTTGGGTTTATCACTTCGGAAATATCCCGGAAAACATGGAAATAGACCATATCAACCACAATCGCACTGATAACCGCATTGAGAATTTGCGGCTTGTAACGCGAGCCGAGAATGCGCTTAACCTGGGGCAACGTCACCCAATAAAACGTAACGGCGTTACCTGGCGTCCGGAGCATAAACGTTGGTACGCGCGGATCACTGTTCACGGAAAAAGACTTCACCTCGGCACTTTCATCAATTTCGAAGCTGCTCTCGCCGCTCGATTACATGCAGAGCGGGAACACGGTTTCCAGCACGTCAGGAGGATTCAACCCGATGCAACAGCCAGAAAAAATCAGAACAGCCCCGATGGCCACCGCGCCCGTAAATAACACCGTTCGCCGCCTGCGCTGGTTGCGTAAGCGCGACGAACTGAAACGAAACCCCAACGCCCACTTCCCGATCACCCTTTATATCTGAGGTACCCCATGAGCCTTGAATTAGTCATTAAAGAAAATACCGAGGTAATGCGCCAGCTAATTGCAGCAATGCAGAGCGGCAAAGCCTTTACCCCTGATACACCGCCCCAACCGAAAACAGACAGCGCCAGCGTCAAAAAAGAGGAACGAAAGGGGCCTTTCTGGTGGAAAAGTCTGGACGGACTAAAAACCGGCGTGGCGGATGATACTACCGCGCTGAAAGCGATAATCGACGCCAACGCTGGTATTGAGATCACCAAAGTTGAATATCTGCAATTGCAGGAGAAACCTGAAAAAGAAGCACCTGATATTGAATCACTTGATATCCGCATTATCACAGCGCTGGCCAATTTGTTCGGCGCGAAAGCTAAGAACCTCACGTCTGAACAGGTAGAGAAAGCACGGGCGTATGAGAATGGCAACAAACGCGATCAGTTCACTGACGCACTGAGCCTTGCGCTGATTGATTGCAAAGCGGCGAAAAACACCACGCGCGCAGTGATACTCGATCTCTGCATCGTCATGCTGGCGCACTGGAGTGCGATGGAAACCATCGACGAACGTCAGGCGTTTGCCGAATTGTACATCAAAACACCGTACAACAAACGCGCTGGCCTGATACCTCAGAAAGCCGAGCCGGAGGCAATAACAGAGCCGGAAACTAACGAGCCTGATCAGGACACCGCAGCACTTTTTGAACAGGCCAGAACTCTGGTCATGAAGCTGACAACAGGCGGCTATCGTAATGAAGCCGTGGAAATCCTGAACAAATTCGGCGCTCAGAAGCTGGGTCAGGTTCCCCAGGAAAATCTGGCAGACGTTGTGATGCTGGCAGAAGCCGCATTACAGGGAGAGTGAGTTTTATGCACTGGAAAGATATTCCCGGATATTCGGGGTTCTATCAGGCTCACCCTGACGGCGTTATACGAAGCGTTGACCGACAAGTTCATAATAAAACGGATAAAAAATCACGATCAGTTAAAGGCACGGTTATTAAGCAGCAACTTAACAGGCGTGGGTATTTTACCGTTTCACTTCGAACCAACGGATTTCGAAAACAAGTTGCTGTTCATCGCTTAATCGCAATGACATTTATCCCAAACGACGAAAAAAGCGCGTTGGATGTTGACCATATAAACGGTATCCGTACTGATAATCGCGTTTCTAATCTTCGCTGGCTAAAACGCTATCAGAACTGCGCAAACCTTCACACTTGCAGAGGAAGGACAAGCACAATCGGTGTTGCTTATTATCCAAGGCTTTCAAAGCCCTATAGGGCATACGGTAATAATGCTGGTGAGTATAAACACCTCGGATATTTTTCCTCGCTGCAAGAAGCCAAAATTGCACGCCAAAAACATCTTGAGGAGGTTTTTAATGGCTGAACACGCGAAACTTTCTCCATCATCTTCGCATCGTTGGTTAAATTGCCGTGCGGCACTGGCCGCGGAGCAGTTTGAACCAGACGAAACAACGAGTTATGCCGAAGAGGGTACAGCAGCCCATACTCTGGCGGAGATTGTTCTTCGTAACCGACAGAAACACCCACCAGAATATGCAGGCTGTGACGTTGGCACCTATCTCGGAACCTATCCGCTGGCGCATCCATCAAAACCCAATCCGGGGCCGCAGGTCAGTCAGGAAATGGTTGATAAGGTGGGTGAGTATGTCGAAGCGGTCTGGACGCTGGCGCAGCACCCCGGCGCGATACTCATGGTGGAGCAGAAGTGCGACTTCTCTCACATAGTCGGTATACCCGATCAGTTTGGTACCTCTGATGCGGTAATCATCATCGGCGACGAATTGCAGATCCACGACCTCAAATATGGTTATGAGAAAGTGGATGCGTTCGAAAACCCCCAGCTAATGATTTATGCGCTGGGAGCACTGGAACAGGTCAGTCTGATCGCCGACATCAATCGTGTACGAATGTTTATCCACCAGCCGCGCATCAACCACGTCAGCGAGTACGAATGCAGCGTACAAAATCTGGAAGAGTTCGGGCAGAACGTGAAAGCCATCGCTGCCGATGTGCTGCAACTGGCAGACCACGCAGGGGATAACGGCCCCGATGTTATTCCGGCAACGGCATTCCACCCCGGAGAGAAAACCTGCCGTTGGTGCAAGCGGCGAGGTAAATGCCAGGCGCAGGCGGAATATGTATCAACTGCGCTGATGAATGATTTCAGCGAAATATCCGAGCCGCCGCCCCTGGAAGACGCACTGACCACCGCCCGTCAGAAACTGGCTGAATCGGATGGGAAATGGCTGGGTGAAACGCTACCGCTGATTGACCATATCGAAAGCTGGTGTAAAAGCGTCCGCTCTGCGGCATTTAACATGCTGCAAAATGGCCACTCCGTTTCCGGCTATAAACTGGTTCAGGGTAAACAGGGTGATCGGAAATGGCGAAGCGATGAAGAAGCCGAAACCTTGCTCAAATCATTCCGGCTGGGTAAAGACGCACCTATTTATACAGAGAAACTTATCAGCGCCCCGCAAGCTGAAAAACTGTTTAAGTCAGGGGCTATCAGCGACCGCCGTTGGAAAAAACTTACCGCACTGATAACCCGCTCTGATGGAAAACCAACAATAGCCCCTGAGTCCGATCCCAAACCTGCATTAAATATCAATCCTGCAAACGACTTTGACGATGTTGAAGCCGCTGAATCCCTCATTTAATTTAAAGGTAATTATCCATGAAAGTAAAACTGAATAACGTGCGACTGTCTTTTGCTCAAGCTTTATTTGAAGCGGAGGATTATCAGGGTGATGGTAATTTTAAATTTAGCTCTACATTTCTTATCGATAAAAACCGAAAAGATTTAATTCAGGAAATAGAAGCCGCCATTAAACAGGTTGCGACTGCTAAATGGGGAGCCAAGGCAGATGCCATTATTAAATCCATAAGAGGGAACAACAATAAATTTTGTTTCAGGGATGGTGACGAACACCCTGACTATGACGGTTACGATGGGCATATGTCCATTAAAGCCAGCAACAAAGCTCGCCCCCTGGTAATCGACCGGGATCGTACTCCGCTGGCCGCCGCCGATGGTAAACCCTACTCAGGTTGTTATGTCAACGCGACGATCACCCTCTTCGCTTACGACAGCAAAGGCAACAAAGGCATTTCCGCATCCCTCGGAGGTGTCCAGTTCCTGCGTGATGGGGATGCTTTTGCCAGTGGTGGTAGCGCAACTCCTGACGATTTCGACGATGTGAGCGAAGGTGCTGACGCCGAATCGCTGATCTAACCCATCCTGCCCCGCCGCCAGCGGGGTTCAATCTTCAAAGGTGAGCAAATGATGAATACCACTCCATTTAACCAACAACTGGTTTACCTGAACAAAGGCACCCTGAATGAAGAACTGACCGAAGTTCTGGCCGAGGTAGTGAAAGCGGTACGCGAAACCGGTAAAGCGGGTTCCCTGACGCTGACACTCAAAGTGGCGATGTTCAGTAAAGCCAACGAAGACGTAGTGAAAATTTCCCCGGTTGTCGCCAGCAAGGTACCGGAAGGCGAACGCGCCGAAACCATTATGTATTCGACAGCGGATGGCGATCTGCTGCGTGACGATCCCAGCACAGTACGCACCGAACTGAAACAGGTTGATGCAGGACAGCAGGAACGACGCACCCTGCCAGAACAGGAAACCAGCCTGCGTAAAGTTATCTGACCCTTTTAGCCAGTACCAAGGGAAACCACTCACCCGGCCAACGCGCCGGGTTATTTATATCTAAAACAGGAACAAAGAAATGACCGAAGCTCAGACAATTTTCGATATTGTAAAAAGCAATCAGTTGTTAAACGTCAATGGTACTCCGGCGATTGCTATGCCGGAAGGCTACGAACTGGCCGATCTTGAGCACTTTCTTCCAGCACCGCGCCGCATCCGTCAGAACGTCAAACTGTTGTCGGCTGACAGCTTCATCCAGTACTGCGCAAAGTTTGCAACCGATGCCTCGGTGATCCTGGCCGATGCTAACCAAACAAAGTTAACCGCCCAACTCGACTATCACGCCGCTCCTGCCACACCAGACTGGTGTAGCCACTCTGCTGTTTATCAGTGCGTGAAGTCCAAACCCTGGAAGATTTGGGAAGAACATGATGAAACCGCTATGGGACAGGAGGCTTTCGCTGAATTCCTGGAAGACCGCGCTGGTGACATCGTTACACCAACCGGTGCGGAACTGCTGGAGATCGCGACTAAATTCCAGGTGATCCGCAAAGCGGTATTTGGTTCCGCTATCCGCCTCGCCACCGGGGAGTTTCAGTTCAACTACAGCGATGAAAACGACAAAGGCACCATTGAGGTACCGGAAGTTATCACGCTGGGTCTGGCACCGTTCCATAACGGTGAATCATATGAGGTGCAGGCCCGTCTGCGTTACCGCCTGCGCGAAGGTAAGCTGGCCTTTACCTTCAAGCTCATCAATCCGGAGCGCGTGATCGAAGATGCTTTTAACTCTGTCGTTGAGAGTGTTAAAGCCGGTGTGACCGAAGCAACCGTCTACGACGCGCAAGCCTAAACGACGATACCCACACCCGGCATTTCGCCGGGTGTTTTGCAAAGAGGGTCTATCACCTTCTCCGCAAAGCATTAATTCGGTGAGGATAGCTATGAAATATGGATCGGTTTGCAGCGGTATTGAAGCCGCAAGTGTTGCATGGAGATCTCTAGGCTGGAAAGCGGCTTGGTTCTCCGAGATTGAAAAATTCCCGTCTGCTGTGTTGGCGCAACACTGGCCGGAAGTGGTCAATCTTGGCGATATGACGAAAATTGCACAGTTCGTGCACGCTGACGAAGTTGAAGCGCCTGACATCCTGGTCGGTGGCACTCCGTGCCAATCATACTCAATTGGTGGTCTAAGGAAGGGACTCAAAGACCCACGAGGGAAACTTACTCTCGCATTTGTGGAGTTAGCTGATGGAATCGACATTAAACGCGCCGAAAAGGGACAGCAACCAACAATCATCGTCTGGGAAAATGTCACTGGAGTCTTCTCGTCAAAAGATAATGCATTCGGATGCTTTCTTGCAGGACTGGCTGGAGAAGCTAAAGAGTTCGAACCTGGCCCACGACCTTCTGAAAGAACCAGTAGCAAATTCTGGCGCTGGGATAAAAAAGCCAGTAAGCACTTTCCAGTCTGGTCAAAGCGTGGTGCTGTTATTGGACGACAGCGCAAAGTGGCCTGGCGAACCTTTGATGCACAATACTTCGGAATGGCCCAACGACGCCCGAGAATTCTCCTTGTTGCAAGCGCTCGAACCGACATCGATCCCGCCAAAATACTTTTTGAGTCCGAAAGCCTGCGCAGGGTTGATCCCCCGTCAAAACAGACGCCCGTGCCTGTTTGTCTCACAGCAAGAGGGGCTGGCTCTCTCGATGACCGAGAAACTTATGTTGTTACAGAAGCAGGCAAAATCCGCCACCTAATGCCAATTGAGAATGAGCGGCAGATGGGCTTCCCTGATGACCACACAAAAATCCCTTGGCGTGGAAAGAATGCCAACGATTGTCCTGACGGGCCACGTTATCGCGCTATCGGTAACAGTATGGCGGTACCTGTAATGCAATGGATTGGAATACGAATCCTACTGGGTATTTTTATCTTTTAAGGGCTTTAAGATGCAAAGACTTTGGTTAGACCTTGAAACTTATAGCGAAACACCTATCAAGAATGGTACCCATGCCTACGCTGAAAACGTAGAGATCATGCTGTTTGCCTGGGCGATTGATAGTGATCCTGTACAAGTATGGGACGTTACCGCTAATGCAAAAATCCCTCTTGAACTCCGACTTATGCTCAAAAATCCTGACGTGCTGATTTACGCCCACAATAGCCATTTCGATCGCACGGTATTAAATCACGCCATGCCGGGTGTCGCTGTCGGTGGTGTGGAACGCTGGCGGGATACAATGGTCAGGGCGCTGGCACACGGTCTGCCGGGAGCGCTGGGCGATCTGGGCGACATTCTCAGTGTTTCACAGGATAAAGCCAAGGATAAGGCTGGTAAGCAACTGATCCAGCTATTCTGTAAGCCTCGCCCCAAAAACAGCACTATCCGCCGCGCTACTGCCAAAACACATCCTGTCGAGTGGCAGCGATTTGTTGAATACGCCGGGCTGGATATTGATGCCATGCGCGAGATCGACAAAAAGTTACCTGCCTGGAATTACTCAGGTCAGGAACTGGCGCTCTGGCACCGTGATCAGCGCATTAATGATCGCGGCGTATTCATGGACGTGCAGCTTGCAGAGGCAGCGGTTACGGCTGTTGAGATGGAACAGAAGGTTCTGGCCAAACGAACGCGGGAACTCACGGACAACGAGGTGCAGGCGGCAACACAGCGTGACGCCATGCTGAAACACATAGCAGAAGCCTTTGGTATCGAACTGCCCGATATGCAGGCCAGCACCTTGCAGCGCCGGGTTAACGATCCTGATTTACCGTTTGAACTTCGTGAATTACTCGCTATTCGCCTACAGGCCAGTTCCACCAGCACCAGCAAATACAAAACCCTGATGAAAGGCGTCAGCCGTGATGGACGCCTGCGCGGAACGTTACAGTTTTGTGGGGCATCGCGTACGGGCCGCTGGGCCGGGCGCTTATTTCAGCCCCAAAATTTACCCAGACCAACGTTAAAACAAGCCGACATTGATTTTGGGATTGAAGCACTGAAAGCCGGGTGCGCCGACCTGCTTTACGATGATGTGATGCAGTTGACCAGTTCAGCGTTGCGCGGCTGCATCATGGCCCCTGCGGGTAAAAAACTGGTGATATCTGACCTTAGCAACATCGAGGGACGCGTACTCGCGTGGCTGGCCGGGGAGAAGTGGAAGCTACAGGCGTTTCGCGATTATGACACCATCATCGGTACCGATGAAAAAGGCGAGGCGATCCGCGCTGGCCATGACCTGTACAAGCTGGCCTATGCGAAATCCTTTGGTGTAGCCCCGGATGAAGTGGATAAAGATCAGCGTCAGGTCGGCAAAGTAATGGAGCTGGCTTGTCTTTCTCCTGATACTTTAGTAATGACGGATAAGGGATATCTTCCGCTTATAAGCGTAACGACTAACGAAAAATTATGGGATGGAAAAGAATGGGTAACACATCAGGGAATAGTTTATCGCGGACAAAAAAGAGTAATCGAAGTAGACGGTGTAAAAATGACCCCAGACCACATGATCCTGTCATCGACTGGATGGAAGCCGGCAAGCCATATCGTTTCAAGCAAATATACGCTACGCCAGAGCCTGGCTCTCGCTTCGGGGAACTTACCGTCATCCGCGAAATCGCAAAAAATCAGAGCGGTGCCCGAAGACTCCTGGTTCAGTGCTCGTGCGGCACGATGCCACATAGTGTCCTTCTTCAAAACATTCTCAAAGGAAAAAGTAAAAGCTGCAATACCTGCGCCCGGAAAAAAACTGAAACGTACCGTAAACAGTATTTTTGCTACGCAGACGCCTTGCCTAATGATGAAACACGCAGGAGATTGCTCAACAGACTGGCTGCTGCCATCGGACGTTGCCACAAATCTTCGAATCGCCTGTATCACAACTATGGAGGGAGAGGTATCTCCGTCTGTGAGCTTTGGCGAAAAGATAAAAGAGCTTTTCTCTTACACGTACGCAATTTGCCGAGATTTGATGATCCCGTACTCGAAATGGATCGTATCGATAATAACAAGGGGTACGAACCCGGGAACATTCGCTTTATTTCCAAAGCAGAAAACAATAAAAACCGGCGCAAGATTGCTGAGTTACAAAGTCGAATTGATGAACTGGAAGAACGTTTACGACATTGCAAATGCAGGGCCTCGTAACCGTTTCACGATAAAGACAAATAGCGGACATTTAATAGTTCACAACTGTGGTTATGAAGGCGGAGTTGGTGCTTACGCCACATTCTCTCTGGCGTACAACATCGACCTCGAAGAAATGGCCTCTGCCGCTATCGACAACATCCCGCGTAACATACTGGATGAAGCCATTCGTGCATATGAATGGGCAGTAAAACAGAAGCGAACCTACGGGCTGTCAAAACGCGCTTATGTTGTTTGCGACTCTTTTAAACGCCTCTGGCGCGAAGCCCACGCGGCAACATTCAGCTTCTGGAAGGAGATCGACCAGGCCACCCGCCGTGCCATTGCTACACCCGGCATCACCATTTCCTGCCGCAAACTAAAACTTCGCCGCGACGGAAGCTGGCTACGCATTCAGCTTCCATCTGGCCGGGCAGTCTGTTACCCCGGCGCACGTATCGACGACAGCGGCAAGATCAGCTATATGGGCATCAACACCTACAGCCGGAAATGGCAACGCCTGCAAACCTACGGCGGAAAATTGGCGGAAAATATTACTCAGGCAACTGCCCGCGATGTGATGGCCGCCAACATGCCCGCCGTGGAGGACAACGGCTACGACATCATACTGACGGTACATGACGAGATTTTAACAGAAGCCCCCGACGCCGCCGATTACTCTCACGAACACCTGAGCACCCTGCTCGCAACTAACCCCGCATGGGCTTTAGACCTGCCGCTATCCGCGGATGGGTTCGAGGCTTATCGCTACAAAAAAGATTGACATTTATGCAAGTTTTTACAAATACTGAAAAGGCACCAGCAAAATCTGGTGTCGGGATTGGAACCCCGGATATCTGTAAAGACGCATAGCCGCGTTTGCGGTTTTTTTATGCGCAAAGCACAGTCGCATCTGGATTATGGTGGGGCGTGCAGGGGAGCCGAAAGGCTCGCCGGGTCTTTACAGCCGGTAGTTCCAACCCTGTACGTCTCACCACCCTAAGATTGGAACCTGACGGTGGTGGTTAACTAAACTGTAAAGGTAAATCACTATGACCGCTCAACTCATCCCCGTTTTCAACGGTGACATTTCTAACGAAACCGTTCTACTTTGCAACGCTCGCGATCTTCATGCTTTTCTCGGCGTTAAACGTGATTTTTCAACATGGCTTTCCGGTCGCGTTATCGAATATAAATTCATTAAAGATCAAGACTATGTTTTGGTACCCCAAAATGGGGGAATCAAAAATGGACGGGGCGGCGATCGCAGAAGCAAAGATTACCACCTCACGTTAGATACCGCTAAAGAATTGGCGATGGTAGAGCGCAACGAACAGGGTCGTCAGGTTCGGCGCTATTTTATTGAGTGCGAGAAAAAGTTACATCAGCAGTCCTTTCCTCAGGCTCCGTCAGTACCCGATGCGTTTAATCCACGCGGACTACCGAGAGGAGTTTATCTTCAGAAGAATTGTAGTAAGAACCCCTACCGGGCTTCAATATGGCGGAATGGACAACACTATCATGTGGGCGTTTTTCCCACGATAGAAGCAGCGGTTAATGCACAGAAAAATTTCTTCAGCGGAGATAAAATCCAACCGATACTGTCCTCAACTGAACAGGATCTGTTTATAGGCAACCTGCACGCCATCCTGCACAATTTCAGACGTATTGATGAAATCTGGCGCTCGCGGCTGCGTCCGGCACTTGAAATAATGGATTCGAAATTAGTCTACCTCCTGCATGACCGATTTAACGACAGCATGTGCGTCATACCGACAATAGAAAGCCGCATCGGCAAATACATACCGCCAAAACTACCTCGTTAAATAGACTCAGCCCCTGTATATGCAGGGGGTTTTTTATAGGATAAAAACAATGTCATTTAAATACCATGACAGCCCCCTGTATTACCGGGCTGCGCGTGAGGCTGCGCAAATTGAACGCGAAGGCGATTACCGCCGCGCTGCAAAGGTATGGACAAAAGCCAGCCGGTTATCGCGCAACGGAATTAATCAGCAGTGGAGCGAAAATCGCTCCGACTTTTGCCTAATGCAGATCGGGCGGGAAAAACTGAAAGAGGCGGTTGCCGATGGCCTACACCCGTGAATCCACCATCGAAAAATATCTGGTAGCGGAAGTGAAAAAGGCTGGCGGCATCGCGTACAAGTTTTTATCTCCCGGTCGCCGCGCGGTGCCGGATCGGCTGGTACTGCTACCGGGTGGCCGGGCAATCTTCGTTGAGTGCAAAGCCCCCGGCGAAAAGCCACGACCCGAACAGTTGCGCGAGCATGAACGGCTTCGGGCACTGGGCTTTACCGTAGTGGTACTGGATAGTAAAAATCTGGAGGAAATATTGTGAGTAAACGCGATGATCCACAACTGCGGGTACGCATCCCACAAGAACTAAAGGATGCGCTGGAGAAAACAGCAGCGGATAACGACAGGACACTGACCGCCGAAATAACAAGGCGGCTACGTGAAAGCCTCGAACAAGATGGGGTCACTTTCTACGGCTAAGAAGCTGATGAAGTTTACTAACTGCATCGTATAACTCTTCTTCATTTTCAGTGATCCACTCCAAATCGGTCAACTGTTTGTTCAGACCTCTAAGATCTTCTAGCTCGTCAGTAAGAGCTTCGAAATCAATAGCCATATTACTGTAAGCATTATCCTTTTGATTACCATTTTTATAGTAATTCGAGTTCACAAAATCTTGGACAACAGTAGCCTCAAGACGATCAACAATCTCAGCTGTCAACGTTCTTTTATTAGATTTCGCTTTTAATTCAAGCGTTTCTTTCAATTCATTAGGTATGCGAACCCGCAGTTGGGGATCATCTCTCTTGCTCATATTCATCACCCGATAAGTACATGAGGACAACATGCCTCACATTTATGTTGACTTCAAGCCTCACGGAGAGTACTACTATTTTAGTTCTCACATTGAGTACTAAATGAGGTATTGGGTATGGCTATAAAACCGTCACAACTTCATCATGCGGATTTACTCTCACATCTGGCCAGCCTACTTGAAGCTGCGCAGTTGCTGGTGATCTTCAATGGTGGGTATCAGCTAGCGTTAGAGATTATTAATTTTGTACAACAGGCTGCGAAGGAGGCCGCAAATGCAGATGAGCAGTTTTGAAATGAAAAACGCACCAGTAGCGCCAACTACCGATGCGTCAGTAAAACATTCAAGCTTAGGAGGCTTAACGATGTATACCTCGCAGGATAATAGCGCGGCCCCCATAACTATGTCCAGCCGGGAGATCGCCACTCTGGTTGAATCCCGACATGATAAGGTCAAGCAATCCGTTGAACGCCTTGCCAATCGTGGTGTTATTAGTCTTCCCCCAATGGGGGAATACCTCGACCGCCTAGGCCGAAAAGCTCACGAATACCACCTTACCAAACGTGACAGCTACGTAGTTGTCGCGCAACGCTATACCTGTTATCGATCCGATGGTTGCTCTTAACGACCCGGCTACAATGCGCGGTTTGCTGCTTGGATATACCGAAAAGGTGCTCACCCTGGAAAACCAGGTGCAGGAAATGAAACCGGATGTTGACGCCCTGTACCGCATCGCAAAATCTGACGGTGGCACCTGCATCACCACTGCGGCCAAAGATCTGCAAATTCGGCCAAAAGACCTCTTCGCTTACCTCAACGCCAATAACTGGATCTACCGCCGCGCCGGGGGCAAAAGCTGGCTTGCTTACCAAAGCAAGATCCAGTCTGGTTTGCTGGAGCATAAAGTCACTGTCGTCACCAGGGGGGATGGTTCAGAAAAGACCGTCGAGCAAGTACTGGTAACGCCAAAAGGATTAGCCAAACTATCACAGTTGCTGAACCAGCAGGCGGCATAAGATAACCGGCCCCGTCACAGTACGGGGCTTTTTACAGGAACAACAGCGTGCAACAGGCATTTACCCCAAGGCCCTATCAGGAATTAATAACCAATTTCCTCATTAATAATCCGCGCTGCAACGTGTGGGCTGGCATGGGTATGGGGAAAAGTTTGGCCACACTGACCACACTGGAAGATCTCTTTATGTGCGGTGCCGAAACACAGCCGGTGCTGGTTCTTGCGCCACTGCGCGTAGCACGGTCAACGTGGCCGGATGAAGTCGATAAATGGAACCATCTGCGCAATATTGAAATGCAGCCGATTGTCGGCACAGTCAAAGAACGGCTGGCTGCACTGCAAAACACCAATGCCAGCGTGTATACCACCAACTACGACAACCTGGTCTGGCTGGTTGAAACGCTGGGTGACCGCTGGCCGTTCGGCACAGTGGTCGCAGACGAGAGCACCCGGTTAAAGTCGTTCCGGTTACGGCAAGGCGGTAAACGCGCAGCGGCACTGGCTAAAGTCGCGCATAAGAACGTACACCGCTGGATGAACCTCACCGGTACACCTGCGCCTAATGGCCTGATCGACCTGTGGGGCCAGGCGTGGTTTGTTGATCAGGGCCAGCGTCTGGGGCGGACCTTTGGCGCATTTGCTTCTCGCTGGTTCAACAACATTCAGTTTCCCGGCCAGCAGTGGTCAAAGCTGGAACCACGCCCCTACGCACAGGAGCAAATGCAGGCGGCGCTACGCGATGTAACTATCTCACTGGATGCCGCCGACTGGTTTGATATTGAGGAACCGATCCACAACGTTATCCGGGTGCAGATGCCAGCAAAGGCGCGGCAACAATACCAGGAAATGGAAAAGCAGATGTTTCTGGAACTGGACGGCACCGACATCGAAGCACAGAACGCCGCCGCTAAAACGGTAAAGTGTCTGCAAATCGCCAGCGGTGCTGTCTATACCGACGACAAAGGTACCTGGTCAGAGATCCACGATGCCAAATTACAGGCGCTGGAAAGCGTGATTGCCGAATCTGGCGGTATGCCGGTGCTGGTTGCCTACCACTTTAAAAGCGACTTAGCCCGTTTGCTGAAAGCATTTCCGAAGGGTAAACAGCTTGATTCCGATCCACAGACGCTGCGCGACTGGAACGCCGGAAAAATACCTGTCCTTTTTGCTCACCCAGCCAGCGCAGGCCACGGCCTCAACTTACAGGATGGCGGCAACATACTGGCGTTCTTCTCTCACTGGTGGGATCTGGAACAGTACCAGCAAATTATTGAACGTATAGGGCCAACGCGCCAGATACAGGCAGGGCATAACCGTCCGGTCTGGATACACCACATTATCGCCGCCGATACCGTAGACGAACTGGTAATGCAGCGGCGCGATTCAAAACGCGAAGTGCAGGACATTCTGCTTGAGGCAATGAGAAAGCGAGGTTTGAAATGAGCGAACAATCAATTAACAGGGCTTTGATCGAGGATTTAGCAAGGTTTAGCGACACTCAGGATGTTATTGAATTCCTGTTCGGAACAGCAGAAGGGCTTGTTGCAGAAGAACGCTATGCCGAAGCAGAAACGTTACGAGAAGCAACAGACAGTTTAAGCGCAATGTATACCACTCTCACGGAATTTGCCGGGGAAATAGCACGCCTCAATTTTCAGGTCGAACGGCTGAAAGATAGAACAGGAGAATAATTATGGCTACTCGTTATATCGGACTTAAAGAGATGTGCGAACTGACAGGGAAAAGTCATCCAACCTTATGGCGGATGTGGGCCAAGAAGAAGGAATTTCCTGCCCCGCAAAAAAGCCTTAGCGGCTCGTTCCTCGGATGGCCTGAAAATATCTACGAAGAGTGGGTTAAGAGCCAAAACGCTAACAGCACCCGTTAGAACACCCGCAAATCTAACAACACCCACCAAAACAAACGTAACTTATTGATTTTAATGGCACGCCCTACAGGATTCGAACCTGTGACCTACGGCTTAGAAGGCCGGTGCTCTATCCAGCTGAGCTAAGGGCGCATAATGAGTCGGTCGAATTATACGGTGCCAACCTGCCGAGTCAATGTTTTTGCCGCCGGTGGCGGACGAAGTGATGAGGTTATAACCAGTTATTAACGGCGACCATGACGGTGATCATCCAGTGAGATCAATCTTTCTTCCGCTGGCATACTGTCAACAGGATCGGGCATAAAGTGGGCATTGTAGGCCTGCCGGAAGACGTTCATTTCCCGGCTGTCCGGTTCCAGCTGACGCAGAAAACCGAGTGCCAGCAACATTTGCTGACGGCTGATATCGGCAGAGATGGCCGCTTTACGCAGGATATAGCGCCAGCGCAGCTGGTTCTCTTCGCTGTTATCAACGATAAACACTTGCCAGATAAGCAGCACTACGGCGGCATTGCGCAGAGTTTCTTCATCATCGCGGGCGATATAGTCAGTAAATTCCTGGGCCGCATCTCTTCCCATCACCAATAGCAAGGATTCAACCTGTACCGGCGCAATATTCAGCCGTTTGCTCAACGCCCTGGCTGAATGGCGCGTTGTGGCGGTAAGCAGCCGAAATCCTGCAATAAATACCACAATCAGTGTGGCCAGCATTAACCAAATCATCATCATGTCCGTTACGGAGTCTATGCTGCATAATAAAAGTTATTGGTCACCAGCAAAAGCGTGTTTATCAATAGTGCAGCGATTTCCTGCCTGACAGCCGCGCTGGCTTCTGACAGAATAGCCCAGTGTTTATTTTAATTCTCTACAGGTGAGTTGCCGCGCAGATGGTTGCAAAAATTATTGATGGTAAAGCCATTGCTCAACAGGTTCGTCAGGAAGTGGCCACAAAGGTAAGACAGCGTCTGGCAGCAGGAAAGCGCGCCCCTGGGCTTGCCGTGATTCTTGTCGGTGAAAATCCTGCCTCACAAATTTATGTTGGCAGCAAACGCCGCGCCTGCGAAGAGGTCGGATTTATTTCCCGTTCATACGATCTGCCTACCGCGACCAGTGAAAATGAACTGCTTAAGTTAATTGACGAGCTAAATGACGATCGGCAAATTGATGGTATTCTGGTGCAATTGCCGTTACCCGCAGGGATTGATAACGTCAAAGTTCTGGAGCGTATCGCGCCGGATAAAGACGTTGATGGTTTTCATCCCTACAATGTCGGACGTTTATGCCAGCGGGCACCCAGACTGCGCCCCTGCACGCCACACGGTATTGTCACCCTGCTGGAGCGTTATAACATTGAGACTTTCGGTCTGAACGCCGTGGTAATCGGCGCCTCCAATATCGTTGGTCGTCCAATGAGTATGGAGCTGCTGCTGGCCGGCTGTACCACCACCGTCACCCATCGTTTCACCCGTGATTTACGCCATCATGTAGAGCATGCCGACCTGCTGGTGGTCGCCGTGGGCAAGCCAGGTTTTATTCCCGGCGAGTGGATTAAACCGGGTGCCATCGTGATTGACGTTGGCATTAATCGTCTGGAAAACGGTCAGGTTGTCGGTGATGTGATCTTTGCCGAAGCCGCACAACGTGCCGCGTGGATTACGCCGGTACCGGGCGGTGTCGGGCCGATGACGGTTGCAACGCTGATTCAGAATACGCTGCAGGCCTGTGAAGAATTTCATGACCAGGAGGCGCAGTGATGGCAACTTTTTCCTTAGGTAAACATGCACACGTCGATCTCTGCGATCTGCTTAAGCTGGAGGGTTGGGTGGAAAGTGGAGCGGTAGCGAAAAATACCATCGATGCCGGCCTGGTAACGGTGGACGGACAGGTAGAAACCCGCAAGCGCTGCAAAATTTTTCCCGGTCAGACCGTCGTACTCGGCGCACAACGCGTTACCATTATTCCGTAACCCAAGGCCTGCGCCGTTTCATCCGCTTACCCGGCGCAGGGCTTTCACTCAGTGCAATCCGATTATTTACGCCGCCAGGTGGTGCCCTGGGGCCCATCTTCCAGCACAATCCCCATTGCCATCAGCCGATCGCGTGCTTCATCCGCTTTTGCCCAGGCTTTCGCCTGACGGGCGTCAAGCCGCATCTGAATCAATATTTCAATCTCGGCGGTGTCTTCTTCACTGTGGCGTCCGCCACTTTGCAGGAACTGTTCCGGCTCCTGTTCCAGCAAGCCAAGCACCGCACCAAGCTGACGCAGACGCGCTGCCAGCCCATCTGCTGCTACGCTGTCTTCAGCTTTCAGGCGATTTACCTCGCGGGCCAGGTCAAACAGCACCGAGTAGGCTTCCGGCGTGTTGAAGTCATCGTCCATTGCCTGACGAAAACGCGTTTCAAACGCCTCCCCGCCTGCGGGAAGCGCCCTGGCATCGGTATGACGTAGCGCGGTATACAGGCGCTCCAGCGCCGCACGCGCCTGCACCAGATTATCTTCGCCATAGTTAAGCTGGCTGCGATAGTGGCCGGACAGCAGGAAATAACGCACCGTTTCAGCATCAAAGTGCTGCAGCACGTCACGCACGGTAAAAAAGTTGCCCAGTGATTTGGACATTTTTTCCCGATCAACCATCACCATACCGGAGTGCATCCAGTAATTGACGTATGTGCCATCATGCGCACAGCTGGATTGTGCCAGCTCGTTTTCATGATGGGGAAACATCAGGTCGGAGCCACCGCCGTGCAAATCGAAATGTTCCCCCAGCTGTTTGCAGTTCATTGCCGAACATTCAATGTGCCAGCCAGGCCGCCCTGGGCCCCAGGGGGATGGCCAGCTGGGTTCATCTTCTTTGGCCATTTTCCACAAAACAAAATCCATTGGATTACGCTTCACATCGGCCACTTCAACCCGGGCACCGGCCTGCAGCTGTGCCAGATCCTGACGTGACAGCTGACCGTAACCGGCATCGCTGTCGACGGCAAACAGCACATCACCGTTTTTTGCAATATACGCATGCTGACGGGCTATCAGCTTTTCCGTCATTTCAATGATTTCACTAATATGGCGGGTAGCGCGCGGCTCAAGGTCCGGCGGCAGAATATTCAATGCAGCAAAATCACGCTGCATTTCGGCAATCATGCGGTTAGTCAGCTGCTCAACGTTTTCTCCATTATCACGGGCGCGCTGAATAATTTTGTCGTCAATATCGGTAATATTGCGCACATATTTCAGCTCATAGCCAAGATAACGTAAATAACGCGCAATGATATCGAAGGCAACAAAAGTCCGCCCATGGCCAATATGGCATAAATCATAAACGGTGATACCACACACGTACATGCCCACCTTTCCGGCATGAATAGGTTTAAATTCCTCTTTTTGACGACTCAGGGTGTTAAAAATCTTCAGCATTGAGACATTCCGTTTGTACGTGTGGGATGATAAGTAAATACAATTCTGTTCACTATTGTGCCCTGGTGTGGTGACAAGCGCTACGGTAAACAGGAATTCTCCGCCGGGGTTGAAAGCTGACGCGCGGTAACATTCTGTGATATAAGTCCATGCTGATTGATCCTGCGGTCAGAGAACCAGCGGGAGTGCGAGACGTTAACCTTTACAGGAACAGATTATGGTTACTTTCCAGACAAACCACGGCAATATCGTGATCAGAACCTTTGATGATAAAGCGCCGGCCACCGTTAAAAACTTCCTGGATTATTGTCGTGAAGGCTTTTACGACAACACTATTTTTCACCGGGTTATTAATGGCTTCATGATTCAGGGCGGCGGCTTTGAACCTGGCATGAAGCAGAAAGGTACCAAGGCTGAAATCAAGAACGAAGCCAACAACGGCGTCAAAAATACCCGTGGTACGCTGGCAATGGCCCGTACTCAGGCGCCCCATTCAGCCACCGCCCAGTTTTTTATCAACGTTGTCGATAATGATTTTCTCAACTTCCGTGATGAAAGCCTTCAGGGCTGGGGTTATTGTGTATTCGCTGAAGTGGCAGAAGGGATGGACGTGGTTGATAAAATTAAAAGCGTTGCCACCGGTCGCAGCGGTATGCATCAGGACGTACCAAAAGAAGACGTTGTGATTGAAAAAGTGACTATCAGCGAATAATGCCTGCTACTCTTTTTATCGCAGACCTTCATCTGTCACAGGACGAACCGGCAATCACTGCCGGTTTTCTTTCCTTTCTGGCCAATGAAGCGCCAGCCGCAGAGGCCCTTTATATCCTGGGGGATCTGTTTGAAGTGTGGATAGGGGATGACGACAGCAACCCGCTCCACCAGCAGATTGCCACCGCGCTGCATAAGCTGCAAGAACAAGGTGTACCCTGCTACTTTATCCACGGCAATCGTGATTTTCTGCTGGGGCAGCATTTTGCCAGACGGGCCGGTATGCAGCTGTTGCCTGCAGAACAGATGGTCAACCTGTACGGTGAGCAGGTACTGATAATGCACGGTGACACGTTATGTACTGATGACACCGGTTATCAGCGTTTTCGCCGCCAGGTGCAACAACCCTGGCTACAACGCCTGTTTCTCGCCCTGCCGCTCAGCCTGCGTCAACGCATTGCCGCCCGCATGCGGGACAACAGCCGCCAGGCCAATCAGTATAAGTCACTGGATATTATGGATGTGAATCAGCAGGCCGTTGAGCAGCGTATGCGTCACTATCAGGTTCAGCGCCTGATACATGGCCATACCCATCGCCCCGCCGTACATCGCCTGACGGTAAACGATGCGCCGGCTGAACGGATGGTTCTCGGCGCATGGCACCACCAGGGGTCCATGATTAAAGTAACGCCGGACGGCGCTCAGTTTATTGCATTCCCGCTGTAAATCTGCGCCATTCCGTGGCCCCCTGATAGCGTAACGCAACCGTTTTCCTCGTTGGCAGGACGTGCTATCCTCAGTGCCCTTCACTGAACCTCAGGATGCCTGCAAAACCATCAAGCAGGCGGATAATCACAGGAGCCAGACCCGATGTCTTCTACTGCCGCACCGGCCCCTATCGCCATTGTCATGGGCTCAAAAAGTGACTGGGCAACCATGAGCGCGGCCGCCGGGATCCTCGACAGCCTGCAGGTGTCTTATCATACTGAAGTGGTGTCAGCACACCGCACGCCGGACAAACTGTTTAGCTTTGCCAGCCAGGCGCATGACCATGGCTACCAGGTGATTATTGCCGGTGCCGGCGGCGCGGCGCATCTGCCGGGAATGCTGGCGGCAAAAACGCTGGTGCCTGTGCTGGGTGTTCCGGTGCAGAGTGCCGCACTGAACGGCGTTGACAGCCTGTACTCCATCGTCCAGATGCCCCGAGGCATCCCGGTCGGTACCCTGGCGATTGGCAAAGCAGGCGCGGCCAATGCCGCGCTGCTGGCGGCGCAGATCCTTGCGCTGCATGATGCCCCGCTGGCACAACGGCTGGCTAACTGGCGACAGAGCCAGACTGACGAGGTCCTGGACAATCCCGATCCGAGGGGGCAGCCATGAAACCAGTTTGCGTACTGGGAAACGGTCAGCTAGGCCGGATGCTGCGTCAGGCGGCAGAACCGCTGGGTATAGCGGTTTTTCCGGTTGGCACCGATGCCGAACCGGCGTCATTACCCATTCAGCAGAGCGTGATTACCGCTGAAATTGAACGCTGGCCAGAAACAGCACTAACCCGCCAGCTGGCAAACCACCCTGCCTTCGTTAATCGCGATATTTTCCCGCAGCTGGCAGATCGCCTGACGCAAAAACAGCTGCTGGATGCGCTGGGGCTGGCAACCGCCCCGTGGCAACTGCTACAGAGTAAAGACCAATGGCCGCAGATATTTTCCACACTTGGCGATCTGGCTATCGTTAAGCGCCGTACCGGCGGCTATGATGGCCGGGGTCAGTGGCGTCTGCAGCAACACGAGACTGACACCCTGCCTGCAGAATGCTATGGCGAAACCATCGTCGAACAAGGGATTCATTTTTCCGCTGAAGTGTCGTTGATTGGTGCCCGCGCACATGATGGCAGTACGGTGTTTTATCCGCTAACCCACAATTTGCATGAAGATGGCATTTTACGCACCAGCGTCGTGCTGCCACAGCCGGATGAACAACTGCAACGCCAAGCAGAACGGATGCTGTCTGCAATTATGAACAAGCTAAGCTATGTCGGTGTCATGGCCATGGAGTGTTTTGTTGTGCCGCAGGGACTGCTGATTAACGAACTGGCTCCACGCGTTCACAACAGCGGTCACTGGACGCAAAATGGCGCATCCATCAGTCAGTTTGAACTTCATTTGCGCGCGATTCTGGACCTGCCACTCCCGACACCGGCAGTCAGCTCACCAGCAGTCATGGTCAATCTGATTGGAACCACGCTGGATTATCAGTGGCTCGACCTGCCACTGGTACATCTCCACTGGTATGAAAAAGAGGTCCGTGCTGCACGCAAAGTCGGCCATCTTAATCTCACCCACCCCGATCGGATAACCCTGAGCCTGACGCTGAAAGCGTTGCAATCAATGTTGCCCGACGAATATGCCACCGGCATTCACTGGGCATTAAACCGGTTGGCCTGATCGCTGCCATCAAGACACTGCCGGCTGGCAAAGCGAAAAATCACGCGGTGTTTTGCCAGCCCCGGTATGATAGACCGCCTGCCCGCGCTTTATTCGGCGTTAAACATACGATACAGCACCTTCCCTCGCAGCAAGCGGCCCCCCAGCCAGCCGCCGCACAGTGCCAGCAACACCGTACCGGTAAGCGGTAACGTTAACCATAATGTCCACTCCGGTGTCCAGGGGAAATCGAATATTTTACGCTGCAAACCCCACAGCGCCGCTTCGGCACCGATTGCCGCTGCGACGCCGGAAATCAGACCGAGCAGCGCGAACTCACTCCACAAGGTTGCCTGCAACAACCGACGACTGGCACCAAGGGTGCGGTATACCATCAGTTCCTGACGCCGCTGGCGCAAGCCAACCTGAATTTGCGCCAGTAACAGCAGTAATCCGCAAACCGTCACCAACACCACCATCACTTCCAGCACCCGGCTGACCTGACTCAGCACCTGACCGATTTGACGCAGGATACTACCTACATCCAGCAAACTGAGCGTGGGAAATGTCCGGTTAAGCTGTACCAGTAGAGGGTTATTGTTGTGTAAACGGAAACTGGTCAGCCAGCTTTGTGGCTGATCGTCCAGTTCCCCCGGCGGAAAGATGAAAAAAAAGTTCGGCCGCAAGCTTTCCCAGTCAACCTTACGCAGACTGCTAACCTTTACCGAAAAGTCCTGGGTATCCCCGGTAAACGTCAAAACATCACCCAGCCGGATACCTAAACGCTGTGCCACCCCCTGTTCCACCGAAACTTCCCCTTTGTGCGGCGGCCAGCTGCCGCTAATCAGTTGATTCTGTTGTGGCAACACCTGCAGCCAGGTGAGATTGAGTTCACGATTCAGCGCATTGTCACTGCGGGGATCGACAGGCTGTTGATTCAACGCGGTCAACCTGGCACGAACCACCGGGTAAAACGTCTGCGCGGTCACCTGGTGCTGTTGCAGAAAATCCGCCACCTGTGGCACCTGTGACGTGGTAATATTAAGCAAAAAGTAATTCGGGCTGTCAGCCGGTAACTGTTGCTGCCAGCGCTCAAGCAAATCGCCACGCATGATCAGTAATAGCGCCAGCAGCATAAAAGAGAGCGAAAATGTGGCCAGCTGGCTAAGCGAGGTCCACGGCTGACGTAATAAACGATTAATCGCCAGTCTGATAGCCAACTGACGCACCTTCAGCCGTTTCAGCAGCAGTAACGCCAGCCATCCCAATAGCGCCAGTACCAGCGCCAGCATGACAATACCGCCGGCCAGTACCCATAACAATTTATTCCCCCCTACCAGCAACGCCAGCAGAACCAGCACGATTAGCGCGGCGGCAGGAAGATAATATTTTAGCGGCCAGACGCGAGCGACCGCATCACGCCGTAACACTCTGAGCGGCTGGGTTGCCAGCAAAAGCCGCCAGGGACGCAAACCCACTAATAGCGCAATCACAAACAGCGCACCGAAAGCCCAAAGCCATGGCCAGCTACCGGCAGCAGGTAAGCTGCCAGGCAGCACCGGTCGCAGTAGCCGCAGCAATACTGCTTCCACCGCCTGTCCGGCCAGCGCGCCAGACAGCGCGGCCAGCAGCAGGATCGCCAGCCATTGGCCAATAAGCAGTTTACGCAACATCACTTTGCCGGCACCGAGCGTTTTCAGTACCGCCACCAGATCGTAACGACTGCGGCTGTAATGGCTCATCGCGACGGTAACGGCAGCAATGGCCAGCATCAGGGTCAGCAGCGCAGACAACAACAAAAACTGCTGGGCACGCTGCATCGACAGGCTCAGCGCATCCTGTGAACTGCCGGCACTCAGCCAGCGCTGGTCGGGGTGAATCTGCTGTTCAATATAGCGGTCATAGGATGCCAGTGCGGCGGGCGTGCCGGAGAACTTATAACGCCAGCTGAGCCGGCTACCGGGTTGTATCGCGCCGGTGGCCTGCACGTCAGCCAGATTCATCAGCAGCCGGGGGGCAGTCTGAAAAGGGTTAAAGCCGGCGTCAGGCTCCTGAAGGACTTCCCCGGCAACCCGCAAACGGGTATCGCCAACTTCCAGACTTTCACCCGGTTTTAAACCGAGTAATGCCAGCAGCCTGGGCGCAACCAGCACCGTCCCCACTCCGGGTTTCTGCCCGGCAGGGGCCGTCTGCAAAACGCCAAACATCGGATAACGATCGTCAACCGCTTTTACCGATGCCAGCTGCGGGCTATCTGCGGCAAAGGTCATGGTCATGAAGCTAAGCTGGCGACTGAGCTGCAAGCCACGTTGCTGCGCCTGCACCAACCAGTCAGCCGGCACCTCACGCGGCGAGATCAGGGTACGATCGCCGGCCATAAAATCACGACTTTGTTGTGTCAGCCCTTTTTCCATACGGTCGCCGATCGAGCCTAATGCCAGCACGCAGGCGACTGCCAGACTCAACGCCAGCCAGACAATCAGCAACGAGGGAGCGCGCAGCTCTCGCCAGAACCAGCGGACAATCATGACTCCTCCCACAACCGGCCGTCGCGCAGCCGTAAACGCCGTTCACAGCGTGCAGCCAGCTGCTCATCATGAGTAACCAGGATTAAGGTTGTCGCCTGATGACGATTTAACGAAAACAGCAAATCGGCAATACGCTCGCCGGTCTGACGATCAAGGTTGCCCGTTGGTTCATCAGCGAACAGCAGATCGGGACGGCCACTGAAAGCGCGTGCCAGCGCCACCCGCTGTTGCTCACCGCCGGAGAGCTGCGCCGGCAGATGCCGCAGACGCTGGCCAAGACCAAGCTGCTCCAGCAATTCCGTTGCCTGCTGGCGGCTGGTCTTATCACTCTCACCACGCAGCAACGCGGGCAACTGAACATTCTCCAGCGCATTCAGGGTAGGTACCAGCATAAAAGACTGGAAAACAAAACCTACATGACGCGCGCGCAGCGCGGCACGCTGCTCCTCGTTCAGGCGATGCAAAGGCTGCCCCAACAGCAATACTTCGCCCTCACTGCCATCATCCAGCCCGGCAAGAATAGCCAGTAATGTAGACTTACCAGAACCCGATTCCCCCACCAGCGCAATGCTTTGTGCCGGTTTGACAACCAGCTCAACTCCGGTAAGGATGGAAAGCTGATGCGCTCCCTGACCGACGGACTTACTAAGACGATGCACTTCAACAATGTTTTCCGCTGGCATGACCTGTTCCTGTTAGTGATAATACTCTTCGCCGTACCCGCAGGCGCAGCACAAAGGTTACTGGTTCTTGGCGACAGCCTCAGTGCCGGCTACCGTATGCCAGCTGACGAGGCCTGGCCACAGCGATTAAACCAAAAATGGCAGCATACTCCTGAAGTCATTAATGGCAGTATCAGTGGTGATACGGCGGCACAAGGCCTGGCACGCCTGCCGGCATTACTCAAACAACATCAGCCTGACTGGGTACTGATTGAACTCGGTGGTAACGATGGCCTGCGTGGCTTTCCACCACAGCATATTGCCAGCGACCTGCAAAAAGCCATTGATAGGGTGAAAGCCGCGCACGCCAGACCGATACTGATGCAAATCCGTCTGCCTGCCAACTATGGCCGTCGCTACACTGAAGCCTTCAGTGCGATTTATCCCCAGCTGGCACAGCAAAACGCGATACCGCTGGTACCGTTTTTTATGGAACAGGTTTACACCAACCCGGCATGGATGCAGCAGGACGGTATTCACCCAACCCCGGCAGCCCAGCCCTTTATTACCGGGCTGATGGAAAAGGTACTTACCCCCTTAGTTAAACATGAATGAAACGGGCGTCGTGCCTGTGACAGGTAAAGTTATGCAAAAAGCGGTTGTAATTACCGGCTGTTCCAGTGGCATTGGTCTGACGGCAGCAAATGATTTACTGCAGCGCGGCTACCGCGTGCTGGCCACCTGCCGTAAAACGGAGGACGTAGAACGCATGAACCAGCTGGGGTTTACCGGTATCCAGCTCGATCTCAACGATGAACAAAGCGTTGAGCAAGCGGCCCGGCAAATTCTGGCTGCCTGTGATAACCGGCTATATGCGCTGTTTAATAACGGTGGTTATGGTCTTTATGGCCCGCTACAGAGCGTGACGCGCCGGCAGCTGGAACAGCAGTTTGCCACCAATTTGTTCGGGACTCATCAGCTAACGCGCTGTCTGTTACCGGCCATGCTGGCCCATGGTGAAGGCCGAATTATCAGTACCAGTTCGGTAATGGGCCTGATTTCCACAGCCGGCCGCGGTGCCTATGCCGCCAGCAAATATGCGCTGGAAGCCTGGAACGACGCATTACGTCACGAACTCCACGGCAGCGGCATCCGCGTCAGCCTGATTGAACCCGGGCCAATTGACACCCGCTTTAGCGATAACGTAAACCAGACCCAGCGCGATAAACCGGTGCAAAATCCGGGTATCGCCGCGCGTTTCACCCTGCCGGCGACGGCGATACTACCCGCGCTGCGCCACGCGCTGGAGAGCCATCATCCACGTTTGCGCTATCCGGTTACGCTGGTCAGCTGGGGGATAACCTTTTTGCTCCGCCTGTTGCCAGCGACAATAATGGATATGATATTGCGTGTAAAATGAGCCAACGGCAAGCCGGCCCCTTGATCGCCGCGGCAATACCCCCATAAGTGTTCAATACCTTATAAAAAGAGACTTTGCCCATGTCACCACAAGCAACTGTTGTTAACATTACGGAAGCCAACCTGCATCAGACGCTGGAACAATCCATGGAAATGCCGGTGCTGTTTTACTTCTGGTCGGCACGCAGCCAGCATTGTGAACAGCTGACGCCGATACTGGACCGGCTGGCACAGGAGTATGCGGGGCAATTTATTCTCGCCAGACTGGATTGTGACGCCGAGCAGCTGGTCGCCTCACAGTTCGGACTGCGCGCTATTCCAACCGTTTATCTGTTCCAGAACGGTCAGCCTGTTGACGGCTTCCAGGGACCGCAACCAGAAGAAACCATCCGCGCACTGCTGGAAAAAGTCCTGCCAAAACCGGAAGAACTTCAGGCACAGCAAGCTCTGGCACTGATGGATGAAGGCAAATATACCGAAGCATTGCCGCTGCTGAAAGAGGCCTGGCAGCTCAGCCAGCAGAACAGTGACATCGGTTTTCTGCTGGCTGAAACGCTGATTGCGTTAAAACGCAGTGAAGAAGCCGAATCGGTGTTAAAAGTCGTGCCGCTTCAGGATCAGGATAGCCGTTATCAGAGGCTGGTTGCCCAGATTGATTTACTCAAACAGGCGGCAGACACTCCGGAAATTCAGCAACTGCAACAGCAGCTGGAAAAGGAACCGGAAAATGCGGTTCTGGCCAGCCAGCTAGCGCTGCAGCTACACCAGGTAGGTCGCAATGAAGAGGCACTGGCGTTGCTGTACAGCTTCCTGAAAAAGGATTTGGCAGCGGCCGATGGCGAGGTACGCAAAATATTTCAGGAAATTCTGGCGGTACTTGGCACCGGCGACGCACTGGGAACAAAATATTATCGCCAGCTTTATTCGCTGCTTTACTGAGATACCCGGCGGGGCCCCACTGCCCGCCATTATTTTCGCTGCACACAGCAGCCGGCCAGGTTATTGATAATCGGGCAGTCTGCGCTATCGTCCCCCGGACACTGCGCCGCCAGTGCCAGCAGGCGTGTGCGCATACGCTGCAGTTCGCCAATGTGATTTTCAATCTCCGCCACTTTTTGCAAAGTGCGGTGCTTTACTTCGGCACTGTGTCGCGCCGGGTTGTTAAACAGTTGTACCATCTCCCGACACTCTTCCAGATTAAAACCAACCTGGCGGGCCTGGCGCAACAAGGTCAACTCTTCAACATGCCGGGCATCGTAGCAGCGATAACCGTTCAGGTTGCGCACAGGTGGAGTTACCAGCCCCTTTTCTTCATAAAACCGGATAGTTTTACTGGTCAATCCGGTTCGTTTCGCCACATCGCTGATATTCACATTAACTCCTTGACCTTAACCTTAATGGAAGGTCTACCCTTGATAACATCTGTCAGGCAGGATTACAAATCAAGGAGTCATCAATGTCCCGGACACTATTACTCAATCTGAAGGGGCTGTCCTGCAATCACTGCATTCAACGCGTGCAGCAAGCGCTTGAACAGCGTCATGACGTGCAAAACGCCACGGTATCGTTACAACAGGCACGGGTAACCGGCGATGCCAGCGCTGAAGCGCTGGTCGGCGAAATTGAAAAGGCCGGCTACCATGCCACTGTCGCCGGGGACAACCCCTGCCCAAAATCTGAGCCGCTGACAGACAGTCATCAGCCGCCGGAAGCGCTGGCAGCGGACAGGCAACAGCTTCCGGCAGAAAATAATGAAGTACAGCATTTACTGATAAGTGGAATGAGTTGTGCCAGCTGTGTCAGTCGGGTGGAACAGGCATTAACTGCCGTTCCCGGCGTTCAGCAAGCACGGGTAAATCTCGCCGAGCGCAGCGCGCTGGTACTGGGTGATGTCGATGCACAACAGCTGGTCACAGCCGTTGTGCAGGCCGGTTATGATGCTGAAGCCATTGAAGATGATGAGCGGCGCCGTGCCAGACAACAGCAGACTGTCCGCCATGCGCTACGCGGTTATGCCTGGCAATCGACGCTGGCACTGGCGCTCGGTATTCCCCTGATGCTCTGGGGGTTACTGGGTGGCAATATGCAGCTGACGCCGGCTAACCGCAGCGGCTGGCTGGTGATTGGTATAGTTACTCTGATCGTTATCATCCTCGCAGGCGGTCACTTTTATCGCAGCGCATGGCGCAGTCTGCGCAATGGCAGCGCCACCATGGACACGCTGGTGGCGCTGGGTACCGGCGTGGCCTGGATCTACTCAATAAGCGTTAATTTGTGGCCAGAACGCATCCCTGGCGAAGCGCGGCATCTATACTATGAAGCCAGTGCGATGATCATCGGTTTAATCAACCTGGGGCATTTACTGGAGCTACGCGCCCGCCAGCGGGCCTCACAAGCACTGACCCGCCTGATGGACCTGACGCCGCCCATGGCGCGGGTAGTGGAAAACGATAGCGAACACCCACGACCATTAAGCCAGGTACAAATCGGCATGACGCTACGCGTGACGCCCGGCGATCGGGTGCCGGTAGATGGCGACGTTATTCAGGGAGAAGCCTGGGTCAATGAAGCCATGCTGAGTGGTGAAGCGCTGCCTCAACATAAAAAGGCCGGTGATACCCTGTCAGCAGGGACGCTGGTTGAAGACGGCAGCGTGCTGTTTCGGGCCAGCGCGGTCGGTAAACACACAACCCTGGCACGTATTATCCAGCTGGTGCGCCAGGCGCAAAGCAGCAAACCACGGCTTGGTCAGCTGGCCGATAGTATCACGGCAGTTTTCGTACCGGTGGTGGTGGCGATCGCCATTTTTAGTGCCGCTATCTGGGCGTTTTTTGGTCCGGCACCTCAGCTCACTTATAGCCTGGTGGTGGCTACTACGGTGTTAATTATTGCCTGTCCCTGCGCACTGGGTCTTGCTACGCCGATGGCGGTGATCGCAGGCACTGGCCGGGCGGCAGAACTGGGCATCGTGATCCGTGATGCCGATGCCCTGCAACGTGCCAACAGCATCGATACGCTGGTGTTTGACAAAACCGGTACCCTGACTAAAGGCATTCCGGCGGTGATGGCCATCGAAAGCTGGCATAGCGTCAGTGAGCAGCAAGCTCTGATCTGGGCCGCAGCGCTTGAACAGGGATCCAGCCACCCGCTGGCTCAGGCCATCGTGCGACGCGCCGAAGGCCACCCCCTGCCTGCAGTCGATCAGTTTCATCAATCAGGTGGGCTCGGCGTCAGCGGACATATTCACGGGCATCACCTGCTGCTGGGTAATGAAGCATTTTTACGTCAGGCCAGCATCGCTACCACAGCGGTCAGTGAGCGGCTACATGCTCAGGCAGCATGCGGGGCCACGCCGGTGTTGCTGGCCGCCGACGGTCAGGTAGTTGCATTATTTGCCCTGCGCGACCCGCTGCGTGAAGAGAGTAAACCGGCGCTGGCAGAACTGCATCGTCAGGGCTATCAGCTCATTATGCTGACCGGTGATCATCAGGTCACTGCCCGCGCCGTTGCCGATGAAGCCGGTATTGATCGGGTCATTGCCGGTGTCCGGCCGGAGGGTAAAGCTGACGTTATTCGCCAGCTTCAACAACAGGGTCATCAGGTAGCGATGATTGGTGACGGGATTAATGATGCGCCGGCGCTGGCAATGGCGGCACTGAGTATGGCCATGGGAAGTGGCAGTGATGTCGCGGTGGAAAGTGCGGATATCACCCTGATGCGTCCGCATCCGGGCAGCGTTGTCGACGCTCTGGCGCTCTCGCGGGCTACCTTACGCAATATGAAACAGAATCTGCTCGGCGCTTTTTTTTATAATGCCTGTAGCATCCCACTGGCGGCCGGCGTGCTCTGGCCGTTTACCGGCACCTTGCTCAGTCCGGTGGTGGCAGGTGCCGCCATGGCGCTATCATCTATTACCGTGGTGGCAAACGCTAACCGGCTGCTGCGTTTCCGCCCTGCAGCGCGTCACTGACGCTGACCGCTGTTCTTACCCGCAGTTAACAGGTAGCATAGCCAGGTAAAATGCGGGAGGTAGAAATGGGCAAACTTGGCCAGGCCATTCAGACCCTGGTGAAAATGCTGGTGCCAGGTCGCTACAGCTGGCCGGCAACGGATATCAGTCTGAACGGCAGCCATTTTCATCTGGTTGGCAGTATTCATATGGGGACGCGCGATATGCAGCCGCTGCCCCCGGCTTTGTTACAAAAACTGCGCCAGGCTGACGCGCTGATTGTTGAAGCCGATATCACCTGCGGTATCTCCCCCTTCGGCCACAGCGCCCCCTGCGATCCGCTGCCACGGCGACTCAATGCACAACGCTGGCAGCAGCTAAGCAAACTGTGCGGTGAACTGGGTATTGATACGCAGGTTATCGCCAGCCTGCCCGCCTGGCAGGTGGCCCTGATGTTACAGGCACAACAGGCACAGCAGCTGGGTCTGCGTGCAGAATACGGCATTGACTATCAGCTGTTGAGCGCGGCGCATGGTGGCGGCCAGCGGGTGATTGAGCTGGAAGGCCCTCAGGCACAGCTGCATCTGCTGGAAGCCCTGCCGGAAAATGGCCAGTCGCTGCTGGAAGATACCCTGTTGCACTGGCATACCAATGCCCGGTTGTTGCAAACCATGATTAGCTGGTGGCTGGATGTTGCGCCTGGTCGCCCCGAATCGCCGTTGCCTTCCACCTTTAGCAACGATCTCCATGATTTGCTGATGGATCAGCGCAATGCCCGCTGGAATAGCCGATTACGCACGCTGCCGCCAGGTGACTACGTGGTGGCAGTTGGCGCTCTGCATCTCTACGGACAACATAATCTGGTGGATTTACTGCGGAAGCGTTAAAAAAGGAGGCTAGTGTTGCTACTGGCCTGTCAAAGAATGACATGCTTTTGATTCTGGTTATTAATCAGCAAACGAATTGCTGACGCGGGGCGCATTGTCACCCAAAGCACGTTTTTTAGCCAGTTATTTTTTTCAGCCTGGTATCCAGCCACCGTTTCAGAGAAGCCCATAAATGACACCTGCAATCACACTTCTGCAACAGCAGCAAATTGCATTTACGCTACATCCCTATGAACACGACAGCGAAGAAACCCATTTCGCTGATGAAGCCGTACGTAAACTCCATCTTGATCCTGCCCGGGTATATAAAACGCTGCTGGTCACCCTCAACGGTGATACAAAAAAGCTGGCTGTTGCGGTAACGCCGGTGTCAGCCATGCTTGATCTAAAAAAAGTTGCCAAAGCATTTGCCGCTAAAAAAGCAGATATGGCCGAGCCACAGCTGGCGCAGCGGGTAACCGGTTATCTGATCGGTGGTATCAGCCCGCTTGGACAAAAAAAACGGCTGCCCACAGTGATTGACTATCGTGCGGGCGAATTTGCCACTATCTTCGTTTCCGGTGGCAAACGCGGACTGGATATTGAGCTGGCCGCCAGCGATCTGGCCACGCTGCTGAATGCCACCTTTAGTGATATTGCCAAAAGCTGACTATACCCGTGGGGTCTGAGCGACCAGCCAGTCAACAATCCAGCGACCGGCTGGGCCGGGGGGCATGCGTCGTGACCATACCGCATCCACCTCAATCCTTTGTGGCCAGTTTTTTACCGGTAATTCCTTGAGTATCTGATGGCCAAACTGTTCAACCTGCCAGCGTGGCAAAATGCTCCAGCCGAATCCCTGCTCAGCCATCTCCAGCAACAGCATATACGAAGAAGCTGACCAGACGCCGTGTGTCGACATCAGCGGCGCTTTTTCCAGATAGGTATTAAGACGCAGCTGGCGCACCTTGCTTAATGCCTGTTCACTCACCTGGGGCAGCGCCGCCAGCGGATGACTGTGATGCAAATAAATCGCCATCTGCCCATCCACCTGCAAGCGCGCCGTCATGATATCCGATGGATAACTGGCCTGAACCCGCACCACACCAATATGCGCCCGCCCATGCTGCAGCAGATCGATAACGTCTTCATCTTCCGCCACCATACATTCAAAGGCAATATCCGGGTAGCGCCGGTCAAACTCCCGCAGTAAATGTTCATGATGATCGGCTTGCCAGAAATCTGAAACCGCCAGCGTCAGGCCAGGTTCTATTCCACCCGCCAGGCGCACCGCCAGTTCATCAAGCCGGGCGCTGGCCTGTAAAATCTCCCTGACCTGCGCCAGCGCCCGCTCACCTTCGCTGGTGAGTACCGTTGCCCGGCCATCGCGATGAAATAAGCTAAACCCAAGGTCGCTTTCCAGGTTAGCAACCGCACTGCTGATGGTCGACTGACTTTTTCGTAATGCCCGGGCAGCTGCTGAAAACGAGCCGCTTTCAACAGTCTGCACAAATGCTTCCAGTGATTCCGGTGAATAACGCATATATCTATCGCTTTTTTCGATGGCTACTCATTTCATTCTAGCAAAAAGCACAGGGATAATGGCGGCAGTTTATAAGGAGGCAGTATGCATACCCGTTCACTGAAAGAGCGTATCATTCACGCTGTTATCTTCGAAATACTGGCGATTGCCACCGTTTCGCCCCTGTCCGCCTGGGTAATGAACCGGCCCTGGCTTACCATGGGAACACTGGCGATCATACTGTCGACGCTGGCGATGATCTGGAACATGGTTTATAACGCCGGTTTCGACCGCCTGTATCCGCCGGGCCAGCCACGAAGCCCGCAGTTAAGAATCCTGCATGCGTTGGGTTTTGAAGGGGGCTTTATTTTAATCGGCCTGCCGGTGGTGGCACTGATGCTGAAGATCACGCTGATTCAGGCGTTTATGCTGGATATCGCATTCTTCCTGTTCTTTTTGCCGTTCACCATGCTTTATAACTGGCTGTACGATCGTGTGCTTAACCGTCTGATGGCAAGACGGCAATGCTGTTCACAGTAAGAAAGGCCCCTTACGGGGCCTTGCTTAACCGGCGTCGGGTTTATAAACAATTTCATTAGCCGGCATAAAGTGGCTGGCATCCAGTGGACTGTGCTTTTCGATATAGCCTTTAAGCACTTCGGCATCCACGAATCCGTTATTAACGAAGCCGGGTAATTTATCTATTTCCGGATAACCATCTCCGCCGCTGGCATTAAACTCAGCGTCGCCATTCGGTACGTTTTATTCGCCTCTAGCGGCTGACCTTTGATTTTAATCTCACTCACCGCGTGACCATCAGCAATCAGGCTGACGTTGGCAAACTGCGCGTAAGCCCCGGAATCCACCTGCTTGTTGGCCACCACCGCCAGATATTTTGCCACCTCACTGCCCTGCATATCGATGTAAACCAGGGTATTGCCAAACGGCTGAACCTTCAGCACATCGCGATAGCTGATAGCGCCACCTTCAAAGGAATCACGCACACCGCCCCCGCTCATCACAGCGAAATCCGCCCGGGTTCGTTCCATTTGTGCGCTCAGTATCAGGCGCGCCATATTTGTCTGCTGAAACCGTACTTTGCTGCGGTCACCTTCCAGCCGGCCGTTAACGCTGCCGATTTTAACATTCAGCCGGGCCTGACCTTTTTTCTGAAAAGGCATCAGCAACTTTTCCATAGCCGGATTTTTGGCTATTTCCTCGGTGTAATTTACCCAGCTGGTGCTGCCATCCGCATTAGTCACCTTATGACGAAGGTTAATCGGCACCAGTTCATAATGCACCAGCGTCAGGACCCCGTTACGGAATGTAAAGTCAGCCCGGCCGATATATTTACCCCATTCATGCGCCTGCACAATCCAGGTGCCATTCTGGCGATCCGGTGTACAAGGCGTACCCGGCACATAGTTTTTTTGTTTTTCATTGTCGCCGGCCATACACACCGGATCCTGAGAGTGCCCCCCGACGATCATATCGAGGTAGCCCGCCGGCAATTCGCGTGCCATTTCAACATCGCCCGGGGCGTTTGAACCGTGCTGCCCATTGTCATAATGCCCCATATGGGTAGCTGCAATAATCACGTCCGGCTTCTCTTTCGCGCGCAGCTGATCAATCACGGTTTTCGCTTCAGCCGCCGGCTTGCGAAACTCAATGTCGTTAAAATAGGCGGGATTGCCAATTTTTGCCGTATCATCAGTGGTTAAGCCAATAACCGCAATTTTCAACCCGGACCGCTTAAACAATGCCCACGGTTGAAACAGTCGTTTCCCGGTGCTTTTCTGGTAAATGTTGGCAGAAAGTAAGGGGAATTTCGCCCACTTTTGCTGCTGGCGTAATACCGAAAGCGGATTATCAAATTCGTGGTTACCTATTGCCATCGCATCGTACCTACCAGGTTCATGCCGCGAAAATCAGGCTCTGCATCCTGCAAATCCGATTCGGGAACGCCGGTATTGATATCACCGCCAGAAAGGATCAGTACCGAACCTCCATGCGCCTGTACCTCATAACGTATTTTATCCATCATGGTTTTTTGCGCTGCCAGACCATATTCGTCATGTTCATTTTGCCAGAAGCGACCATGATGATCGTTGGTATGCAGTACGGTGAATTTATAGGTACGATCTTTTATCCAGGCCTCTGCCGAAAATGGCGCCGCTGCCAACGCGATAATCAGGGCTGCCCGCATAGCTTGTTTAACCCGTTTCAATAGCGATCTCCTGGTTACTTCACCTTAAAAACGGTGATTTCACGGTGACGGTGACATCTTAGCCAGCGCAAAGTATGCAATAGTTTACCTGATATAAGTCATCACACTGCTTTACACGACCGTCTTATGCCTTCCTTAAAGCCTTTTCGGTTTTATCTGCCGCCATAAACCTCATAAAAACGAGGATACTTGCAACAATCTGTAAGTAACCATCATATTATCCTTTAACAGACAAATAAGGCAGCTTTTACTATGATAAGCTGCGGATTAATGGGAGTAATTGCTTGGTATATTGCCTGCAATGAATTTTTTATTTTGTGTAAATCCAATTAGCTAGCTGAACTAAGCTGGGAAAATCAGCCTCATGATAGCGTTTCACAAACGCATCAGATTAATTTTAGTCAGACATCGAAATTAACAAGCGCCGAAAATCGTTTTGCCATAAACTAAAAACTTACAAGCGGATACGTTTGCACACAAAAGGAGGCAGGAATGCATCATACAACCCCCCTGATTACCACCATAGTGGGAGGTTTGGTTCTTGCCTTTTTATTCGGCATGCTGGCAAACCGGCTGCGTATTTCCCCGCTGGTGGGCTATCTGCTGGCTGGGGTGCTGGCCGGCCCGTTTACGCCTGGGTTTGTCGCCGATACCAACCTGGCACCGGAACTGGCTGAGCTGGGGGTTATCCTGCTGATGTTTGGTGTCGGCCTGCATTTTTCGATGAAAGATCTGATGGCAGTAAAGTCAATTGCCATTCCCGGGGCTATATTGCAAATTGCTGTGGCAACCCTGCTGGGACTGGGGTTAGCAACCTTGCTGCACTGGCCGGTAATGACCGGCGTGGTATTTGGCTTGTGTCTTTCCACCGCCAGCACCGTGGTGTTGTTACGCGCACTGGAAGAACGCCAGCTGATTGACAGTCAGCGTGGTCAGATAGCCATCGGCTGGCTGATTGTGGAAGATCTGGTGATGGTGCTGACACTGGTATTGTTGCCTGCCATTGCCGGCATGTTTGAAGCAGGAAACGCCAGTTTCAGCCAGCTGCTGTTAGACCTTCTGATAACAATAGGTAAAGTGGCCGCCTTTATGTTACTGATGATGGTGGTAGGCCGCCGGCTGATACCGTGGATCCTGGCGCGCAGTGCCGCCACCGGTTCACGCGAGCTTTTTACCCTTGCGGTACTGGCACTGGCGCTCGGTATCGCGTTTGGTGCCGTTGAGTTTTTCGATGTTTCTTTCGCCCTCGGCGCTTTCTTTGCCGGTATGGTACTTAACGAATCAGAGCTTAGCCATCGTGCCGCACACGATACCCTGCCGTTACGCGATGCCTTTGCCGTGTTGTTTTTCGTTTCTGTCGGCATGCTGTTTGATCCCATGGTATTGCTTACCCATCCGCTGGCCGTTGCCGGGACGCTGGCTATTATTGTGCTGGGGAAATCGCTGGCCGCGTTGCTGTTGGTCATCCTGTTTGGCCATTCAAAGCGTACCGCGCTGACCATCGCCGTCAGTCTTGCACAAATTGGCGAGTTCGCGTTTATTCTTGCCGGTCTGGGTATTTCACTGAATCTGATGCAGAGCGAAGGACGTAATCTGGTACTGGCAGGCGCGATTCTCTCTATTATGCTCAACCCGATTCTGTTCGCCTTGCTGGGGCGCTGGCTGGATAAAAACGAAACCATGGAAGAACAAACGCTGGAAGAAGCCGCCGAGGAAGATAACCAGATTCCTATTGATATCTGCGATCACGCGCTGATTGTCGGTTATGGCCGCGTGGGTAGCCTGTTAAGCCAGCGTTTGATGGAAGCGGGAATACCGCTGGTGGTGGTGGAAAATAGCCGGCCACGCGTCGAAGCATTACGCGAAAAAGGCATGCTGGCAGTGCTCGGCAACGCGGCGCGGGACGACATTATGGACGTGGCACGACTCGACTGCGCTCGCTGGCTGTTGCTGACCATACCCAATGGCTATGAGGCCGGAGAAATTATCAGCGCGGCACGGGCAAAACGACCAACAATTGAGATTATCGCCCGCGCTCACTACGATGATGAGGTCGAATATATTCTTGAACACGGAGCGAATCGCGTGGTGATGGGCGAGCGTGAAATTGCCAGCAGCATGCTAACTATGACGCTGGAAAAACAGCAGACAGCCCAAGGCTGCCCGCCATAATCAGTCAGCAGCTAGCGCTCCCAGTAAGCTTCCTCCAGACTATCTTCGCGCTCCGGCAGGCCTCGTGTCAGACGAGGCGAATGCTGATTGAGCACCTGATAACTGACACGATTGGCATATTTACACAACTGCGCCAGTGAGGAATACGTCAGGCAACGCCGGCTATGTTTACTGGAATTCGGTACGTTCTGGCGATGATAATCATTGGCAGTGATATCATGCAACAGCGCCGCCAGCGCACCATCACCGGCACCGTTGGTATTCATGATCTTTTCCGGGCCGCCCATATAAGGGGCAATATGCGAATAGATACGTAGCGGATGCTGGCAGTCCTGGCGGCGCTGGGCGCGGCTAAACTCATACTGATTAAATTCAGGAATCACCCCGGGCAGTAACGGATGGTTGGTTTTACGTTTCGCTGCCTCTTCGGTATAACCGGCCATAAAAAGCCCCGAAGGCCCGGCAGTACAAAGTGCCAGGTCAACCCACTCGAGAACCTTATCACAAGCCTGCAAGGGGTCACTGATACCGGTCAGGGCTTCGGCTTCTTCTTCATTCATCGCCACAACCGCAACATGATCGCGCAGAAAATCACGCCAGAAAGTTGGATTATCGGCAATCACATATTTTGTGCCCAGCGTCAGCACTACCGGTACATCATGCTGATGGGCATATTCAATGGCCTGCATTGTGGCAGCAGGCATCGGTTCGCCAGGTTTACAGCGCACCAGATAAGAGGTCAGTACCAGCGCGGATGCGCCCTTAATCACCGCTTCAGGAATATTCTCCGGGCGCAGCTGATTCATCATCCCCGGACTGATGGCAAAGGTTCGTTCACCATTGTCGCCAATCAGGGTAAAACAGCGGCCAATAGGCCCCTCCACCCCTTGCAGATAATTAAGGTCAGTACGGCTGGACGTATTACAGAGATAACGATAGGCATAGCCGCCAATCTGTATATTGCGGCACATGGTGCCAAGCAAAACCGATCGGTCATCAGCCAGCACCGAATAATTATGCAGCGTATTGCCAATCGTGCCGCCGGCAAACTGATGGGTGATAAGATTATGACGCATCAGCTCGGCATACAGCGCCTCAGCGACCTTATCCTCAATCACCAGCGAGTGGCCCCGGCTCAGGCCGTAGCGGGTGATAAATTCATCATCCACCTTTGCTTCAATATCCACCAGCGTCTGATCGATGCCGGTCACCCAGCTGCTGCCGGTTTCAGTTTCAGGCTGAACCGGCTGGATCAGCGGGTCGCGGGCGTTGACAGGAAAATAGTGTTTGGATTTGCGCTTGCCGGGAAATTTCATCTTTTATCGACTGAAGGTAAAACAGGCTGGCGATAATAGCACATCACAAGCCACGGATCTTCGGCGCCGGCGGGCAGGTTCAGCAGCCCGCCAGCTTAAGCCAGGGACTTACCAGACCGGCCATCATTGCGATATGTTCCGCGTCATCATTAAGCGCCGGAATATAATCAAAGCGCGTCCCCCCGGCTTCAAGGAAAAAGTCACGGTTCTGTTCGCTGATCTCTTCAAGGGTTTCCAGGCAGTCGGCAGAAAATCCCGGACTGATAACCTGAACATGTCTGACCCCTTGTGCCGGCAGCTGGCGCATAGTCTCATCAGTATAAGGCGTCAGCCAGGGCTCCCGGCCGAAACGCGACTGGAAGGTCAGAATGGCTTCGCTTTCATTCAGCCCCAATGCCGCAGTCAGTGCCTGAAATGTCGCCCGGCAGCGCAGCGGATAATCATCCCCTTCATCGGCAAAGCGTTGCGGGATGCCGTGAAAAGACATCACCAGTAAATCGGGTTTGCCATTGCGTGCAAATGCACGCAATACGGAGGCTTTCAGCGCGGCAATATAGCCAGGATCGGTGGCATAATCGCGGATAAAATGCACTTCCGGTAGCGAGCGATACCCGGCAAAGACCCGCGTGACACAATCCCAGACCGCAGCAACGGTTGAACAGGAAAACTGCGGATACAGCGGCAGAATAATCAGTCGCGTCACCCCTTGCGCCATCAGACTATCCAGTGCCGATTTCATACTGGGATTGCCGTAGTTCATGCCCAGGGCCACCGGTAGCTGCAACCGGGCTTCCAGTGCGGCACGCTGCCGCTGGCTCCATACCATTAGCGGCGAGCCTTCCGCCATCCAGACCGACGCATATAATTTTGCAACCCGCGGTGAGCGCAGTGGCAAAATTGCGCCGTTCAGAATTGGCCACCACAGCCAGCGCGGCGTATCCACCACCCGCCTGTCGCTGAGAAATTCTTTCAGATAGCGTTTAACCGCAGCGGAAGTCGGCGCATCCGGCGTTCCCAGATTAGCCAGCAGGATACCTGCTTTTTCATGGCGCATGATTATTCCTTACTCAGCCGGGGGCAACATCGTCCTGTCGTGACAGATGTACATCAGAATCAGCAGTATATTGTAGCGAAAAACAGCGTGGGTAAAACCGATTATTGTGACAGGAGGGCCGGAAAGAAACCCGGCCCTGAAACAGCCTTAGCCGAGGATGGTAGTCAGTTCAGCACTGACATCTTTCACCGGCCGGGTACCATCAATTTTGTGGTAAGCGGTCTTGCCCTCGGCAGCGAGGGCGCCATAATAGGTGATTAATAGCGCCGTCAGCTGATGATATTCAACCAGACGTTTACGTACCGTTGCTTCTTCATCATCTTTACGGATGGTCAGCGCTTCGCCGGTCACGTCGTCTTTCCCTTCAACTTTCGGCGGATTAAACCTGATGTGATAAACACGACCGGAAGGTGCATGTACCCGACGACCGACAATACGTTCCACAATCAGCTCGTCCGGGACAGCAAACTCAAGCACGTAATCAACATGAATACCGGCTTCTTTCATCGCATCAGCCTGGGGGATGGTGCGCGGAAAACCATCCAGCAAAAAACCTTTGCGACAGTCATCCTGAGCAATACGTTCCTTGACCAGCGCAATCACCAGTTCATCGGTGACCAGCTTACCTGCGTCCATCAGTGCTTTAGCCTGCTGACCGAGCGTTGACCCCGCTTTAACAGCAGCGCGCAACATGTCACCGGTGGATATTTGCGGAATGCCGTATTTCTCCATGATGAAATGCGCCTGAGTCCCCTTACCTGCGCCCGGTGCACCGAGCAGAATAATACGCATTGCGTAAATCCCCTTACGAATTGCTTAATAAATCAAACCTGAAGATGATGAACATATCATTAAGGCACCCGCCCGACAAGGAAGCGCTGGCGTCGTAGCCGCGCTATTGAGCCACGCCGATGATCGCTGACAGACGGAACAAGCAGACAACCGCCGGTGTTATCGTAATTTTGCTGGCGGACATCGGCGATGGCTTTAACAATAAAGGCAAGCTGCCAGCCCTTACCGCTGACGTATCGCCAGCGCTAGCAGGCAGCGCGCTACTATCCGCGTAAAGCCGCCAGGGTTACTGACGCTGACGCCACAGCCGGGAGAGCTGTTGCTGGATCCTGTCAGTCATATCGACGGTTTTACGCCCGTCACCACCTACCCGATAGGACAAACGGAGGGTGTGCGATTGCGGAAAATAGCTGGCGCCGGCGATTTTCACCTGCTGTTGAAGCTCTTCGCTTAGCGGTGGAACTTCAAAACAGCTAAATGGCAGGTTTGGATCGCTGATAGAAGTGAAGGTCATGCCGCCAATATTAAGCATTTTGACCGGTTTAACCTGAGCGACGTTATACGGTTTCCATTCATCACTGTGGATATATGCAAGCGCCTCTTTCAGCGGTTTGTCTGCTGATGTTGACGCTTCAAACAGGCGCAGCTCGCTGCGCAATAACGTGCTGAAATGCGCCGGACGCAGGGCAATGATAGCCAGTCCGGCCGCCAGTGATGCGTGTTCATGCAACGGGGCAACAAACACCGAACTGTCACGAATTAATTCACCGTGCAGATTGGTGGCAAAACTGTGTGATGCATCAACCACTCCCTTACCCCTGCTGTCTTTCAGGCTGTGCACTTCTCCGGTACAGGGATCGACATGGGTAATAATGCGTACGCTACCCGGACCAGTAATATGTCCCGGTGCGTTAAACAAGGCGCTTGCCGGCTGGAAATGGGCATGTTTCGCCAGACACAAGGTGGTTTCCTGCTTATGAAATAAATGCGACAGAATAACCAATCCGACACGTACCGACTGCACAAAGAAGATATCGTAGTCATCCAGCTTATAAATACGTGACAACGCGTCACGAAGTTCGTCTCTCAACATAAGTGCTCGCTTATAAAATTGATCGCCATGAAACCCCTCAAGCCGGAATGACAATACCGCAATGTCTTTCAATTGGCTCACTCATGCAGATAGCGCAGTGTCATGACAATTTCGCGAAAAAATTAACTCTGGCACGATGGTACAGTGAAGCTGACATCCGGTTCTCACGTAATTTCCTTATCTTCTGTGCCAGTAACCAACAAGGTTACTACTAATGGTAATAATGGACTTTTACAATACTGGCAAGACAAAGTCACTTTGCCAGGTAAAAAAATTGCCTGAAAGCAAAGCTGACCGCTTAAAAACCGGCCAAAAACGCAATGCCAGTGATTGCCAGTCCGACTGGCTGACCTGCCATCATAGCCGGTAATAACACAATGGTTTCTCTACCGTATTTTAAGTCGAATCGTCGGTGAAAATAGCAGCCGTTACGGCCTTGTACGGGGTTTATTGGTTTTGCGCAGCGCGGGCAGCTTGAGGCAGGTGACGGAATGACAGCGGGACGGCAACCGTATTGAGGCGCGCGGCAGATGCCTCATTCACATCAGGCGGGGATTGATGGCCAGGCGTCAGCCAGCAATCTGACTGAACATCCTGGCCATCACAGAGCTTGCCGGTTATGCCAGCAACAGCTGGTTCATCCGCCGGATAAACTGGTTAGGATCTTCCAGCGTACCGCGCTCAGCAAACAGCGCCTGATCCAACAGCAGGTCGATCCACTCGGCGAAACGCGTTTCGTCCTGGGTATCGGCAATGCGTTTCACCAGAGCATGTTCCGGGTTAATTTCAAAAATGTACTTCACTTCCGGCGCCGCCTGGCCTGCGGCAGCAAACAGCTTCGCCATCTGCGTACTGATTTCATTGGCATCCGTAGTGACAACGGCCGGTGTATCGGTCAGACGATGGGTCAGACGCACCTCTTTAACCCGCTCTGCCAGCAAGGTTTTCACCCGCTCAACAAATGGCTCCAGCGCTTTTTCCGCTTCTTTTTGCGTCTCGCTGCTTTCTTCGTCCGCCAGCTTACTGAGCGACTCATCCGCTTTGCTGACCGACTGGAACGCTTTACCGTCAAATTCCGTCAGATAGCTCATCATCCATTCATCAATGCGATCGGAAAGCAGCAGAACCTCAATCCCTTTTTTGCGGAACAGTTCCAGATGCGGGCTGCTTTTCGCCGCCGCATAGCTGTCGGCGGTAATAAAGTAAATTTTCTCCTGCCCTTCCACCATGCGGCTGACATAGTCTTGCAAAGAAACGGTCTGCGCCGCGCCATCACTGCTGGTCGAAGCAAAGCGCAGCAGTCTGGCAATCGCCTCCGCGTTGGCCGAATCTTCCGCCGGTCCTTCTTTCAGTACCAGACCAAACTGCTGCCAGAAAGTCTGATACTTTTCATTGTCCTCTTTTGCCACTTTTTCCAGCATTTGCAGGACGCGTCGGGTCAGAGAACCACGCAAATTTTGCGTCAGCCGGCTGTCCTGTAACAGCTCGCGTGACACGTTCAGCGGCAGATCGCTGGAGTCAATTAATCCACGGACAAAACGCAGGTAATTCGGCATAAAGACTTCTGCGTCATCCATAATAAATACGCGCTGTACGTAAAGTTTCAGTCCGTGTTTATGCTCGCGGTTCCACATATCCCAGGGCGCCTGGGCGGGAATATAGAGCAGGCTGGTATATTCCTGTTTACCTTCAACCCGGTTGTGACTCCAGACCAGCGGATCACTGAAATCATGGGCAATGTGTTTATAAAACTCTTTATATTCGTCATCGCTGATGTCAGATTTGTTGCGCGTCCACAGCGCCTGAGCCTTGTTAATCTTCTCCCAGCTGGTGGTTTCGCTCTCTTCATCCTGTTGCTCAATTTCCACCGGCAAAGCGATATGGTCAGAGTATTTGCTGATGATGTTGCGCACGCGCCAGCTGTCGAGGAATTCATCTTCACCTTCACGCAGATGCAGAGTAATTTCCGTACCACGATCGGCCTTGGTAATATCGGCCAGAGTGTATTCGCCCTCACCGGCTGATTCCCAGAAGACTCCGGCGTCAGCGCTGGCACCGGCGGCACGGGTTCTGACTGTCACCTTATCGGCTACGATAAACGCAGAGTAAAAACCAACGCCAAACTGACCGATCAGCTGGCTGTCTTTCGCCTGATCTGAGCCAAGAGACTCAAGAAAAGCTTTTGTACCAGATTTAGCAATGGTGCCGAGGTTTTCAATGACTTCCTCACGACTCATCCCGATACCGTTATCGCTCAGAGTCAGAGTACGTTTCTCTTTATCCACCGACACCCGCACCCGCAAATCGCCATCACCTTCATACAGTTCGGCGCTGGAAAGTGCCCGGAAACGCAGCTTATCGGCAGCATCTGAGGCATTAGAGATGAGTTCACGCAGGAATATTTCTTTATTTGAATACAGAGAGTGGATCATCAGATGTAAAAGTTGCTTTACCTCTGACTGGAAGCCACGGGTCTCTTGTCCTTTCATGGTCATTGTTACCTCAACTAAAATCAGGTTATTACAAACGTTGAGGTTACAGATGGGGTTAGAGAGAAAATTTTCAAGGGGGTCAGGTAAACATGCCCCCCGACTGCTCAGAACTTCATCTTCTGACGACCGGCCAGCGAGTGAGAAAGCGTGGTTCCGTCAACCATTTCCAGCTCGCCCCCGACCGGTACACCGTGAGCAATACGACTGGCATCCACACCGTACTGACTGCACAATCCGGCAATATAGTTAGCGGTCGCCTCACCTTCAACCGTCGGGTTTGTCGCCAGGATAACTTCGGACAACGTTTCCTGTGCCAGCCGCTGTTCAAGGCGATCGAGGCCAATATCATCCGGCCCGATACCGTCCAGCGGTGACAGATGTCCCATCAGCACAAAGTAACGTCCGGCAAACTGGCCGGTTTGTTCGATAGCATGAATATCTGCCGGACTTTCCACTACGCAGATCTGGCCATTATGCTGACGACGGGGATTGGCGCAGATTGCGCAAACGTCCTGTTCGGTAAACGTGCGGCAATCAGCACAGTGGCCAATCTCCGACATCGCCCGCGTCAGCGCCTGCGCCAGCCGCATGCCACCGCTACGATCGCGTTGCAACAGCTGAAACGCCATGCGCTGTGCCGATTTGGGTCCGACACCCGGCAGACAACGCAGCGCCTCCATCAGTGATTCAAGAAGCGGGCTGGTTTGCATCAGAATGGCATCTTAAAGCCCGGCGGCAGCTGCATACCGGAGGAAACAGAAGCCATTTTCTCTTTTTGCGCTTCATCAATACGCCGTGCTGCATCGTTAAAAGCCGCCGCCACCAGGTCTTCCAGCATATCTTTATCATCTTCCAGCAGGCTGGGATCAATCTCCACCCGGCGGCAATTATGTGCGCCATTAATCGTGACTTTCACCAGACCAGCACCGGATTCGCCGGTCACTTCCAGTGCGGCGATCTCTTCCTGAACTTTGGCCATTTTATCCTGCATCTGTTGGGCCTGCTTCATCAGGTTGCCCAGACCGCCTTTACCACCAAACATAGTTTTCTCTCTCAGATCAGACCGCATCACAGTATGCGCGCGGCTCGTTATACGGGGCGAATACTCTCATCATCAACGTCGGCGTCAAAAAGACGGCAAAGAGTCTGAATATGGTTATCCGCACGAATCGACTGACGCGCCTGCGTCAGCTTTTCTTCATAAATTGTCTGACGCCGCTCCAGCGGCGTTTTCTGCGCTGGATTATCATCTGACACAATCTTCAGTTCAAGAGGACAACCGGCATGCTGACTGAGCGCCTCACTCAGCGTTTGCTGTGCCGCAGCAGAATTAAGGTGACGCTGGCTGCTGCGAAGATGCAGGCACACCTCACCCGCCGACTCTTCTTTCCAGGCGTTCAGCGCCAGCTGCTCTACCAGCTTTGGCAGGTTAAGCTGAGCAATCAGCCGCGCCCAGTCATCACGCTGCTGAGCCTCCTGCGCCAGCTGAACGGTCAGCTCCGGGGTTTTTTCATGCTCAAGGGCAGTACGCAAAGCTTTCGGTGTCGTCACCGCTTCTGGCGTTACCTGCGGTTTCGCCTGGGCCTTCCAGCGATATGCTTCTTTTTTTGCTGGCGCTGCTGCCGCCTCCTTCACCCCTGACTGGCGTTTCTGTCCCCGTTCAGTCGCGGCCGCCAACCGTGCCAGTACCGGACTCACCGGCTGCGAACTTTGCGCCGCCGGCTCACTCTTTTTTACTTTATTTTCTCCCCGCTGCTGTAACTGGCGTCGGGCTTTCAGGAGCTGGCTGGTGCTGTCAGGCAGTTCAGCTGCCACATCTGGAGCAGAAGGGGCATCAACCGCTGGCGCTGGCGCAGGTACAGCAACGGTTGGCTCAGCGGTAGCCACCGGCTGTGGCTTTGCCTGCGGGGTCATCAGCGGCCGTGCCGCCGCCGGTTCGGTAATGGTCTGCGAAGGATGGAATGCCAGCGCACGCAGCAGCGTCATTTCCACACCCATTCGCGGGTCTGGCGCATAGGCTAGCTCTTTACGCCCCACCAGCAATGTCTGATAATAAAGTTGCAATTCGGCGGGTGGCAGCGTTCGCGCCAGTTCACTCAGCCGCGCGTCATTCGGAGATTCATCACTCTGCCCACCGGGCAAAAGCTGGGTCATCGCAATGCGATGAAACAATGCCAGCATGTCGACCAGTAAAGCATCCCAGGTCACTCCGCGGCTGGCAGCGGCTGACAGCTGTGACATCATGGCCTGGCCATCCGCGTTTACCAGCGCCTCAATCAACGCCAGCGGCTGTTCGTCATCCAGCGTCCCCAGCATGACACTGACCGTTTGTGTGCTAATGGTCCCCTGTCCCATCGCAATAGCCTGATCGGTCAGACTCAGTGCGTCGCGCATACTGCCATCAGCCGCGCGGGCCAGCAGTTGCAATGCTCGGGGTTCAACGCTGATTTTCTCCTGGTCCAGCACATGTACCAGCTGCTGGCGAATTTGTTCCGGTTCCAGCGCCTTCAGATGAAATTGCAAACAGCGTGAGAGAATAGTCACCGGCAGTTTTTGCGGGTCGGTGGTGGCCAGTAAAAATTTTACGTGCGCCGGCGGCTCTTCCAGCGTTTTTAGCAGCGCATTGAAGCTATGACGCGAAAGCATATGCACTTCGTCTATCAGATAAACTTTGAAGCGGCCGCGCGCCGGCGCATACTGTACGTTATCCAGTAAGTCGCGAGTGTCTTCTACTTTGGTGCGTGAAGCGGCATCAATCTCGATAAGATCAACAAAGCGGCCCTGCTCAATTTCGCGACAGTTATCACACTGCCCGCACGGCGTCGCGGTAATACCGCTTTCGCAGTTCAGCCCTTTCGCCAGCAGGCGGGCAATAGTGGTTTTACCGACGCCACGCGTGCCGGAAAACAGCCAGGCATGGTGAATGCGACCCAGCGACAGGCCATTAGCCAGCGCGGTCAGCACATGTTGCTGTCCGACGACTTCGGAAAACGCTTGTGGTCGCCACTTGCGGGCAAGTACCTGATAGCTCATGAGTTTGTGGGGGATATTGAGTTTACCGGTAGGTAATGCTAACACAGCCCCGCCCTGACAGCGAGGCTGTTATCCTGGCTCAATGTCCAGGAAAATTGACCAGGCTGTAGCTCTCGACGCCAATGGCTTTCAGCCGGCTTTCACCGCTCAGGTCGAAAAGATTAATCACGAACGCAGCATCATGCACCTCACCACCCGCCCGGCGAATCAGTTTTACCGTGGCTTCAATAGTGCCGCCAGTGGCCAGCAGATCGTCAATAACCAGCACCCGGTCAGTGGCCTGAATAGCGTCTTCATGTAACTCCAGTGCATCGCGACCGTATTCCAGTTCATAACTTTCGCTCAGCGTCTTACGTGGCAGTTTTCCAGGTTTACGCACCGGAACAAAGCCGACACCCAGCCCCAGCGCCACCGGAGCACCAAACAGAAATCCCCGCGCTTCGGTTCCCACGACTTTAGTGATGCCTTTATTACGGTAACGCGCCACCAGCAATTCAACGCTAAGTGCAAAGGCTTTCGGATCTTCCAGCAGGCTGGTGACATCACGAAACAGGATGCCCGGTTTGGGATAATCGGCAATGCTTTTAATGCTATTTTCGAGATACTTAATCTGCTCAGCAGTAGCAGTCATAATAATACGCCTGGTAAAAACCGAATCTGACTCGCGTCGCTTTCGTCTCCGCCGTGAAATCAAAGACGGCGCCCCGTCTGTTTGAGCCGGGAGAAGCCACGCACGAAAACCTCTAAATCTATGCAAAACACCGGCTAATTGCAACCGGATAACAGCCACCAGACTTGATCTTTATCGTGTTTTATTACCGTTAGCCGCAGTATAAATCAACACAGCAGACGCTCGATACTTTGCAGCCTGCTGGTCGATCAGCATAAAATAGTTCTTTGTCGCGCGTAGCTGTTATGCTCACTGTCAGTCTTCCGCTCATTCACAGGAAACATTATGAAAAGTGCCCGGCTGCTGACGCAGCTACAGGCCCGGCTGACGGAACTGGCAGAACGGCTGACACCTGTTGCACAGCAACGCAGTGCCCGGGCGCGTTTTGACAATCAGTTATTTCACAACCAGAGTGTCAGATTAGCAGACTGCTTGCAGGAAGCCGATCGCAATATGGCGCAGCTGCGTCAGGCGGTGACGCACCAACGCAGTGAACAGGTAGCCTGGTATGCCGAGCGTCTGGTGTTACAAATCACCGCCCTTGAACGCGAGCTGGCCACCCAGACGTTGCGCAAAACAGAACCTGCACAAGCCGACACGGGTAAAACGCTTTATGAGAAACTGGCTGAACATCAGGAATATGAACGACGCCTGCAAAGTATGATTGCCGATCGGGAAAGACAGCTGGAATCCGGCGTTCAGCCCAATGCTCCGCTGGTTCAGCGAGAAATTGCTGCACTGGAAGGGCGCTTACAACGCTGTCGCCAGGCGTTAAAAAACATTGAGCGCCGCATTGAGTCTCGCGAAAGCCATGATTAGTGACGCAGAAAGCGTGCGCCCCGCAGCGGTTAGCAACCGCAATAACTGTTCTATCAGGAGGAGTCATGACGCTGGAAAATGCGCCGCCTGAACTCAAACTGGCGGTGGATTTAATTATGATTTTAGAAGAGAACCAGATTGATAGCCAGACGGTGCTTGCCGCGCTGGAAATAGTCAAACGCGATTATCAGAAAAAGCTGCTACCAGGTCAGGACACGCTAACAGAAGAGTGAGACAAGCCAGGGCTGTACTGCAGGGTGTCAATCAGGGTGGAAACCAGCTGTGATGCTTCCTGTGCAAGGTTAAAACTCTCTGGCATAAACAGCCAGTTTTCCATCAGACCGGTCATATAGGCGCGAATAATAATTGCTGCCTGGCGGGTCATCAGTGCTGGCGGCAGCTGTCCTGCAGCAATACACTCACGTAATACATCTTCAATTTTCTCGTAACATTCCAGGTAGAGATTCTGTTGCATAAGTTGTAACGTTTTCATTTCGCCGACAAATTCGCATTTATGGAAAATAATTTCCGAAAGCGATCGCCGGCGCGCATCACAAGCCGTTGCCTGAAGCACATAAACCAGCATTTCCCGCAGAATAGACAGTGGATCTGCCGGATATTTTAATCGATACTCATGTTCTAAGTCTTCAAGACCGGATTCAGATTGCGCCAGAATTTCATTTAATAAATCCGTTTTATTTTTGAAGTGCCAGTAAATAGCGCCACGCGTTACACCTGCCGCTTTAGCAATATCGGCAAGTGATGTGGCAGAAACGCCGAATGCGGAAAAACGACCAATCGCGGCATCTATAATTTGATTTTTTGTAACAAGTGCTTGTTCTTTGGTTTTTCGTGCCATACAGAAGGTCTTTACAAGCGGGCTGATTTACATACATTTGCGAATGTTTGTATCATAGCACGACAATAACTTGAACGCAGCAATGGGTTTTACGGTTTCTCGCGCCCATTGAACGAAATATTCGATATTGGACATTCGAGGTTTATTTATGAATAAAAGCAGAAGGATTTCGCCTCTGGCGGTCGTTCTGATGCTCTCTGGCGGCCTTGTGCTGACAGGTTGCGATAACAAAAATGGTCAGCAGGCCAACCAGCAACAGGCGCCGGAAGTGGGCGTTGTCACGCTAAAAAGCACGCCAATGACCATTACTACTGACCTTCCTGGTCGCACCTCACCGTTCCGTATAGCCGAAGTTCGCCCTCAGGTTTCCGGCATTATTCTTAAGCGTAATTTTGTTGAAGGTAGCGAAATTAAGGCCGGCGAGTCACTCTATCAGATAGATCCGGCGCCCTATCAGGCTGCGTATGACAGTGCAAAAGGCGAACTGGCGCAGGCGCAGGCAAATGCCAAAGTCGCGGCAATGACCCTTAACCGTTACAAGTCACTGGTCAAAACCAAATACCTCAGCCAGCAGGATTATGACACTGCGGTCGGTAATTCGGCCCAGACTGCCGCCGCAGTAAAAACTGCGGCAGCTTCCGTTGAAACTGCCCGGATCAATCTGGCCTATACCAAAGTCACTTCGCCTATCAGCGGCCGTATCGGTAAATCAACGGTAACGGAAGGTGCGCTGGTGAGCAGCGGCCAGACCACCGCTCTGGCGACGGTACAGCAGCTAAATCCAATATATGTTGACGTCACGCAGCCCAGCGAAGATTTTCAGCGTCTGCGTAACGAGTTACAACAAGGAAAGCTCAAGCAGGTTGCCGGTAAAGCACAGGTAAGATTGATTAGTCAGGACGGTACCTTGTATTCACAAACCGGGACGCTGGAATTCTCCGATGTCACGGTCGACCAAACCACCGGATCCATTACGCTACGCGCTATTTTCCCCAATCCTGACGGCAGTCTGCTACCGGGCATGTTTGTCCGCGCTCGTCTGGAAGAAGGGACTAATCCGGACGCGCTCCTGGTGCCCCAACAGGCCGTCACTCGCACCCCAGCCGGCCAGGCCACAACCCTGGTTGTCGGTGCCGACAACAAAGTTGAACTACGCACAATTGATGCACCGCAGGCTATTGGCGACAAATGGCTGGTGACCGACGGGCTTAAATCAGGCGATCGCGTTATTGTGACCGGATTGCAACGCGTGAAGCCAGGTGTGCCTGTTACGCCCCAGGAAGTCAACGACCAGAATGCGAAAAACCAGAGCACACCTTCTCAGGCTCAGTCTGAACAGAATAAATAAGCCTTAAAGGAGCCTTTGATCCATGGCTAAGTTTTTTATCGATCGCCCCATATTTGCCTGGGTTATCGCCATCATCATTATGTTGACGGGGACGCTATCGATTCTGAAACTGCCGATAGAGCAATATCCAGAAGTTGCTCCGCCGGCGGTGCAGATTCGTGCATCCTATCCTGGTGCCGACGCGAAAACACTGCAGGATTCCGTCACGCAGGTTATCGAACAGAATATGAATGGTATTGACGGACTGATGTATATGTCGTCAAACAGCGATTCTTCCGGTACGCTGCAGCTCACGTTAACCTTTGAATCCGGCACCGACCCGGATATTGCTCAGGTGCAGGTTCAGAACAAACTGCAACTGGCAATGCCGCTGTTGCCGCAGGAAGTACAGCAGCAGGGTATTCAGGTACAGAAATCATCCAGCAGCTTTCTGATGGTGGCCGGTTTTATCAATACTAACGGCACCATGAACCAGAACGACATTGCTGACTACGTTGCCGCCAATATCAAAGACCCCATCAGCCGTACGCTGGGTGTCGGTGATACCCAGATTTTCGGCGCGCAATATGCAATGCGCATCTGGTTAGATCCGCACAAGCTCAATGATTATCAGCTGACCCCGGTGGATATTATCAGTGCATTGAAAACGCAAAATACGCAAATTGCCGCCGGTCAGCTGGGGGGAACACCGCCCGCGCCTGGCCAGCAGCTTAACGCCTCTATTATTGCGCAGACACGCCTGACATCCACCGATGAGTTTGGAAAAATACTGCTGAAGGTCAACAGTGACGGCTCACGCGTCTTGTTGCGCGATGTCGCGAAGATTGAGCTGGGCGGTGAGAACTACGAGGTCATTGCCCGCTTTAACGGTCAGCCGGCTTCCGGAATCGGGATTAAACTGGCAACCGGTGCCAACGCACTCAACACGGCTGATGCAGTAAAAGCAACGCTGGCTAAGCTTGAACCCTTCTTCCCTGCCGGACTGAAGGTGGTTTACCCGTATGACACCACCCCCTTTATTAAAATCTCTATTAATGAAGTGGTGAAAACCCTTGCGGAAGCAATTCTGCTGGTGTTTTTAGTCATGTATCTGTTTTTACAAAGTTTTCGTGCGACAATCATCCCCACCATTGCCGTGCCGGTAGTGCTGCTGGGAACCTTTGCCATCATCAGCGCCTTCGGCTACTCAATCAATACTCTGACGATGTTCGGCATGGTGCTGGCCATCGGCCTGCTGGTGGATGATGCCATTGTCGTGGTTGAAAACGTCGAGCGCGTGATGTCAGAAGAGGGGCTGCCTCCGAAAGAGGCGACGCGCAAATCAATGGGACAGATCCAGGGCGCGCTGGTCGGGATAGCGCTGGTTCTTTCCGCCGTATTTATTCCAATGGCTTTCTTTGGTGGTTCAACCGGCGTCATTTATCGTCAGTTTTCCATTACCATTGTCTCAGCGATGATTCTGTCGGTTATCGTTGCGTTGATTCTGACACCCGCCCTTTGTGCCACCATCCTCAAACCGATGGAGAAAGGCAGCCATGGCAAAACCACCGGCTTTTTTGGCTGGTTTAACCGGGTTTTTGAAAAAAGCACGCATCACTACACTGACAGCGTAGGCCATATTATTCGCAGTACCGGTCGCTATTTAATCATCTATCTGCTGATTGTAGTCGGTATGGGGTATCTGTTTATTAAACTACCTTCATCTTTTCTGCCGGAAGAAGATCAGGGATTGTTACTGGCCCAGGCGCAGCTGCCTGCCGGGGCAACGCAGGAACGTACGCAGAAAGTGCTTGATCAGATGACCCAGTACTTCCTGACCAAAGAGAAAGATAACGTTAAGTCAGTCTTTACTGTTAACGGCTTCGGCTTTGCCGGACGCGGGCAAAACACCGGTATCGCCTTTATGAGTCTCAAACCCTGGGATGAGCGCACCGGCAGCGAAAATAAAGTCCCTGCCATTGCCGCCCGTGCCATGAAGGCGCTGAGCCAGATTAAAGACGCCATGGTGATTCCGTTTAACCTGCCGGCAATTATTGAGTTAGGCAACGCAACGGGTTTCGACTTTGAACTTATCGATCAGGCCAACCTCGGTCACGATAAACTAACGCAAGCACGAAATCAGTTACTCGGTATGGTTGCCCAGCATCCGGACACCCTCGTGGGTGTACGCCCCAATGGTCTGGAAAATACGCCGCAGTATAAGCTGACTATCGATCAGGAGAAGGCGCTGGCGCTGGGCGTTTCGCTAAGCGATATTAATACCACGCTCGGCACCGCCTGGGGCGGCAGCTATATCAATGACTTTATTGACCGCGGACGCGTGAAGAAAGTCTATGTAATGGGCCAGGCCCAGTATCGTATGTTACCAGGCGACGTGGACAACTGGTTTGTACGTGCCAGTAACGGGTCAATGGTACCGATTAGCGCTTTTGCCACCGGTAAGTGGATTTACGGTTCGCCCCGTCTTGAACGCTATAACGGCCTGCCTTCCATGGAAATCCTCGGCCAGCCTGCGGCAGGAAAAAGCTCCGGTGAAGCGATGGATCTGATGGAGCAGCTGGCGCGCCAGTTACCTGAAGGTATTGGCTTTGACTGGACCGGCATGTCTTATCAGGAACGCCTTTCCGGCAGCCAGGCTCCGGCGCTGATTGCCGTGTCACTGGTGGTGGTATTCCTCTGCCTGGCAGCACTGTATGAAAGCTGGTCGATTCCTTTTGCAGTTATGCTGGTGGTTCCGTTAGGGGTTATTGGCGCGCTGATTGCGACCACTCTGCGTGGACTGAGCAATGACGTTTACTTCCTCGTCGGCCTGTTAACCACAATCGGACTCTCGGCGAAAAATGCGATTCTGATCGTCGAATTTGCCAAAGATCAGATGGAAATTGAAGGAAAAGGTCTGGTGGAAGCAACGCTGGAAGCGGTACGTATGCGTTTACGCCCGATTCTGATGACTTCACTGGCCTTTATTCTTGGCGTGCTACCACTGGCCATTAGCACCGGTGCAGGTTCCGGCGCACAAAATGCGGTGGGTACCGGTGTAATGGGCGGGATGGTCACTGCAACAGTACTGGCTATCTTCTTTGTGCCAGTATTCTTCGTCGTGGTTCGCCGCCGCTTCTCACGGCATAAATCCGAGCTGGAACAAAATCACAACATCAGCCACCATCCGTAAATCAGCGGGTATCATCAACCGGGAGGCCGCCTGTCAGCGGCCTCTTTTTTTTGCTTTTTTAACCGCTGAAGGGTTGCTGCTGACGAACAAAAGCGCCATAATTATTGTTATGTTATAACATACAGGAACGATCATTATGAAAGCAGGCATTCATCCCGAATACCGCACCGTGGTGTTTCATGACACGTCGGCCGATGCATATTTCAAAGTGGGATCGACAATCAGAACCACCCGCACAATCGAACTGGATGGGGAAACTTATCCTTACGTCACGCTGGATGTCTCTTCTGCCTCGCATGTCTATTACACCGGCAAACAGAAAGACCTGACGCGTGAAGGACGTGCGGCCCGCTTTAACCAGCGCTTTGCTGGCTTTTCAGCAAAACGTCAGTAAGGATTAAATCATGCAGGTATTGAGTTCACTCCGCGCAGCTAAACAGCGGCATCAGGATTGCAAGGTAGTACGTCGTCATGGACGTGTGTATGTCATTTGCAAAAGTAACCCGCGCTTTAAAGCGGTTCAGGGAAGAAAGAAAAAACGCTGAGGGATAATCTTCAGAAGGAAGTGACGGCTGGCGAATCGTAATGCGATTCGCCTTTTTTATGGTTGAAAATTCAGGTCATTTCCGAACCGTCTGCCGACGATTTGGCATAAAAAAACGCTGACCGGCTGGCTTTTTCCGGTCAGCATACCGCCGGTATAACGGCGGCATCGTATTACTTCATGCTGGCGGCCAGCACCTTAACGTTATGCGTAAAAGCCTGAGTATAGGTTGCCGCTTCGCCGCCTTGCTTACTCAATGCTTCAGGATAAAGCTCACCACCTGGTTTCGCTCCGCTGGCAGTAGCAATTTGTTTTACCAGTCGCGGGTCAGTCTGATTTTCAATAAAATAGGTATGAATCTTTTCCTGCTTCAGCTGCTGAATAAGTTTTGCCACATCACCAGCACTGGCTTCCGCTTCGGTTGAAAAACCAACCGGTGACAGGAAAGTTACCCCATAGCGCTGGCCAAAGTAACCGAAAGCGTCATGGCTGGTCAGTACTTTGCGCTTCGCCGCCGGAATGGCTTTAAAAGTCTGCTGCGCCCAGCTGTCGAGCTTACGTAATTTTTCGATATAGGCCGCACCGTGCTGGCGGAAATAAGCGGCGTCCTCCGGATCGGCTGTCACCAGTGCATTCATGACGTTTTGCGCATAAATTACGCCGTTTTTCATGCTATTCCAGGCGTGGGGATCGGTTATCTGCTTGCCGTCTTCTTCCATCGAGCGACTGACCACCCCGCTGGATGCCACTACCACTTTTCCCTGATAACCGGAAGCGCTTATCAGGCGATCCATCCAGCCTTCCATACCTAATCCACTGACAAAAACAACATTGGCCTTTGACAACGCAATACCATCCTGTGGCGTCGGTTCGAATGTATGGGGATCGCCATCGGGGCCTACCAGGGTTTTTACCGTGACATGTTCTCCACCTACCTGCTTGACGATATCACCGAGCACAGAAAAACTGGCGACCGCATCAATATTTTTTGCCTGCACTACAGCAGTAAAACTTAACGCGGCAACGGCCAGCGCCAGGGGTAACTTTTTCATTTTGACTCCTTTGCCATGAAAACGGCAGAGCGGCGAATCAACAAACCGCCGCACGGCCCCAGTAAAATCGAAATAAAGAACAGGCCGGCCGCACTCAGTACCACCGCCGGCCCGGCCGGTAATGAAAGATAAAATGACAGTGACAGACCGATGAAGGTTGCCAGAATCGCCAGCAGCACGGCGCAGCCAATCTGCCAGCAGAGATGCTGACTCCAGAAACGGGCACTGGCTGCAGGCAGCATCATTAATCCGACAGACATCAATGTGCCTAATACCTGAAAACCAGCCACCAGATTAATCACCACCAGCAGCAGAAAAATGCCGTGCACCAGTGGCGAGCTCCAACGGTTCTGTGTCCGCAGAAAACCCGGGTCAAAAGCATCAATAACCAGCGGACGATAAATCAGCGCCATAACTATCAGCGTGGCACAGGCAATCAGGCAGACCAGTATCAATGACGGGTTGTCCACCGCCAGCAGTGAACCGAACAGCACATGCAGCAGGTCAACGCTTGAGCCTTTCAGCGAAACGAGGGTCACGCCAAGTGCCAGCGAGCCAAGATAGAAACCGGCAAAACTGGCATCTTCGCGTAAGGGTGTAAAGCGGCTGACCGCACCGGACAGTAATGCAACAGCCAGCCCGGCAATAACGCCACCAATGCCCATCGCCACCAGTGACAAACCGGAAATCAGATAACCTAAGGCAGCACCAGGTAAGACCGCATGAGATAAAGCATCTCCCACCAGGCTCATCCGCCGAAGTGAAAGAAACAGCCCGAGTGGGGTGGAACTGACAGACAATGCCAGGCAGGCCACTAATGCCCGGCGCATAAAACCAAATTCCATTAACGGCTGAATGACAGGCATTAACATGAGGTTCCCCCGCGACGAGTCACAGGCAAAGGGACCACCGTGGCCTCGCCTTTTTCCCAGCTCACCGTTTCTGCACCAATGCGTAATACCTGCATAAAATGGCGTGCTACGGTTTGCGAATCGTGCAACACCACCACCAGCGTACAACCGGCCTGATGACGTTGATGCAGCAACGACAGCAGCAGAGTAACCGTTTTCTCATCAATACCGCTAAAGGGTTCATCCAGCAACAGCAACTGTGCCTGCTGCATTAACATGCGGGCAAACAGAACCCGCTGAAGCTGGCCACCAGAAAGGGTACCAGGTTGCGCTTTCGCAAAATCGGCCATACCGACAGTCTCCAGCGCCTGCATTATTTCATTTCGCTGCTGACGCGAAACAGCACGCAGCCAGCCGGTGCGCGGCCAGCACCCCATGGCGACAATATCGAAAACCGAGATCGGAAACTGTTTTTCAATGTCGGCCTGTTGCGGCAGCCAGGCAAAACGCATTGCGGGGTTGGGACGACTGATTGAGCCACTCACCGGGGGAATGGCACCAGCAAGGGTTTTTAATAGTGTGGATTTGCCGCTGCCATTTGCACCAACCAGGGCAGTCATTGAACCGCAGGCCAGCGTGCCGTTAATCGCCGGCGTAACGGCTTTACCGCGATAGCCAACCCGAAGCTGATTAAAGGTAATCATACCTGAATGGCCCACCAGCAAATAAGCAGCAGCGCCACCACTGGCAACAATACAATAGCGCTTCGTAGCGCGGCCGACAGCGTCAGTAAACTGACCTCGGAGGGTAAAATCTGCATCACAAAACCATTAAATGTTATAACATAACATTAATAATATTATTCTCAGCGTGAAACTGGCAGCGCAAAAGTGTTTCCAGCTATTACAAACAAATGAACTAATATGAATGCAGGCAATCTGAAAGTAAAAAAACAGTAAGGACGGCGGAAAATTAGGAAAAATCAGCTATGATAAATAGACGTTTTGTCGCATTATAAAGACATCCTCACCGGCTTGTGTACCCGTCAGTTTCTGTAGCGACATTGACTGGCTCAGCGTTTAATGACAAAGAGTGGGCGCGCGATAACCGGTTATATCACTTTCAATACGTTTCAGGTTTCGGTGATGCCTCTAATTGGTTGAATCTGATGTATAATGCGGGCTTTTGAGGTTCTCTTATGGCCAGCGTTAACGTTCATTGTCCCCGTTGTCAGTCTGTTCAGGTTTACCGCCATGGTCAGAACCCTAAAGGCTATGACAGATTTCGCTGCCGTGACTGCCACCGCGTGTTTCAACTCACTTACGCTTATGAAGCCCGTAAGCCGGGTATTAAAGAACAGATCACTGAAATGGCCTTCAATGGTGCTGGGGTTCGTGATACCGCCAGAACACTGAAAATTGGCATTAACACCGTCATTCGGACTTTAAAAAACTCGCGCCAAAGCGAATAACGTCGTCACCCGTCGCCCATGCTGATGTGGCGCTTATCTGCGAACTTGATGAGCAGTGGAGTTTTGTTGGCAGTAAAGCCCGGCAGCACTGGCTTTGGTACGCATACAACACTAAAACGGGCGGTGTACTGGCCTACACTTTTGGTCCCCGAACCGATGAAACCTGCAGAGAGCTACTGGCACTGCTCACGTCATTCAACATCGGCATGATAACCAGCGACGACTGGGGGAGTTACTGCCGGGAAGTGCCAAAGGATAAGCATCTGACGGGCAAAATTTTCACCCAACGCATTGAACGTAATAACCTGACGCTCCGCACCCGCATTAAACGGTTGGCTCGTAAAACAATCTGCTTTTCGCGCTCAGTTGAGATCCACGAAAAAGTCATTGGAGCGTTTATCGAGAAACACATGTTCTACTAATTGGAGGCATCACCCGATTGTTTACAGTGAGAAACACGCATTTTATCTGATTATTATTATATATATTGGCTGGTATCTTTGAAGTACAGACACAATAATATAAGAGATGGCTCAGTGTTCCAGCCGCCCCTGCTGCATTACACTGCCGACAGCAATTTGCAATTTAACCAATAATTTTTTCGTGAATGACAACATTATTTATAATATGTATTACTGAATCTGGTCGTGGTCGAAAATAGGTGATAATTATCCATCATGGCTGGCATGGCATTAGCTACCAGGTTCTGTCAGAAGAAATATGTTAGCTAACATTGAGTTTTGCTCGTTTCCAGACTAACCACTCGCTGTATCATTGTGTTTAACGTAGCTAATTTGTTTGCTACAGAGGGGAAAATGATGGACGAATACTCACCAAAAAGGCATGATATTGCCCAGTTAAAATTCTTGTGCCAGCACCTTTATGACGAAAGTCTCACCAGTCTGGGAGACAGTCATCATGGCTGGGTAAATGATCCAACTTCAGCACTCAATATTCAACTTAATGAGCTGGTTGAACATATTGCTGCGTTTATGATGAATTATAAGATTAAGCATCAGGAAGATAGTGACTTCTCCGCCCGGGTTGATCAGTACCTGGATGATACTTTCATGCTTTTCAGCAATTACGGCATAAACGCACAAGAGCTACAAACCTGGCAAAGCTCTGCCAGTAGTCTGTTTAATATTTTTGATGAAGAGTGCCGGCAGTGGACAGCCCATGCCAGCCACACGTACCAGTAACCCATTATTTTCACTACGGTTTAAAGATGACTGAAAAAATCCTTACCAAAACAGATTACCTGATGCGCCTGCGCCGTTGTCGTTCTATTGACACACTTGAACGCGTAATTGAAAAAAATAAATACGAATTATCCGATGAAGAACTGGCCGTATTCTATTCTGCTGCCGATCATCGTCTGGCGGAACTGACAATGAATAAACTTTATGACAAAGTTCCGGTCTCTGTCTGGAAATACGTTCGCTGAAATAGATGAAAAAAGAAAAAATCACTGACATGACAGGGCATCATAGTGGTGGAGGCTCTGCCAGCTACATCCCGGCACACGCGTCATCTGCTGCGGCTGCTTCCTTCCGGACCTGACCGGGTTCACAGGTTAGCATTGCGGGAGAACCAACAGAGCCTCCATTGAGTGCCCTGTTTCCAGAGCGCAGGCATTATTAACGATGCCCCTGCCAATTGCAAGCGCAGGCCAGACAAGCGATGTTTTCTTGCGCATTTCAGGTTCGGCCCTGGTTTCATTCCCTCGCGTAAGGACAATTGCGGCTCCGGAGGCGCCACCTTGAACCAGCAGGATCATTTTTACCAACGGGTATATCAGGTGGTTGCGGCTATTCCCCGCGGTTGCGTCACCACTTACGGTGAGGTTGCGATGCTGGCGGGCTCGCCGCGCGCTGCCCGTCAGGTAGGCGGTGTTCTGAAACGGCTACCTGAAGGCAGCAAACTTCCGTGGCATCGGGTGGTTAACCGCAGTGGCAAAATTTCGCTCACCGGGCCGGATCTGCACCGACAGCGCAGGGCACTACTGGCTGAAGGTGTCGACGTTAGCGAGGACGGCAGAATTTCCCTGTCACGTTATCGCTGGCATATCTGATAATAAGGCGGCGCAGCACGCCGCCACCGGATAATTACAAATTAGTGGGTGCCGGTACCGCCGAAGAGGGGGTAACCTGAGTCGGCGAAGTCGATGGCACGGTGGTTGCTGCCCCGGCCGCAGCCGGAATAGCTACTGAAGGCACCGGAACCAGCACCAGATCCTGCCTGGTACCTCCCTGATTAATCACCGGCTGGGCGGTTTCAGTGATAAACGCCAGCTTACCTTTCACCGTAACCGCTGCGCTCAGCAGAATACGTGCTTTCGGCTGAATGTCGCCAGGGTTAAAAGGCAGTACGAAATGGAAGGGAGATTGTTTTCCTTCCGTTCTCACTACGTGCTGAGCAATGACCCTGGAAGGGGCATCAGACGCCGAAGCATCAGAAACCGTCACCGTCAGCACGGAGTCCGGAGGTAAAGCCACTTTCTGGCGGATCCAGACGTTACCGCTCACGTTAGGTTGTTTTAACACCGCCTGCTGTCCGCTCACCTGCGATCCCAGGGTCGGTGTTGCAACGTCGTTACTTTTATCTGCACAGCCAGAAATAATCACCGCCAGCGCGGCGCCACTTAATACCTGCCAGAATTTCATTGACGTCTTCTCCTTATGATCAATGTGAAACAAGGCGCCGGTAACACATCACCGGCTTGTCGCCCATTAGATTAATTCTGGCACAAGTTACTGATTTTTTCCTGATCCTCACTGGCGCCGCTTTATTCATACCAGTTAAGAAATTTCTCACCAACAAGTGATTGCGTTAGCCGCCCTGTTCTCGCAAACTGGCGTTTTGTACCGGGAGAGAATGGCTATGAGTCAGGCGCTCAGTAACTTACTTGCTCTGCTACATCTTGAAAAACTTGAAGAAGGTTTGTTTCGTGGTCAGAGCGAAGACCTGGGGCTGCGTCAGGTTTTTGGCGGACAGGTTGTTGGCCAGGCGATTTACGCCGCTAAACAGACGGTCCCCGCAGAGCGGATTATTCACTCATTTCACAGCTATTTTCTGCGGCCTGGTGACAGCCAGAAATCGATCATTTATGACGTAGAAAACCTGCGCGACGGCAAAAGCTTTAGCGCGCGTCGCGTTAGTGCAATCCAGAATGGCCAGCCCATTTTTTACATGACGGCCTCTTTTCAGCAACCGGAACAGGGTTTCGAACATCAGAAAACCATGCCCGACACGGCCGGCCCCGATGGTCTGCCCTCTGAAACTGATATCGCGCGGCAGCTGGCACATCAGCTCCCTGCTGCACTGCGTGATAAGTTGCTGGCTGAAAAGCCGTTTGAAGTGCGACCGGTGACCTTCCACAACCCATTGAAAGGACATGTTGACGAGCCGCGCCGTTATGTCTGGCTGCGTGCCAATGGCAAGATACCTGCCGATCCCCATTTCCATCAGTATCTGCTGGGTTACGTATCGGACTTTAACTTTCTGGTGGTCGCACTACAACCACACGGCAAAGGTTTCCTTGAGCCGGGCTTGCGGGTAGCCACCATCGATCATTCCATGTGGTTTCACCGGCCTTTCGATTTAAACCAATGGCTGCTTTACAGCGTGGAGAGTACGTCTGCCTCAAGCGCAAGAGGCTTTGTTCGCGGTGAATTTTATACCGAGGACGGACGGCTTGTGGCTTCCAGCGTACAGGAAGGGGTAATGCGACTCCTGCCACCCGGTAATGACAAGTAAAAATAGGGTGAGCCTTCGGCTCACCCTGTCGTTATCAGCTTAGCATTGCGTTACTGGTTATAAGCATTTTCACCATGGCTGTTAACATCCAGCCCTTCACGCTCATGATCTTCAGGGACACGCAGTCCGACGATCAGGTCTGCCACTTTAAAACCGATCAACGCTACGATGGCTGTCCAGACAATGGTCACGCCGACGCTGAACAGCTGTACCCATACCTGATGGCCCATAGTAACGCCTTCGGCGTAACCAACTCCCCCCAGAGAAGGCGAAGCAAAAACGCCGGTCAGAATACAGCCAACGATACCGCACACGCCGTGGACGCCAAAAACATCGCACGGGTCATCAACCCGTAACCAGCGTTTCAGGCTGGAAACACCCCATACGCCGGCCACACCGCCTACCAGACCAATAATCAGAGCGCCACCCACGCCTACGTAACCACAGGCAGGTGTAATAGCCACCAGACCGGCAATGGCACCGGAACACACCCCAAGCAGAGAGGGTTTACCGCGCACGGCCCACTCAGCAAATGTCCAGCTTAGCATCGCGCCGGCCGTTGCAGTAACGGTATTGAGGAACGCCAGTCCGGCAATTTCATTAGCCGCGCTGGCAGAACCCGCGTTAAAACCAAACCAGCCAACGTACAGAATGGCAGTACCAGTAAAGACCATCGGCAGATTGTGAGGTTTGAAGGCATCTTTACCAAATCCAGTGCGCTTGCCAAGCAGATAAGCACCGACCAGGCCACCCACAGCCGCATTAATGTGTACCACGGTACCGCCAGCAAAATCCATTGCGCCATCGGCAGCAAGAAAACCACCCGCCCACACCATATGCGCAATCGGCAGGTAAGCCAGCGTCAACCAGATGGCGGAAAAAATCAGCAGCGCGGAGAAACGGATTCGCTCCGCCAACGCCCCCACCACTAGCGCTACCGTAATGCAGGCAAACGACGCCTGAAAAGCGACGTGGATATATTGATAAAATGTACCCATCAATGTTGTTGGCGCGATCCCTTTCAGCATCGCCCAGCCAAAGCTACCGAAAAAAGCATTACCTTCACTGAATGCCAGTGAATAGCCGTAAAGTACCCAGAGCACACAGACCAGAGCAAAAGCAACTGACACCTGCGTCATCATTGATAAAACGTTTTTGCTGCGAATCAACCCGCCGTAAAACATCGCCACGCCGGGGATGGTCATAAACAGCACCAGCGCCGTGCAGATCATCATAAAGGCATTGTCAGCCTTATCGGCTACCGCTGGCGCCGCCGCCATCGCCAGCGAAGGCGATAAAGCAAGACTGACCAATGCGGATTTAATCATTTTTTTATTCATTTTCTCCATCCCCTTCCCATGTCACAGCCTGGTCATTACAGTGCGGCTTCATCTGTTTCACCGGTACGAATGCGGATAATCCGCTGCAATTCAGCAACAAAAATCTTGCCATCGCCAATCTTACCGGTGTAGGCAGCTTTACTGATTACATCAATAACTTCATCAAGCTGATCGTCGGCAATCGCAATATCAATTTTCACTTTGGGCAGAAAATTGACACTGTACTCCGCACCACGATACAACTCAGCATGCCCTTTCTGACGACCGAAGCCTTTAACTTCAGTTACTGTCAGCCCCTGAATACCTATTGAAGAGAGCGCTTCGCGAACGTCCTCCAGTTTGAATGGCTTAATGACTACGGTAACCAGCTTCATTTGATCCCCCAGGTATTGAATTTGGCTAAACGCCCGATCTGCTGTTTTCTAAGCAAAGGCTGTGCCATAAATGCTAAAAGTGACATTTTCCGGCATGCGCTGATAGCAAACCGGATTTCTGCCCTGAGATGACCCTGGAAAAAAAGAAAAAAAAGCGCAGAAAGCGAAAGACGCGCACCATAATAGTGCGCAATGCGATTTTTCAGTGCACAAGCGGCAGAATATGGCTCCGGGCGCTTATTTGTAGTGCAAAAGGTGGTTAAGTCTTAACCATATCGTTTACTGACAGCGCATTACCCGCCTGCTGCAACTGATACATTTGCCAGTAACGTCCCCGGCGCGCCAGCAGCGCCTGATGCTGGCCCTGCTCAACCGCCTGACCATGGTGCAGAACCATAATGGTGTCGGCGTCGACGATCGTTGAAAGACGGTGGGCAATCACCACCAGCGTAGTATGTTCACGTATCCTGTATAGTACCTGCTGAATAGCTTGCTCAGTGCCGGAATCAATATTCGCGGTTGCCTCATCGAGGATCAGGATCTGTGGCGGCTCAACCAGCACGCGAGCTAGCGCCAGCAGCTGCTTTTGCCCAACAGAGAGCGTATTACCCTGTTCGCCAAGCGGCGTGTATAACCCCTGGCTCATTGCCCTGGCCAGTCCGGCCAGCTGTACCTGCTCCAACACCTGCCAGACCTGTTCTTCACTCAAATCACGCCCCAGAGCAACGTTAGCGTAAAACGAATCGGCCAGCACTACCGGATCTTGCTGCACCATCGCAATTCCCTGACGTAACGCCCGGTGGCAATAATCTGACAACGGGCGACCGGCCAGTAAAATCTCACCTTGCTGTTGTCGGTAATAGCCCATCAGCAGACTGGCCAACGTGCTTTTACCACTGCCGGTATGCCCTACCACCGCAATAAAACTGCGCGACGGCACCCTGAGAGTAATGTGCTGCAAAACCGGATGCCCGCTGTGATAAGCAAAGCTCACATTCTCAATTCGGATCTCACCATTTTGCATCGGCTGCACGTCGGAACCATAGCGCTGGCGCGGAGCATCAATCAGCTCGAAAATCCGCTCCCCGGCGACAACCGCCTGCTGAAGTATCGATTGCTGTGTCGTTAGCTCAATCAGCGGCTCATTAAGCCGGCCCAGATAGCTGATAAAGGCATACAACACCCCCACTTCCACCGAGCCGGCTTTAGAAAAACCAAACAGCAGCATCAGTCCACATAAAATTAAGGCAGAAAACAGACTCAGCAATGGCCGCAGCAGGAAACCATCAAGGCGCAACGTTTGCATGCGGGCGAGATAGTGAAAACGGCTTGCCTGTGCCATACGTTCGCCAAATCGCGCCTGCTGACGAAACTGCTGGATAACGCTCATGCCATTGATCACTTCATTAAAACCATTATTAATATCGGCAAGATAGCTTCTTACCCGTCGCGCAATCGGGGTACTGTATCGCTGATAAATCAGCATTACCGTCATCACCAGAGGAAAAATGGTTAACGCAATCAGCGCCATACGCCAGTCAAGGCTGAACATAGCAATCAGCATTGCGCCAATCAGCGCCGCACTGCGCAATAACGTAGCAACAACGGTGACATAAAGATCCCTTACCACCTCAGTATCGTTGGTCACTCGGGATATTACCTGACCAACCGGCTGCTGATCGAAAGTGCTTAACGGCTGGCGGAGTGCCGCATCCATCACATCGCTACGCAGACGTTGCACCACGCCAACCGCTATCTGATTAAACAGCAAAGACTGGGCATAATGCAGCCGCGCCGCCAGCATTTGCAAAAGCAGATAAGCGACAAACAAGCCGGCAACCGGTGCGACAGGCATCCGATGCAATGCCACCATGCTATCGATAAAATAGCTGATTAACACGGGCCCGAGCACTTCTGCCCCGGCAGCGACCCACAGCATAATCACGGCTTTAACCAACGAAAGGCGCCAGGGCGTACTGTACCCCAGCAGACGACGTAAGGTTGGCCACAAACGAACCGTATCAGCCATGATGTGTTCTCCCATCGTCTTCGTCCAGGGCCGCTTCCAGCTGCTGATAACGGTACATTTCCCGATACCAGCCGGACTGTTGGCTCAACTGAGGGTGGGTTCCCCGCTGGCTGATCCTGCCATTTTGCAGTACCAGAATTTCATTCGACTCCGCCAGCGCAGACAAGCGATGCGCACTGATAATCAACGTCTTACCCACACCCCAGCGCCGTAGATTATGCAGAATCTGGTGCTCAGTACGACCGTCCACAGCGGATAATGCATCGTCAAGGATCAGAATCCCGGCATTAAGCAGCAGTGCACGTGCAATTGAAATCCGCTGTTTCTGGCCACCCGACAGCATCACGCCCCGTTCACCTACTTCAGTTTCATAACCTTGCGGCTGGCGCAAAATATCATCATGCACGCAGGCCAGCCGGGCTGCCTGCTCGATATCCTGCCGGCTGGCCCCCGGATACCCAAGGGCAATATTGCTGGCAACCGAATCAGAAAACAAAAAGGGCGTCTGGTTGACCACCGCCAGCCGGCTACGCCAGCTGTCCAGCCGATAATGTCGTAGCGATTCACCATGAAAGCGAATGTCACCTTGCTCAATATCGAAATGGCGCTGTATCAAATTTAACAGCGTGCTTTTCCCGCTACCGGTCGGACCACAGATTCCCAGCATCTCGCCGGGTCTGAGGCTGACATTTAGCTGATGCAAGACCGTCTGCTGACTACCAGGATAACTGAACTGACGCACGGCGATATGCAGATCGCCGTTTCCCTCCGGGATTAGACGTTCTCCATCCACCACCGTCGGCGTTTCCGCCAGCAACGCCTGAATACGGCTCCAGGCGGCACTGCCTCGCTCGACAATATTGAACATCCACGCCAGTGCCAGCATTGGCCAGATCATCAGCCCAAGATACATCACGAAGCTGGTTAGCTGCCCAAGGGTGAGTACGCCCTGCCAGACCATCCAGCTGCCGCCGGCCACTGCCAGTAAATTGGATAAACCCACCGCCAGATAAATAACCGGGTCAAAACGGGCATCAACCCGCGCTACCTGCATATTTTTTGCTCCGGTGTCGGCGGCAATCGCGGAAAACTTTGCTGACTGAAGATCTTCAAGACCGAATGCCTTGATCATGCGGATACTGGTGAGACTTTCCTGAGCCTGATCGTTCAGGGACGAAAATGCAGCCTGCGCGGTTTTAAAGCGCTGGTGTAACTGTTCACCATACCGATTAATAATCACAGCCATTACCGGCATTGGCACCAGCGCCAGCAACGTCAGCTGCCAGCTGATGGTGCTACTCATCACCAGCAAGACCATCACGCCCATCACCAGTGAATCAACCAGTGTCAGCACCCCTTCCCCGGCAGCAAATACCACCCGATCAACATCATTCGTGGCTCTGGCTATCAGGTCGCCGGTGCGATGACGCAAATAAAACGCCGGATGCTGGCGACTTAGCTGACGATAAAAATCGGATCTTAATTCCACCGCCAGCTGATAGGAGGCACCAAACAGTAAAACACGCCAGACATAGCGCAGCAGGTAGGTTATCAGTGCAGCAAGAAGCATAACAGCAACCCACATCAGCAGGGTGCTGCTGCTCATATGATGCTGGCTGATACCGTCAACAATAACACCAACCAGTTTTGGTGGCAGTAACTGGAGTAATGCGATAACGACCAGCAGGGATACCGCACCAAGATAACGACGCCACTCGCGCCGGAAAAAACCACGTAGCTGACTAAACAGTCTCACAAAAGAACCTCGATCAGCGGGGGCAACTTACCCCTGACGCGCCAGCAATGGCAGCGCAGTGGTGTATTTTATTTCCTCCATGGCAAAACTGGAAGTCACGTCAATTAGCCCGGAAACGCTATTAAGCAGCTTTTTATAGAACGCATCATAGGTTTTCATATCGGCAATTTGCACACGGAGCAGATAATCATACTCTCCTGCCATGCGATAAAATGCCATGACTTCAGGCATTATCTGCACCGCGTCAACAAACTGTTTATACCACTCCCGGCTATGGTGCTGTGTCTTAATCATCATAAACGCCGTGAGCGATAACCCGAGTTTTTCATTATTTAACAGCGCAACCTTAGCGCAGATATAGCCCTCATCCTCCAGGCGTTTAAGCCGCTTCCAGCAGGGTGTGGTAGTCAGGTGCACCTTATCGGCCAGCGTCTGAAGTGACAGCATACAGTCCTGCTGCAACAGATTAAGCAGCATCAGGTCTTTGTCATCAAGCCCATTTGTTAGCAAAATTTTCTCCTCACGCGGCATATAGCAGCATGATTATAGCAACTTTTTCTCCGGGTTATTCGCTAATCTGTTTCGGTAGATATCGACCGCAGGGAAGGAACAGTATGAGTGAAAAATTTAGACGCAATTTGCTGGTCTGCGTGCTGTTTGTAGCAGTCACCCTGACATGGGGCACCACCTGGATGGCCATGAAAATTACCGTGGCTACGGTTCCCCCTATCTTTGCTACCGGTTTACGTTTTCTCTGTGCATCACCGCTGCTGATAGCCCTGGCTCGCTATCAAAAAGCACCGCTGCTATTTCCCCCCGGACAGCGCCTGTTTCAGCTGGCCGTGATGCTGTGTTATTTTGCCATCCCCTTCACCCTGATGATTTATGGTGAGCGTTTTACCACTGCCAGTCTTGCGGCCATTATCTTTGCCACCATGCCGGCGGCCGTTCTGGCAGCATCCATGATTTTTCTTGGGGAAAAAACCAGCCTGCAGCAGCTTACCGGCCTGGTGATCAGTACCGGCACGCTTTGCGTTATTCTCTGGCACGAAACGCGTTCCAGCGGTGAGACTCTGTTACAGGGCGTAGTGGCGCTGGTGGTTGCTGTGCTGATGCATGCCACCATGTATGTACAATGTAAAAAACGCTGTGCCGGCATTTCAGTACTCAGTTATAACGCGCTACCCTGTCTTGGTGCCGGCGTGCTATTAACGCTTACCGGCCTGAGTGAATCGCCAGACTTTAGCCAGTTTGCGCCGCAGGCAATTCTGGCAATTGGCTATCTCGGTGTTATTGCAGGGGTGGGAGGGATTCTGAGTTATTTTGCTCTTCAGCAATTTGCCCGACCATTTCAGGCATCAATGGTCTTTCTGGTGTTTCCGTTGGTGGCAATCAGTATTGAAAATCAGTTAAGGGGAGCCAGTATCAGCCAGGACTCATTGCTACTGATGGTTCCTTTTTTATCCGGCATTCTGCTGACCCTGTATCGCGGCCCGGCGCGCCTCGGCCAGATAGTAAAGGCCCTAAACAGCCTCAGGCAGCAAAATAGCGTGCTACCCAAATAAAAAAACCGGGCTTCCCGCCCGGTTCACGGCAACAGGCCTCAATATTCAGGGGAATAGGTGAGGTGCGGTGTGTTCAGCCAGTGATTAAGAAAATGCGACACACCCTGTGTCGCGCTGGTACCAATAACAGGAAGATGAGGTAGCGCGGCTTTCAGTTGATGCATGGCATTACCCATCACGTAGCCTTTACCAACCCTGGCAAGCATCTCCTGATCATTCATGGCGTCACCAAACGCCATACAATCATTCAGCGTCAGACCAAGCGAAGAAACCAGCCAGCTCAGCGCTTCCCCTTTATTACAGGCGAGCGGTAATACCTCCAGGCATTCCCATGCTGAAAAACAGAGATGCGCCCGTTCGCCAAGGGCCGCCCGCAGACGCGACTGAAGCTGGCATAACTGCGTGTGTTCGCCAATAAAACACAGTTTGGTCACCTGATGGGCCGGTAGTGTTCTCAGATCCCGCAGCTGATAGCAGAACCCGCTGGCGCGGTGCGCATCCAGCAGGGCCGGTCGATCCTCCGCGGTATACCACCCTGCGTCATTAAAAGCATGCAGCGTAGCTTCTGTCATCCAGCAGGAATGAATCACCTCTTCCACTACATCCGGGGCTAGATCAGCAGCATAATGCACCCGTCCCTGGCTATCATGGATACGGGTACCATTACCGGTAATTAACCAGGCATCCAACGCCAGCGGTGCAATCTGCGGTTGCATATCAAGATAGTGGCGTCCCGTAGCGAACGTGATGGTAATTTGCTTGTTCAGCAAAGCCCGCAACGTCGCCAGCGTGGCCTCTCCCAGGGTATGAGTAGGTAATAACAACGTACCATCCATATCAAAAGCAGCAAGACGGGCCATAATTTTTCCGGCATCTGATTTACACCCTGCCAGTATTGAACGATATTTACGGAACAAACAGTGATATCATTAAAAATTATGTTCCGTATTTATGCGACAGCTACAGCGTCTTAATCAGTATTTACGTCTCTGGCAAAGCAGTGAAGGCTCGCCTCAGTCAACCAGCGTGGCGGCGATGGCGGCCAGATGTCTTTGCAGCGAACGTCATATGCGTACCCTGCTCTCACGCTGGCAACAGCTCGGCTGGGCAGAATGGCAGGCCGTCGCAGGCAGAGGTAAACGCGGTACGCTGCGCTTTTACCGACATCCTGAAGCCCTGCGGGCCGCATTCTTGCGTGAAGAACTGGATCGTGGCCAGGCTCAGAATGCGCTGGCTCTCGCCCAGGTCGATCCCGGCAAACTGGAAAAATTATTGTCGCCGCTGATGGGCGGTCAATGGCTCAATAACCGGCCAACGCTGCGTATTCCCTATTATCGCCCTTTTGACAGCCTGGAACCGTTAACATTGAGCGGACGTGCAGAGCAGCAGCTTGTCAGCCAGCTACATGCGGGATTAACCCGCTTTGTGAATAACCGTGTCGTGGCGGATATGGCCCACCACTGGCAGCAAAGTGCCGACGGACTGAGCTGGCATTTTTATCTGCGCCCACAGCTTCACTGGCATAACGGTGACCAGATTGAAGGCAGACAATTACTGGTCCGGCTGCACACCATTTTACACTCGGATTGTGGCCAGCGTTTGCTGAGCAGCGTCAGCGCTATTTCACTGCCTCATGCCCTGTGCCTGCGCTTTGATTTACACTCACCGGATAACTGGCTGGCTCACCGCCTGGCCTCCGTCCCCTGTCTTATGGCCCATCCCTCTTTGCCGCAAACCGGCGCCGGACCATACCGCCTCACCTGCTTTTCCAGTGCACTGGTCAGAATTGAAAGCCATAGTCAGTATCATCTCCGCCATCCTTTGGTAGAAACCATTGAATACTGGATTACGCCGGCACTGTTTGACCGGACACAGGGAACCAGCTGCCGCCACCCGGTGCAAATTGCTATTGGCAGCGAAAATGAACTTAATGCACTGCGTCCGGTTGAACACAGCGTCAGCCTTGGTTTTTGTTATATGGCGTTACGACATCATAACGGTTTTACTGCTGCCCAGGCCCGGACCTTACTGCGGTTGCTCAAGGAAGCGCGGTTGATTGAACATCTTCCGCTGGAAGAGGGATTGATTACCCCGACACGGGCAATGCTACCAGGCTGGCCAGTTCCGCCACTGGCGGGCGCAGAAGCCCCGCTGCCGGCGACCCTGAAACTTTGCTATCACCTGCCGATGGAGTTGCATGCAGTAGCCGAAGCCCTGCGCCAGGTGCTGGCCCGCCATGGCTGTCAGCTTGACGTGCATTTTCATCCGGCTAAAAGCTGGCGCGACTACCCTGCCCTGGCTGAGGCCGATATCATCATGGGCGATCGGCTGATTGGCGAGGCACCCGAGTTTACCCTTGAAAGCTGGCTGCGTCTTGATCCACTCTGGCCGATAGTGCTGGGGGATAGCGGCTGGCAACAGCTATTAACCGGGCTACAACGCATACAACAATCTGAAAATGAAGCGGCGCGCTGCGATAAGCTGCGCAAGAAATTACAACAGTTAATGGCCGCTGCCATCATCACCCCGTTATTTAACTACCGTTATCAGGTCAGCGCACCGCCCGGCGTACAGGGTATTCATCTTAACGCCTGGGGATGGTTCGATTTTACCCGTGCCTGGATCCCGCCACCGGCATAATCCGACTAGGCTTTCTGCACCAGCGGCGCTACCATAGCGCCCGGGTTTAAAAGGAGCAGTGAATATGAAACGTGCAGTGGTTGTATTTAGCGGTGGCCAGGATTCCACGACCTGCCTGATTCAGGCGCAACAGCAGTATGATGACGTTCACTGTATCACTTTTGATTACGGTCAGCGCCATCGGGCAGAAATCGATATTGCCAGACAACTCAGTCAGCAGCTGGCGGTGAGTGCCCACAAGGTCATGGACGTCTCATTGCTTAATGAACTGGCTATCAGCAGCCTGACGCGCGATAACATCCCGGTACCGGATTACGATCCGGACGCCAGCGACTTACCCAGCACATTCGTTCCCGGCCGTAACATTCTGTTTCTGACGCTGGCGTCAGTTTATGCCTATCAGGTAAATGCAGAAGCGGTTATTACCGGCGTCTGCGAAACCGATTTTTCGGGCTATCCCGACTGTCGGGATGAGTTTGTCAAAGCCCTGAATCAGGCGGTAGTGCTGGGAATCGCGCGTCCACTGCGCTTTGAAACCCCACTGATGTGGCTGAATAAGGCAGAAACCTGGGCGCTGGCCGACTACTGGCAGCAGCTCGATTTAATCCGTCAGCAGACGCTGACCTGTTACAACGGCATCCAGGGCGATGGCTGCGGCGAATGTGCAGCCTGTCAGTTGCGCGCCAGGGGCCTGCGTGATTATCAGCAGCAACCCGCCACGATTATGCAGGCGATGAAAAAGAAAACCGGCCTGGCCTGAAACGGGCATGCGTCAGCATCAATCCACTGACGTCGCCGCCCGGGGCGCCGCTTTTATCAGACTACTTAGCCGCTGCTGTAACTCGCCTTCCATCGGCAGCGCTTTATGAGTATTCAGATCGATACAGACAAAAGTCAGCCGGGCATCCGCAATATCTTCCCCACCAGGTGACAGACAGACCCGCTGGCTGATAACACCACTGCGGCTGCTCAGCGCCACCAGCTCACTTTCCACCTGAAGAAGGTCGCCTAATACCGCCGGACGACGGTAATTAATATTGATATTCACCACAACGAAACCATACTGATTTTTCTGTAACCAGTGGAAGGCATCTTCCTGCTCAAGCCATGCCCAGCGCGCTTCTTCAAGGAACTCCAGGTAGCGGGCATTGTTGACGTGCTGGTAAACATCAAGGTGGTAACCCCTGACTTTGATCGTTGTTTGCATAATTGTGGCTCCGCTAAAGGTCACGCCAACTGGTATGACCTCTAAGCCTGGCAGCTGACAACGACAATGCCATAACCTTACCAGCACAATGAGAGCCTGATCACAGCTTCAGATTTGGCAAATTTCGTTTCAGCAGCGCCTTACCAATACCCGGGACTTCGCTGAGCTGTTCAACAGCCGTGAATGGGCCATATTGCTCACGATAGCGGATGATGGCTTCCGCTTTCCTGAGGCCGACACCGTTCAGCACGCTTGCCAGTTCAGCCGCACTGGCATGGTTAATACTGACCTTTTCTTCGCTGACCGTACCCGGCTGACCGGGTGTTTTTTCTGGCTGTACTGACGCAGGTGCAGCATCAGCAACGTCTTTCGGTGCGGCGATGGCCTGCCCTTGCCCCATGCCAGCCAGCAGCAACCCGCTGAGAACAATCGCGTAACGCCATAATTTCTCCATTACCTTTCTCCTTGTTTATCGCAGTGGAGACAGGCTAATCACCGGCAGCAAACCCGACAACGCTGATGAACAGAAGCCGCAGGGCTGCTCGACAATAAACTCCCGGCTTGCACTCTGCCTGCAGGGGTTTTGCGTCCGCTGACGCAAATCCACTCAGCCACTCAGCAATTGCGGGCAATAAAAAAGGCCGGGCAATCTGCACCGGCCTTTTATCGTACTGGCTAACGTGATTACTGCACGTCCACCCCTGAACCATATTTTATTTTGGCTTGCTGGCGCAGATTGCTCAGTAGGGCTTCAAAAGCAATCTGAGCATTGTTCTGAATCACCCCTTGCACCAGCGCATTTTTTTGCCCATCGGGCAGGCTACCGCTCTTCACGCTGTCGAGCGCCAGCAACACAAGGTTGCCTTTGCCGTCTTCACTGACTGCGTAGGTGACGCCACCTTTTGAAGGTAACGGCATTTCAAACACCGATTGAGTCAACGGTGAGCGGTCAGTCCGGCTCAATGTCTGCGGCGTGCCAAAGGTCAGCTTTGCAGCTTTCATCGCGTCATCGCCTTTGCCCGCTTTCAGCGCTGCCAGCAGTTTTTCCGCCTGCATTCTGGCTTCCTGAGTCGCCTTGTCGCGCCGGATATCTTGTGCAATCTGGTCATGTACTTCAGAAAGTGGCTTCACCGCTTGCGCTTTATGGTCGGCAATACGCACGACAAATGCCCGGTCGCCATCAACGGTGATAATGTCGGAATTGCTGCCGGGGGCGCCATTCTGCCCCAGCAGGCCACCGTTAAAGATCGCCTGAGTCACCGGCTGAAAGTCGAGCGCTGGCGGCACATTGTCATGACTGAACCAGTCGGTTTCAATCGCCTTCACGCCGGCAGCCTGCTCAGCGCCTGCCAGCGATGTATTGTTGTTGCTGGCAGCATCACTGACCTTTTGCTGAAGCTTATAATAAGCATCTATCGCTTTTTCCTGCTTCACTTTATCCGCTACCTGGCTATGAACCTCGGCCAGCGGCTTCACCTGCTGAGGTGTGATATCATCCAGGCGGGCAATCAGGTAACCCACAGAAGATTTAATCACGCCGGACAGCTGACCTTTCTCTTTCAGCCCGGCATTTTTCAGCTCATCAGGCATCGTCTCCGGCTCCAGCCACCCCATATCACCGCCTTTACGCGCGGTAATCGGGTCGATTGATTTCTGTTTAGCCAGGCTCGCGAAGTCTGCACCCTGCTTCAGCGCCGTCAGCACCGCCCCGGCATCCGCTTCCGTTTTAGTCTGAATAATACTAAAGCGGCTACGCTCCGGCTGGGTATATTCCTGTTTGTGCTGATCATACCAGCTTTGGATTTCGCTCTCGCTGGCGGACGTCTTCATCGCGGCCGCGTCCAGTTCAATGTAACTTACCCGGAACTGTTCCGGCGCCATAAAGCTGGCTTTATTCTGCGCGTAGTTATTTTTTATCTGCTCATCGCTGACGTTTTGTTTTGCAATCAGCGCCGCCACGTTGAGCGTGGCTTCACGAACAAGACGTTGCTGGGAGACCAGTGCGGTCAGCGCCTCTTCCTCACCTTTTAGCATGAAATCAGCCCCGGCAATCGGCTGAATAAGCTGTTGTATAGTAAGTTGTTTACGCAGAGCTTCAGCATACTGATCGGGGGTATAACCCATATTAGCCAGAATGCCGTTATATTTCGCGTTATCAAACTTCCCGTTGCTCTGAAAAGCAGGCTGGCTGAAAATAGCCTGTTTGACCTGTTCATCGCCAATGGCGAGGCCAATCTTACTGGCATATTGATCGAGCAGCTTTTCATCAATGAGCTGTGAGAGTGCCTGCTGGCGCATCTGACGCATATAGCCTTCATTACTGGCCAGCGTAGAAAACTGCTCGCCCAGCATCTGCTGCTGACGCGCCCGCTCACTGGCATAAGCACGTTCCAGCTGCGCCCGGCCAATTTCGTCTCCGTTGACTTTGGCTGCGTAGTCGGCATTAGCGCCAACCAGATAGTTGCCTACCCCGGTCAGCACAAAGGATATAATAATCAGCCCCAGTATGATTTTGAGCACGACATGGCTCGACGCCGTGCGTAAATTGTCCATCATGGTGTGACAACACTCCGCTGTAGTATGAATGTAAATCTCAGCGCTCGGGCGACCGGTCCATTGAGTCGTCTTTCGCCGCGCGTTCTCGCGTAGTATGACAACCGGAAAACGGGATTGTCACTGAAAGATAAAAAAAGGCACATCAACATCTTGATGTGCCCGGTATGTTACCTGATAACGCCAGAACGATCCTCACCCAGCCGCATAATTCTGCGACCTGCGGTGAGAAAGCCTTATTTATTAACGGCGTCTTTCAGCGCTTTACCGGCGCGGAAGCCGGGAACTTTGCTGGCAGGAATAGTAATTTCTTTACCGGTCTGTGGATTACGACCGGTGCGGGAAGCGCGTTCACGCACGGAGAACGTACCAAACCCAACTAATGCAACCTCGTCGCCCGCTTTCAGAGCGTCAGAAACTGAACCCATAAAAGCGTCCAATACTCGTCCAGCGGCTGCTTTAGAAATATCAGCATTTGCAGCAATTTTGTCGATCAGTTGTGACTTATTCACGCTATTCATCCCCTCTTTATTATTTACTTTACGGTCAGGTCGTGGGACCTGCCGCTATCGCACAGCAACTATACGGGCATTTAATCGCCCAAGTGTGTCAGACTGCGGAATCATCATCATACCACAGCGGGTTTGACAGCCTCTAAGTTAGCGGCACAAAAAAAGGCTGGCAAGCACCATTTCACTTGACAGCCCGTGTTTTACGCTGTTTTTGCGTTATATCACTATTTCGCGGTAGCAACCTGCATGCCATAGGGGGCATTTTGTAACGCTAATGTTAAAACTTCTTCAATGCGTTTTACCGGATGGATATCCAGATCGGCAATAATATTATCCGGAATCTCTTCCAAATCGCGTTTGTTTTCATCCGGAATCAGGACCGTTTTGATGCCACCGCGATGAGCAGCCAGCAATTTCTCTTTCAGACCGCCAATCGGTAACACCTGACCACGCAGAGTAATCTCTCCGGTCATAGCGACATCCGCCCGCACCGGATTACCGGTCAGACAGGAAACCAATGCGGTACACATAGCGATACCTGCACTGGGGCCATCTTTCGGCGTAGCGCCTTCCGGTACATGCACGTGAATATCACGCTTCTCATAAAAATCGCCATTAATCCCCAGCTTCTCCGCGCGCGCACGTACCACGGTGAGCGCAGCCTGAATTGACTCCTGCATGACTTCACCCAGTGAACCGGTATAAGTCAGTTTACCTTTACCCGGCACACAGGCCGTTTCAATGGTCAGCAGGTCGCCTCCCACTTCAGTCCACGCCAATCCTGTCACCTGACCAACGCGGTTTTCACTGTCGGCACGACCATAGTCAAAGCGCTGCACACCAAGATAATCTTTCAGATTATCGCCACTGATTGTGATGTGCTTCAGTGATTTATCCATCAGCAGCGCTTTTACCGCTTTACGACACAGTTTGGACAGTTCCCGCTCAAGGCTACGCACGCCGGCTTCGCGGGTATAGTAGCGAATAATACCAACGATAGCGCTGTCTTCCAGCGTCAGTTCACTGGTTTTCAACGCATTACGTTCAATCTGTTTCGGCAGCAGATGCTGTTTAGCAATGTTCAGTTTTTCATCTTCGGTGTAGCCGGAAAGACGAATAACTTCCATGCGGTCCAGCAGCGGTGCCGGAATATTCATTGAATTGGAGGTCGCAACAAACATCACATCTGACAGGTCATAATCTACCTCCAGATAGTGGTCATTAAAAGCTACGTTCTGTTCAGGATCAAGCACTTCCAGCAACGCTGATGCCGGATCTCCCCGCATATCGGAGGACATTTTGTCGATCTCATCCAACAGAAACAGCGGATTTTTTACCCCGACCTTTGCCATCTTCTGGATAAGTTTACCTGGCATAGAGCCGATATAAGTCCGGCGGTGACCTCGGATCTCTGCTTCATCCCGCACGCCGCCCAGCGCCATCCTCACGTATTTACGCCCTGTCGCACGGGCTATTGACTGACCAAGCGAGGTTTTACCCACCCCCGGCGGCCCTACCAGACACAGAATCGGCCCTTTAATTTTGCTGACGCGACTCTGCACCGCAAGGTATTCGAGGATGCGATCTTTAACGCGTTCAAGACCATAATGATCGGTATCCAGCGTTTCCTGCGCTTTACGTAAATCTTTTTTTACCTTGCTGCGTGCGTTCCAGGGAACCTGTACCATCCATTCAACATAGCTACGTACCACGGTAGCTTCTGCTGACATGGGCGACATCATTTTCAGTTTCTGCAGTTCAGCTTCGGCTTTTTCGCGAGCCTCTTTTGGCATCTTAGCCGCATCGATTTTTCGCTTCAGCGCTTCGTTTTCGTCAGGCGCATCGTCCATTTCCCCCAGCTCTTTCTGAATCGCTTTCATCTGCTCATTCAGATAGTATTCACGCTGGCTTTTTTCCATCTGCTTCTTCACGCGGTTACGAATGCGTTTTTCTACCTGCAGCAGATCGATCTCAGACTCCATCATCGCCATTAAATATTCAAGGCGCTCATTAACATCTGACATTTCAAGCACCGATTGCTTGTCCGCCAGTTTTAGCGGTATATGAGCAGCAACGGTGTCAGCCAGGCGGGCTGCATCATCAATGTTGTTTAATGAGGTAAGCACCTCCGGCGGAATCTTTTTATTCAGCTTGATATAGCCTTCAAACTGATTAATTGCCGTGCGTACCAGCACCTCCTGTTCACGCTCTTCAATCTCAGGAGAAGCCAGATATTCAGCCTGTGCGGTGAAATGGTCACCGTTATCCGCCAGGGTAGTGATATGTGCGCGTTGCAAGCCTTCAACCAGCACTTTTACCGTGCCATCAGGCAATTTCAGCATCTGTAAAATGGATGCAACCGTCCCCACAGAGAAAAGATCGTTAATACCTGGTTCATCCGTTGAAGCTTCTTTCTGTGCAACCAGCAGGATCTTCTTATCATGATCCATCGCCGCTTCCAGGCAGCGAATCGACTTTTCACGGCCAACAAACAATGGGATCACCATGTGCGGATAAACCACCACGTCACGCAACGGCAACACTGGGATTTCAATGCGTTCAGAACGCTCAGGATTCATAGAGCTCTCTCTTAGTTTAATTTCCGCCAGGTTGCGGGACTTTTACCCTGCATGCATCTGTGCAGTCTGCACCCGCTAATTCGAGTATATGGGGATGATTATCTGACATTCAATGCTTATGACCATCAGAAAAGCGAAAGGGGGAAATTTTTCCCCCTTTATGCTAACTAGCTGGATTAATGCGGTTATTTATTCACCGGATGCCTGTTGCGCCTCGTGCTTACCGTATATCAGCATGGGATCGGTTTCGCCGCCAATAACCGACTCGTCGATAACCACTTTTTCGACATCATCCATTGAAGGCAGATCGTACATTGTATTCAGCAACGCACCTTCAACAATTGAACGCAATCCGCGTGCGCCGGTTTTGCGCGACATGGCTTTTTTAGCAATAGCGGTCAATGCTTCATCGCGAAACTCAAGCTCAACGCCTTCCAGATTAAACAGCGCCTGATACTGTTTGGTTAGCGCATTTTTCGGTTCACGCAGAATCTGAATTAGTGCTTCTTCACTCAGTTCATTCAGCGTGGCCACCACCGGCAGACGACCGATAAATTCAGGAATCAGCCCGAACTTAATTAAATCTTCCGGTTCCACCTGCGCCAGCAGTTCACCTTCAGACGCTTTCTGTGACTTATCTTTCACCGTCGCACCAAAACCAATGCCCGAGCCGGTTTCAGTTCTCTGCGAAATCACTTTATCCAGGCCGGCAAATGCGCCGCCACAGATAAACAGGATTTTCGAGGTATCAACCTGCAGAAATTCCTGCTGAGGATGTTTACGGCCACCCTGAGGAGGTACCGCTGCGACGGTGCCTTCGATAAGTTTCAGCAGCGCCTGCTGAACCCCTTCACCGGACACGTCACGGGTGATCGACGGATTGTCCGATTTACGGGAAATTTTATCGATTTCATCAATGTACACGATACCCCGCTGGGCTTTTTGTACATCATAGTCACATTTTTGCAGCAATTTCTGGATAATGTTTTCTACGTCCTCACCAACATACCCGGCTTCCGTCAGGGTGGTGGCATCGGCCATAGTAAAAGGAACGTCCAGCAGGCGCGCAAGCGTCTCTGCCAGCAGGGTTTTACCACTACCGGTCGGCCCTATCAGCAAAATGTTGCTTTTACCCAGCTCAACACCGTTGCTGCTATCGCCGTTACGCAAACGTTTGTAGTGGTTGTAAACCGCCACGGCCAGTACTTTCTTCGCGCGCTCCTGACCAATGACATATTCGTCAAGATGCTCGCGGATTTCATGGGGTGTAGGCAGTGCGCTACGCTCGCGATGCGGTGCGACTTCTTTGATCTCTTCGCGAATAATGTCGTTACAAAGATCGACACACTCATCGCAGATATACACGGACGGTCCGGCAATCAGCTTGCGCACTTCATGCTGACTTTTACCGCAGAAAGAGCAGTACAGTAACTTTCCTGAACCGTCTTTGCGCTTATCTGTCATCTGCAAACCTCTTTATTAGTCTTTATTCGCCAGATGCGGCGCGGGCATCGCTGGCAATACCCGATATTCAATACCAGTTTCATCAACGCTACAGAAATACTATAGCCAGGGCAAGCCACCTTAGCCTTACTTGCGGTGCGTCAGAATAGAATCCACTAAACCATACTCTACCGCTTCGCTGGCCGACAGGAAACGATCCCTTTCAGTATCCCGCTCGATTTCTTCGAGGGATTTGCCGGTATGTTCGGCCATCAGCTCATTCATCCGCTGCTTAACCTTGAGAATTTCGCGCGCATGAATTTCGATATCCGTCGCCTGCCCCTGGTAGCCACCAAGCGGCTGATGAATCATCACACGTGAATTTGGCAGACAAAAACGTTTACCTTTCGTGCCTGCGGTTAACAAAAAGGCACCCATCGAACAGGCCTGGCCCATACAAATAGTACTGACATCCGGCTTGATGAACTTCATCGTATCATAAATTGACATACCCGCCGTGATCACGCCACCGGGCGAGTTGATGTACAGGTAAATATCTTTTTCCGGATTTTCTGCCTCCAGAAACAGCATCTGAGCGACGATCAGATTCGCCATATGATCTTCCACCTGGCCGGTCAGGAAAATCACACGCTCTTTCAGCAGGCGGGAGTAAATATCGTAAGAACGCTCACCGCGCGAGGTTTGCTCCACCACCATTGGCACCAGCGCCATATGAGGTGCCATTTGTTCATGTTCGCCACTGTATGACATTTCCGTCTCCTGAAAAAATTTTTGCCAATTCTATCCGGGCACGAGGCAGTTCGTTATCCATTCTGCGCTCATTACCTCTCCCCGCTGCTATCAGGACGGTCAGTCAGACAGCTTGGTTTGCATGAGGTTCGATTTTGGGGTCGCAGCCCAATAATTCAAGCATAACAACTTTTTTTATTTCCTAACCAGGAAAAACAGCTTAACCCGAAATTTACCGTTTAAATACACGATTCCGCCTGTCAGCCACCGCTAATTGCCACGTTTAAAGACGAAAAAAGCCCGCAGCCAAAGCTGCGAGCTTGCCTTATACGCGAATGCAGAACAACTTAAGCTGGCGTAGTCTGGTTCATCAGTTCCTGGAAATTAGTCGTTTTCTCAGTCACTTTTGCTTTTTCCAGTAACGCTTCTACCGCCTGCTCTTCCAGGGCAACGTTACGCATATTATCCATCAGCTCATTATTTTTGCTGTAAAACTCAATAACTTCCTGCGGATCTTCGTAGGCAGAGGCCATCTCTTCGATCAGACCTTTAACCCGGGTTTCATCGGCTTTAAGCTCATGGATGCGAATCACTTCACCCAGCAACAGTCCGACAACCACCCGGCGTTTTGCCTGCTCTTCGAACAGTTCACGCGGCAGTTCCAGCGCCTGCTGTTCGTTACCACCAAAGCGTTGAGCCGCCTGACGACGCAGCACATCAATTTCACCGTCAACCAGAGCTGAAGGGACGTCAATCTCGTTGGCCTTAATCAGTCCATCAATGGCCTGAGATTTAACGCGATTACGCACCGCACCTTTCAGTTCACGCTCCATATTTTTCCGCACTTCAGTGCGTAACCCCTCAACAGAACCATCAGCCACGCCAAAACGTTTGATGAACTCTTCGGTCAGTTCCGGCAGCTCACGCTCTTCAACTTTCTTCAGTACGATAGCGAAGCGGGCGGCTTTACCTTTCAGGTTTTCCGCGTGGTAGTCTTCCGGGAAGGTCACGTCAAGGGTAAATTCTTCACCGGCTTTGTGGCCAAGAAGACCGTCTTCAAAACCAGGGATCATGCGGCCCTGGCCCATTGCCAGAACAAAGTCAGACGCTTTGCCGCCCTCAAACTCTTCACCATCAACCGAGCCTGAGAAGTCCAGGGTCACGCGATCTTCTGCCGCAACGGCACCGTCTTTTTCTTTCCAGGTTGCCTGCTGCTTACGCAGGGTTTCCAGCATAGTATCAACATCGCTATCGGCGACTTCCACCAGCGGTTTTTCAACTTCGATACTTTCCAGACCCTTCAGCTCGACTTCCGGATAAACTTCAAATTCTGCCGAATAGGTGAAGTCTTCATTCACTTTGTATTCGCCCGGCGCATATTTCGGTGCACCGGCCGGATTTACCTTTTCTTTGATAATCGCGTCAACGAAATTACGCTGCATCAAATCACCCAGAACGTCCTGGCGAACAGAGGCGCCATAGCGTTGGGAAACGATATTCATCGGCACTTTGCCTTTACGAAAACCGTCAATACGAACATTTTTAGCGACATTGACCAGCTCGCTTTTTACCGCATTCTCAATCACATCTTTAGGGATCGTGATGGTTACGCGACGGCCAAGGCCCTGAGTTGTTTCTACTGAAACTTGCATCTTGTTACCTCAAAAAATCACGTGCTCGGTCAACTTCAGACCGCCAGCGGCTTAGTGAAGCCTGACGACGGTCTAACAACCGGGACGGCTTCTGATGTCAGAACCGTATTCCCTGTTACCAGAAGCGTCCCGAAGACATTCAGGAATAATCAGACGCGGCATTATAGCGGCATCAATTCAGCGCGTCGAGGCTGCCTGCGTGCATCCGGCCAGCAAAGTGCACACAAGTACGCTTGCCGGGCCGCAAAAAGAGGCGCGCCGGGCTAATAAGGCATGCTGGATAACCAGATAGATTAGCCGCCATCGGGACGGGGAACGCTTGTTAAATCAGGCAGTCAGACGGCGCGCTATCGTCAACATCACAACACGCGATCAGGCCTGAGTACCTGCCCCGCGGCAATCCGGCGACGCCGGCGCCTGATTTTGCCGTTGCTGCCACTCCTCGCCGGTATAGGTATGCAGTGCCAGCGCATGAACACCAGCAGCAAGCTCCTCTGCCAGCAAGCTATAAATTGCGCGATGACGCTGTAAAGCCCGCTGATTGATGAACTGATCGCTGACCAGCACAATTTTAAAATGACTGCTGGCTCCTGCGGGCACATTGTGACGATGGCTTTCATCAATAACCTGCAGATGCTGAGGCGAAAACGCTGCCCGCAACTTTGTTTCAATATGCTCACGCATCACATACACCTTTTATTCCGCCCGCGCGGTTTTTCAGAATTACAGACACATTTATTTGCCTGAACGCCAGATGAAACCTTCAACACTCCGCCTGATGATAGACAAACTGACCGGCCTATTCTTATGTCTGACAGGCAATAAATCAATTTATCCCTTCTGAACCGCCGCCTACGGACGACTTTACTTGCCCAGGGGCTTTTTCTTATAACAGGCAATGTTATGATGTGCGCAAATTTCGCAGCACATCTACTCACACGCAAGAGACCAAACCATGTTGAAAAAGATTGTCGTGCCTTTCCTGGCTGCTCTGTTCCTGGCCGGTTGTGCCAGCAGCAGCAATACTCTGGATATTAATCCTAAAATTCAGCTGCCGCTGCGCGATCCTACGCTCACCGCGATGACTATCAGTATCAACGGTGCCGATCAACGTCCCGACCAGGCGCTGGCAAAAGTCAACCGTGATGGACAGATGGTAACGCTGACGGCCCAACGCGATCTGCGCTTCCTCTTACAGGAAGCACTGGAAAAACAGATGACCGCACGTGGCTACATGATTGGACCAAACGGTCAGGTCGATTTACAGATTGTGGTGAACAAGCTTTATGCTGACGTCACCCAGGGCAATGTGCGTTACAGCATTACAACCAACGCCGATATCTCAATTATCGCCACGGCCAAAAATGGCAGTAAGCAGGTTAAAAATTACCGTCAGACCTACAATGAAGAAGGGGCTTTTGCCGCCAGCAACGACAAAATAGCCAAAGCGGTTAATCAGACGCTGGGCGATGTGATTGCGGATATGGCCCAGGACAACAGCATGCAGGACTTTATTAAACAAAACGCCCGTTAATCTGCTTATTGCCCGGTGATACAGCCGGGCGTACTTTTCGGGGCCGTATGACCAGCCACTATCTGCAAATCTTTACTCAGCGTAAATCCGCCATCCTGTTAGTCCTTGGTTTTGCTTCCGGACTTCCGCTGGCGCTGACTGCTGGCACGCTCCAGGCCTGGCTGTCGGTGGAAAACGTTGACACCAAAACCATCGGTTTCTTTTCTCTGGTGGGCCAGGCCTATGTGCTGAAATTTCTCTGGTCTCCACTGATGGACCGCTTTTCTCTGCCCTTTTGCGGACGGCGCCGGGGCTGGTTGTTGTTAACCCAACTGGCATTAATTGCCACCATCGCCCTGATGGGCACCTTACAACCGGCGCGTGATTTGACCTTGCTGGCAACCCTTGCCGTGGTAGTCGCCTTTTGTTCCGCTTCCCAGGATATTGTTTTTGATGCCTGGAAAACCGATGTGTTATCGGCAGAAGAACGGGGAACCGGTGCGGCGATTAGCGTGCTGGGCTATCGCCTGGCAATGATGGTCTCAGGCGGGCTTGCATTATGGCTGGCGGATAAGTATCTCGGCTGGCAGGCAACTTACTGGTTAATGGCGCTCACCCTGGTGCCAGGGGTTATTGCCACCCTGTTTGCGCCGGAGCCGGATCAAAAAATCGAGGCCCCGCGTACTTTGCAGGCTGCGGTATTTACGCCACTGAAAGAGTTTTTCAGCCGTGGCAACGCCTGGATGATGTTATCACTGATTATCCTCTACAAACTGGGTGATGCCTTCGCCACCAGCCTGTCGACGCTTTTTTTACTGAAAGGGTTAGCATTCGAACCAGCCCAGGTTGGCATCGTAAATAAAACTCTCGGCCTGGCCGCCACTATTATTGGCGCGCTATTTGGCGGAATACTGATGCAACGACTGACGTTATTTCGCGCTCTGATGCTATTCGGTATTTTGCAGGCGGTTTCTAATCTCGGCTACTGGCTGCTGGCCGTCACACCGCCTCACCTGTGGAGCATGGCGCTGGCGGTGACAATAGAAAATCTGTGCGGTGGTATGGGCACCGCCGCCTTTGTCGCACTGCTGATGACGCTATGTAATAAGTCCTTTTCCGCCACCCAGTTTGCTTTACTTTCAGCGCTATCGGCTATTGGCCGGGTGTATGCAGGCCCGGCTGCGGGCTGGATTGCTGCCGGGTGGGGATGGCCGACACTGTTTGCCATTTCCATTATTGTCTCGCTACCGGGATTGTTATTATTAGCCGCCAGCCGGCACAGTTTTACCTGCCTGCAGTCAGACACGACCTTCCAGCTGCGCCAGCGTTTTGCTGGCGGTTACCGGCTGGCTTTCTGCCTGGTGAGCGCCGGCGCACTATTACTGGCCAGCTGGCTACTATTTATTGCACTGCGCGCGCTACAGTGGCTAAATGCGTCGGGCGTCAGTGAAAGGCTGTTTGAAACCGGCATACTCTGTCTGCTGGCTGGGGTCACAATCGGCACACTTCTGGATTTGTTCTCTCAGGGCCTGCGTACTGTGCAAAATAAAGAGGCAGATTAGCCTGCAGGTCAACCATATTGTCCGCCTCGGCTGGCGGACTGCCTGCTTTTTTGCCCAGCGATTACCGGATGCTGATGGCAGCGGTGATGAGCGCCGGCAATGTTAATAACATATATTAATTGTTAATTAGGCGGCTGATAAACAACTGCCGGTCTATTGTTCGCGATCAATAATATTTTTTTTATTGATTTTATAATTAAGTAATTTTCTTTTTTTCTGCTAAAATTAAAACCGGTGAGTAATTAATTATGTGACTTGTTCATCTCGCGAATGATAAAATATTGTTAAGTAAATGCAGCCACTTCATCTCTTTTATAGCAATGTCAGTTTTAAAAACCATCCTTAATTGGATTTTGTTATATCAGCCCAACTCCTTGCTACTGCTAACTTTTTCATCCTGATAAAATCAATTGTGACCCCCTTAGCAAAAGGTGCCAGCTCTTTTCTGCCAGCCCCTGAAGTTGGTTTACAGTCCGGAAACCTTCCCGTAAAATGCGGCCACACTTAAGCGACAATAGAGCCCTTGTCATTGAGGTCGTTAAATGAGACTCAGGAAATACAAAAATAGTTTGGGGATTTTGTCATTAATTGCAGGCACGTTATTGTTAAGTGGCTGCAACAGTGCATTGTTAGATCCCAAAGGCCAGATCGCGCTGGAGCAACGCTCTCTGATTCTGACCGCCTTCGGCCTGATGCTGATCGTCGTCATTCCCGCGATTGCTATGGCTGTCATCTTCGCCTGGAAATATCGGGCATCCAATACAAATGCTAAATATAGTCCTAACTGGTCCCACTCTAACAAGGTGGAAGCCGTGGTCTGGACAATACCAATCCTTATCATTATGTTCCTCGCTATCCTGACCTGGAAGTCAACGCATGCGCTGGAACCAAGCAAACCACTGGCCTCAGATGTGAAACCGATAGAAGTGGAAGTGGTCTCACTTGACTGGAAATGGCTGTTTATCTATCCGGAACAAGGTATCGCGAGCGTAAATCAGCTGGCCTTCCCGGCTAACACCCCGGTGAGTTTCCGTATCACTTCAAACTCCGTGATGAACTCCTTCTTTATTCCTACCCTCGGCAGCCAGATTTATGCCATGGCCGGCATGCAAACCAGGCTGCACCTGATTGCCAATCAGGCAGGGACTTATGACGGTATTTCTTCGAGTTTCAGCGGTCGCGGCTTTTCTGGCATGAAATTTAAAGCCATTGCCACCCCGGATAATGCGACCTTTGAGCAGTGGGTAGCCCAGGCTAAACAGTCTCCTGAGAAACTTAATTCTATGGAAGATTTCGAAAAGCTGGCCGCCCCGAGTGAAAACCACCCGGTTGAGTTCTTTTCCAGTGTCAAACCTGAATTGTTCAAAGACATTATTGAAAAGTTCATGAGTCACGGAACTAACATGAAGATGTCTGAGCACGAGGGCATGAACATGGACCATTCCGCTCACGCCGGCGCCGAGGAATAATACGATGTTTGGAAAATTAACACTGGATGCGATTCCGTACCATGAACCGATTATCATGGTTACCTGTGCCGCCATCGTCATTGCTGGCCTGGCGCTTGTCGCGGCCATTACCTACTTTGGCAAGTGGCAATATCTCTGGAAAGAGTGGCTGACAAGCGTTGACCACAAACGCCTTGGTATCATGTACGTCATTCTGGCTTTCGTCATGCTGTTACGTGGCTTTGCTGACGCCATTATGATGCGTAGTCAGCAGGTGCTGGCCTCTGCCGGTGAAGCCGGATTCCTTCCACCGCATCACTATGATCAGATTTTCACCGCCCACGGCGTTATCATGATCTTCTTCGTTGCCATGCCGTTTGTGGTTGGCCTGATGAACGTCGTGGTTCCGTTGCAAATTGGCGCACGTGATGTTGCCTTCCCGTTCCTGAATAACATCAGTTTCTGGTTTACCGTAATCGGCGTGATTCTGGTCAACCTGTCGCTGGGTATTGGTGAGTTCGCCCAGACCGGCTGGCTGGCTTATCCCCCGCTTTCGGGGCTTGAATACAGTCCAGGCACCGGGGTTGATTACTGGATCTGGAGTTTGCAGCTATCCGGTATTGGTACCACGCTGACCGGTATCAACTTCTTTGTCACCATCCTGAAAATGCGTGCGCCAGGCATGAGTCTGTTCAAAATGCCGGTGTTCACCTGGGCGGCACTCTGTACTAACGTCCTGATTATTGCCGCATTCCCGGTGCTGACCGTTAGCCTGGCGCTGTTGACGCTCGACCGTTACCTTGACTTCCATTTCTTTACTAACGAAATGGGCGGTAACATGATGATGTATGTCAACCTGATCTGGATCTGGGGTCACCCGGAAGTCTACATTCTGGTGCTGCCGGTATTCGGCGTGTTCTCAGAAGTCACGGCGACATTCTCTAAAAAACGCCTGTTTGGTTACACCTCACTGGTATGGGCGACCATTGCTATTACCATCCTGTCGTTTATCGTCTGGCTGCACCACTTCTTTACCATGGGTGCCGGCGCTAACGTAAACGCCTTCTTCGGTATTATGACGATGATTATCGCCATCCCAACCGGGGTGAAAATCTTTAACTGGCTGTTCACTATGTATCAGGGACGCATTCAGATGCACTCTGCCATGCTGTGGACCGTCGGCTTCCTGGTCACCTTTTCGGTTGGCGGCATGACCGGGGTACTGCTGGCAGTGCCTGGTGCCGACTTTGTACTGCACAACAGCCTGTTTTTGATTGCGCACTTCCATAACGTTATTATCGGCGGTGTGGTATTTGGCTGCTTTGCCGGTGTCACCTACTGGTTCCCGAAAGCCTTTGGTTTCAGTCTTAACGAAACCTGGGGTAAACGTGCTTTCTGGTTCTGGATTATCGGCTTCTTTACTGCCTTTATGCCGCTTTACGTGCTGGGCTTTATGGGAATGACACGCCGTATCAGCCAGAATATCGATCCGCAGTTCCATCCGATGCTGGTAGTGGCAGCCTTTGGCGCCGCGCTGATTGCCTGTGGCGTACTCTGCCAGATTATTCAGTTCTGGGTTTCTATACGTGACCGTGAGCAGAATCGCGATCTCACCGGCGATCCCTGGGGTGGACGTACGCTGGAATGGTCAACCTCTTCACCGCCGCCATTCTATAACTTTGCTGTTGTGCCTGAAATTCATGAGCGTGATGCGTTCTGGGAAATGAAGGAAAAAGGCGAAGCGTACCAGCAACCTGCACATTATGAAGAAATTCATATGCCGAAAAACAGCGGTGCCGGTATTGTTATCTCCGCGTTTGCCACGGTATTTGGTTTCGCCGCTATCTGGCATATCTGGTGGCTGTTTGGTATCTGCTTTATTGGCATGATTGCAACCTGGATCATCAAAAGTTTCGATGACGACGTGGATTACTACGTTCCGGTCAAAGAGATTGAGCAGATTGAAAAACAACACTTTGACGAAATCAGCAAAGCAGGCCTGAAATAATGTCAACTGAAACTCTGACTAAGCACCACGACGCGCATGATAGCCATGCGCATCATGAGCATGAGACCGGCGCCAGAAAAGTTTTTGGCTTCTGGATCTACCTGATGAGCGACTGCATTATCTTTGCAACCCTGTTTGCAACCTATGCAGTTATGGTTAATAACACTGCCGGCGGGCCGGCAGGAAAAGACATCTTTGAATTACCGTTTGTCGCCGTGGAAACCGCCCTGCTGTTACTGAGCTCCATTACCTACGGTATGGCGGTGATCGCCATGAACCATGGTAACAAGGGTGCGGTTAACGGCTGGCTGGCCCTGACCTTCCTGTTCGGTGCCGGATTTATCGGTATGGAAATCTATGAATTCCATCATCTGATCATGGAAGGCTATGGCCCCAACCGCAGTGGCTTCCTGTCCGGGTTCTTTACCCTGGTAGGTACCCACGGAGTGCACGTTACCTCCGGCCTGCTGTGGATGGCGGTACTGATGTATCAGGTTGCTACCCGTGGCCTGACCGCCGCAAACCGCACGCGCATCATGTGCCTGAGTCTGTTCTGGCACTTCCTTGACGTGGTATGGATTTGCGTATTCACCGTAGTTTATCTGATGGGGGCCATGTAATGAGTCATTCTGTAAACGAACATGGTGCTTCACACGGTAGCGTGAAGTCTTACATGATAGGTTTTATCCTGTCGATCATTCTGACGGCTATCCCGTTCTCGATGGTCATGGAGGGTACAGCTTCTCATGGCACTATTATCGGTGTTGTGGTGCTATGTGCGGTGATTCAGGTTATCGTACACTTGGTTTACTTCCTGCACCTGGACACTAAATCTGAAGGCGGCTGGAACATGGTGGCAATTGTATTCTCCTCCATCATTATCCTGATCGTCGTAATCGGCTCACTATGGATTATGTGGAACCTCAACTACAACATGATGATGGACCACTAACCGAGTTACCGTAATGATTAAGCGATACCTGCAAGTTACAAAACCAGGAATTATTTTCGGAAATTTAATTTCTGTCATCGGTGGATTTCTGCTGGCTTCGAAAGGCAGCATTGATTACGCCTTGTTTCTCACCACCATGGTTGGCGTGTCGCTGGTTGTGGCATCGGGTTGCGTTTATAACAACGTCATCGACCGTGACATCGACAAAAAAATGGAGAGAACCAGAAATCGGGTGCTGGTAAAAGGCCTTATTTCGCCGAAGGCAAGCCTGGTTTATGCAACCGTTCTGGGTATAGCTGGATTTGCGTTGCTGTACTTCGGTGCTAACCCGCTGGCTATGTGGCTGGCGGTGATGGGCTTCGTGGTTTACGTTGGCATATACAGTCTGTATATGAAGCGTAAATCCGTTTATGGCACGCTGATTGGCAGTCTTTCCGGCGCCGCGCCCCCGGTCATCGGCTATTGTGCCGTTACCAACCAGTTTGACGCCGGGGCGCTGATTCTGCTGGCAATCTTTAGCCTGTGGCAGATGCCGCACTCCTATGCGATTGCTATCTTCCGCTTTAAAGATTATCAGGCCGCCAGTATTCCGGTTCTGCCGGTGGTTAAAGGCATCTCCGTGGCAAAAAATCATATTACGCTCTACATTCTGGCGTTTATGGTCGCCACTCTGATGCTCACCCTTAGCGGTTATGCCGGTTATAAGTATCTGGTGGTTGCGGCAGCAGTCAGCGTCTGGTGGCTGGGTATGGCGCTTTCAGGTTACAAAACCGCTAACGACGATCGGGTCTGGGCACGAAAACTGTTCGTGTTTTCCATCGTGGCCATTACCTCACTGAGCGTTATGATGTCAGTAGACTTCATGGCTCCGGCATCAAAAGATTTGCTGACCTTCGTCTGGTAAACCCAATGCCTTACTCAAGGGCGCGACTGACAATCGCGCCCTTTCTGTTTGTCAGCATTTATCCGCTTGTAACGACTGCTTAAGAAGTGATGTTTTACTGTCCCTCGCCTCAAACATAAAATACCGGCGGGTCAGTAACTGAGGTTGTGATGAACGATAATAAAATGACGTCGATCGAACGACGGGCGACATGGGGCCTGGGTACGGTTTTCTCCCTCAGGATGCTGGGTATGTTTATGGTGCTCCCGGTACTGACAACCTATGGCATGGCATTACAAGGCGCCAGCGAACCCCTGATCGGGCTGGCCATTGGTATTTATGGTCTGGCACAAGCGGTATTTCAAATCCCCTTTGGCCTGCTCTCCGACCGCATAGGACGTAAGCCCCTTATCGTTGGTGGCCTGTTGCTGTTTGTTCTCGGTAGTATTATTGCCGCCAGTACAGTCAGCATCTGGGGGATTATCCTTGGGCGGGCATTACAGGGTTCCGGTGCCATCGCCGCTGCGGTTATGGCGCTGCTTTCCGATTTAACCCGCGAACAAAATCGTACCAAAGCCATGGCATTTATTGGCATCTCTTTTGGCGTCACCTTTGCAATTGCCATGGTTTTTGGGCCAGTAATTACCCACTATTTTGGCCTGCACGCCCTGTTCTGGATCATCGCCATCCTCGCCAGCGTCGGTATCATCATTACCCTGTTAGTGGTGCCGTCTGCCAGACACCACGTACTTAACCGTGAATCCGGCATGGTCAAAGGCTCCATCCGCCAGGTATTAATCAATCAGCGGCTGGCCAGGCTGAATGCAGGCATTCTTTGCCTGCATATTCTGTTAATGTCCAGCTTTGTCGCGCTGCCGGGTCAGTTTGAGCAGGCCGGTTTTCCACCTTCCCAGCACTGGAAAATCTATCTGGTAACAATGCTGATTGCCTTTGTCAGCGTGGTGCCCTTTATTATTTACGCAGAAGCAAAGCGTAAAATGAAGCGGACTTTCATTGGCTGCGTGGTGCTGTTGCTGATTGCTGAAATTGTTTTGTGGGGCGCTGGCAACGATTTCTGGACGCTGGTTACCGGCGTACAGCTGTTTTTTATCGGTTTTAATCTGATGGAGGCAATTCTGCCTTCACTGGTCAGTAAAGAATCGCCGGCTGGCTACAAAGGCACCGCTATGGGGCTGTACTCCACCAGCCAGTTTATCGGTGTGGCTATAGGCGGCAGTCTCGGCGGTTGGGTATTCGGGACTTTTGATGCACAGACAGTCTTTCTGATGGGGACAATCATTGCCAGCCTGTGGCTAATGATCAGTATAACCATGCATGAACCACCTTATGTCAGCAGCCTGCGTATTGTGCTTAACGACAATATCGATTTTAACAAGCTGGAACAACGTCTGCGGGCACAACCGGGCGTGAGCGCGGTATTTATGGTGCCGGAAGAGAAAAGTGCTTATGTTAAAATCGACAGTAAAGTCACCAGCCGTCCCGAACTGGAGGCGCTGGTAGCCAGTAGTTAACAAACCTGCCGCTGTAGCGCCACCAGCCGGGCATCAGCCTCTGCTCCATGGCACCGTTCAGCGGCAGGTGCCGGTTACGACAGGGTCATATCAACGACAATACGCCCCTCAATTTTACCGGCATGCATACGGGCAAAAATGTCGTTAATATTTTCCAGCGGTTCAACGGCAATATTAGCCTTCACTTTATGTCTGCCGGCAAAATCCAGCGCTTCCTGCAAATCTTTGCGCGTGCCGACAATTGAACCTCGCACCGTAATACCATCCAGCACCATATCAAAAATGGACAGATCGAACTTGCCCGGCGGCAGACCGTTAAGCACCATGGTCCCGCCACGACGCATCATGCCGGTTGCCTGCTCAAATGCCGTTGGTGATACCGCGGTGACCAGCACACCGTGTGCGCCGCCGAATTCACGGCGGAAAACCGCTGTGGGATCCACATGACGCGCATTCGCCACCACGCTGGCGCCAAGCCGTTTAGCAAACGCCAGCTTATCATCATCAATGTCAACGGCTGCAACGTTCAACCCCATGGCAACCGCATACTGTATAGCCATATGACCAAGCCCGCCAATTCCTGAAATAACCACCCAGTCCCCGGGACGGGTATCGGTCATTTTCAGTCCTTTATAAACGGTAACGCCGGCACACAGAATCGGCGCAATTTCCTGATAGCTAATATTATCGGGCAGGATGCCAACGTAATTGGCATCGGCAAGACAATATTCGGCAAAACTGCCGTTGACCGAATAACCGGCATTTTGCTGGGCGTGACAAAGGGTTTCCCAGCTGTCCAGACAGTGTTCACAGTGGCCACAGGCTGAATACAACCAGGGAACACCCACCCGATCGCCCTGTTTAACGTGGCTGACACCCGCACCGACCGCCACAATTTCGCCCACACCTTCATGACCGGGAATAAAAGGGGGATGCGGTTTAACCGGCCAGTCCCGGTCCGACTTGCGGTACCGGCACCTGTTCAATGACCAGTGGCTCGCCAAAAGCTTTCACTACGGCTGCTTTCATCGTCTGCATTTTTCACCTCACTTTCCATTTAGTTAATAAACCACTCAAAACAATCCCAGGGGTGAAATGTCATAGCTGACTAATAAATTCTTAACTTGTTGATATTCTGTAAGGGCCATTTTATGGGTTTCACGTCCGACACCTGACTGCTTATAGCCACCAAAGGCAGCATGGGCCGGATAGATGTGATAACAGTTCGTCCATACGCGCCCGGCTTTTATTGCCCGCCCCATACGCCAGGCAAGATTGCTATCGCGCGTCCAGACACCGGCACCAAGGCCATAATCTGTCTGGTTCGCCAGTTCCAGCGCCTCGGCTTCATCTTTAAAGGTAAGTACACCAATCACCGGACCAAATACCTCTTCCTGGAAGCAGCGCATCTGATTGTGCCCCTTAATCAGGGTTGGCTGAATGTAATAGCCGTTGGCCAGCGCATCCGCCAGAGTGACAGATTCGCCCCCCGCCAGAATCTGACCGCCTTCGTTTCTGGCAATATCGATATAGGACATGATCTTATCAAACTGCTGCTGAGAAGCCTGGGCACCAATCATGGTTGCGGTATCCAGCGGATCGCCACGGCGAATTGTCGCAACGCGCGCCATAACTTTTTCCATAAAAGGCTGATAAATCGATTCCTGAATCAGGGCTCGTGAAGGACAGGTGCAAACTTCTCCCTGATTGAAAAAGCCCAGTACCAGTCCTTCGACTGCCTTATCAATAAATTCCGGCTCAGCCTGCATGATATCGGCGAAATAGACATTCGGAGATTTACCGCCCAGCTCAACGGTAGAAGGGATAATGCTTTCTGCAGCACAGGCCATAATATGGCGTCCAACTGCGGTTGACCCGGTGAAGGCGATTTTAGCAATCCGTTTGCTGGTGGCCAGCGCCTCGCCGGCCTCTTTGCCAAAACCCTGCACCACATTCAGCACGCCGGCGGGAATCAGATCGCCGATGATTTCCAGTAAAACGCAGATACTGAGCGGCGTTTGTTCTGCCGGCTTAAGCACCACGCAGTTACCTGCTGCCAGCGCCGGCGCCAGCTTCCAGGCGGCCATCAGCAGGGGAAAATTCCAGGGAATAATCTGACCTACCACCCCCAATGGCTCATAGATATGATAAGCGACGGTGGTGGCATCAATTTCAGCCGCACTGCCCTCCTGCGCACGCAGACAGCCGGCAAAATAGCGAAAGTGGTCAATCGCCAGCGGCAGGTCGGCATTGAGCGTCTCGCGGATAGGTTTACCGTTATCCCAGCTTTCGGTGACGGCTAATATTTCCAGATTTGCCTGCATGCGATCAGCAATTGCCAGCAGCAGGTTACTGCGCTCCTGAACGCTGGTTTTACCCCATTTTTCCGCAGCGGCATGTGCCGCATCCAGCGCTTTATTGATGTCCCGCTCATCAGAGCGTGGGAATTGCGCCACCACCGCCCCGGTCACCGGGGTGGTATCGGTAAAATAGTTCCCCCCGAGCGGCTCGACAAAAGCACCGTTAATGTAATTGCCATAACTGGCGCGGAAAGAAACTAAACAGCCCTGACTACCCGGATGTGCATAACGCATCGCTGACTCCTTTGTAAGTGACTGAACGCTAGCAACAGCAGCCCCGACAAGGCCAATATTGCGCGACATCCTTAACAAAGCATGCTTCGTGCCAGGAGAAAAAAATACCGTCACACTGTATAAATAATGCCAGATAATCAAAATGTTAATAAATAAACATCTCAACAACGTAGTGCGTATTTTTGCTGTCCATTTCTTAACTGTGTTGCAGGTCGCAACACTACAGAAACCAAAACGCTACACTTAAGCAACAATAATGATTGCATCGGGGTCAGAGATGGCAGGTAAAATGACCAGCGCAGAGGCGATAACGCTGAGCAGCCGCAATGACATCGTCAGCCAGCTGCTTAACGATTCCTGGCAACGCAGCCAGCATTACGGTCTTGACCGTAACGATCGGGATTTCCCGCGTATGCCGCATGGTCATCTCAATGATTTACTGGCCCATCATCAGATGCTCAGGCAGCTAGCGCAGCCGGTGGTAAGCCAGCTGGCACAGCGGGTAGCGGATAGTCAGTCCGTCGTGATCCTGTCAGATCCTGCCGGCCTGGTGCTGCAAACCTTCGGGGATCTTGAGGCGATAGACAAAGCTCAACGTTTCGCGCTGGCACCGGGCAATCTCTGGAGCGAATGCGGTCGCGGGACCAATGCCATAGGTACTGCGCTGGCCATTGACAACAGTTGTGAAATCAAAGGGCAGCAGCATTTTCTGACCGGTAATCAGGATTTATATTGTGCGGCTATGCCGGTACAGTCGCCGCAAGGCGCCATCGCCGGGGTGCTGGATATTTCCGGCCCGGCGCGCTTTCCCCATCTCAATACCCGCCACTGGGTCGAACAGGCGGTGCGCCAGATTGAACACCAGTGGGTCAAACAGCAGCTGAATCAGAGCCAGTGGCTGCTTTGTCTGCATGCCGACTACCGCCAGGCGATGCGTACACTCAACATCACCGCCGCACGCTTTGGCCTGCTCCGTTTCCGGCATCTTTTCCCGGCCAGAAACAGCGCAGCACCCCTCAGCCACAGCAGCTGGAAACCGCCAGCCGGCAACGTTACTGGTTTACGCTGCAGGCACCGCCACGCTGCTATCATCAACCGCCGGCACCCGCCGCGCGCGATGACATCGGTCTGCCCGCGCATTTGCAGGGCGAAGGTGCACGTATACTGCGCTTACTCAACGCCGGGGTTTCACTCTGCATTACTGGCGAAACCGGCTGCGGTAAAGAGTACCTGAGTCGGATGCTGTATAAACAAAGCGGCTGGAACAAAGGCCGTTTTGTGGCGATTAACTGTGCCGCCCTGCCGGAATCGTTAATCGAATCTGAACTTTTTGGTTATCAGGCGGGGGCTTTCACCGGAGCCAGTAAACAAGGCTATATCGGTAAGATTCGTGAAGCGGATGGCGGCGTGCTGTTCCTTGACGAAATCGGCGATATGCCGCTGGGTTTACAAACCCGCCTGCTACGGGTGTTACAGGAAAAAGAGGTATCACCGCTTGGTGAAACCCGCAGCTGGCCAGTCCAGTTTGCCGTCATCTGTGCCACCCATCGCGACCTGCAGCAACAGGTCGCCAACGGTGAATTTCGTGAAGACCTGCTCTATCGCCTCCAGGAGTTTAACTTTGCCATCCCGCCGCTACGCCAGTGGCGGGATCTAAAAAGCTTTATTCATCAGTTATGGCAGGATCTGGGTGGGCCGGCGCGCGGGATTGATCTGGCCCCCTCGCTGCTGGAGCACCTGAATCAGCACCCCTGGCCAGGTAATATACGCCAGTTACGCAGTCTGCTAAAAGTACTGCTGGCGCTGACTGACGAGGGAAAAACAATAAACATCAGCGACTTGCCTTGCGATTATCAACCTGAGCCACGCGCTGACGCTGGAAACGCTCTGCAGAACAACAGCGCTGAGCATATTGCGGCAACCCTGCGCCATTATCAGGGAAACGTGAGCAAAGCCGCTGCGGCACTCGGCATTGCACGTAGCACGCTGTATCGCCGGGCAGCGAAAGCGCAGCGCAATGCGCCGCGCTGACGACATTAATCGCGAAAATTTTTGAACTGAAATGCCTGGCCGAGGTTAGCCTTACGCACCAGCGCCATCGCACTTTGCAAATCGTCACGGGATTTACCGGTCACCCTCACTTCATCACCCTGAATCTGGGTTTGCACTTTGAGCTTGCTGTCTTTAATCGCTTTGACCAGCTTCTTCGCGACGTCGCTTTCTATTCCCTGTTTCATTTTCACGTCAATGCTCCAGGTTTTACCGCTGTGCTCAATATTTTCCGGCACCTCAAGCGCAGCGTTTTCAATGCCACGTTTGAGCAGTTTTTCACGCAAAATATCCACCAGCTGCCTGACCTGAAAGTCAGATTCACTGGCGATACGCACGCTTTTCTCTTTGTCTTTAAATTCAAAACTGGCTTCAACATGACGAAAGTCAAAACGAGTGGCCAGCTCGCGGTTAGCATTTTCCACCGCGTTACGCACTTCCTGCATGTCAACTTCGGAAACGATGTCGAAAGATGGCATATATTGTCCTCCTGAAAACAAAGTGACATGCATAATAGCGTTATGCAGACAGTAAGTGAAACTGCTGATATACAATTAGAGATGTTATAAATCCAACCCATACCGGGGGAGGAAAAAATGAAAATTACCGTACTGGGATGCGGTGCTTTGGGTCAGCTCTGGCTGACCGCGCTTGAACGTCAGGGACATGAAGTACAAGGCTGGTTACGTATCGCACAACCCTACTGTTCGGCCAACGTGGTGGAACTGGACGAAAGCGTTAGCAACAGAACCTATATTGCCAACGACCCGCTTTTTCTTGCTGACAGTGATCTGCTTATTGTCACGCTTAAAGCCTGGCAGGTCGCATCTGCGCTGAGAAATCTGGCCCCGCAGCTCAATGCATCATGCCCGGTGCTGCTGCTGCATAACGGACTCGGCACGCTGGACGAATTAAAAGGTCTCAGGCAACCCATTCTGCAAGGGGTAACAACCCACGCCGCCATGCGCGATGGTAATGTGATTATTCACATCGCCAACGGTATCACTCACATTGGCCCGACGTCGGTTGAAGCGGCGCGGCTGAGTCGTCTGGCGGAACCGCTGCATCATGCGCTACCGGATGTTGCCTGGCATAACAATGTTGCCGCTGCTGCCTGGCAAAAGCTGGCGGTAAACTGCATCATTAACCCTCTGAGCGTCGAGTACGATTGCGTTAACGGCATGCTGGCAGATCATCAGGAAGAAATTGCGCGTTTATCTGCGGAAATTGCCGTTATCATGGCGCGGGAAGGCCATCATAGTACGCAGGAAGATCTGTTTAACTATGTCATGCAAATCGTGAATAGCACCGCCGGCAATCAGTCATCGATGCTGCAGGATGTGCGCGCCCAGCGACGTACTGAAATTGACTACATTAATGGTTATGCTATCCGTCGTGCCCGGGCGCAAGGAGTTGCCACGCCGGAGAACAGTCGTTTGTATGATTTAATTAAGCGTAAGGAGCAGTCTTATGAGCACGAAAGCCTCGGTACTGGTCTGTCTCGCGCCTGGCAGTGAGGAGACCGAAGCCGTCACCACTATCGACCTGCTGGTACGCGGCGGCATTGACGTCACCACCGCCAGCGTTGCCAGCGACGGCGCCCTGACCATTACCTGTTCACGCGGCGTAAAGCTGCTGGCTGACTACCCGCTGGTGGACGTGGCAGACGGCGCCTTTGACGCTATTGTGCTGCCCGGCGGACTGCAGGGTGCCCAGGCATTTCGCGACAGCCCGCTGCTGGTTGAAACCATCCGGCAGTTTCATCTCTCGGGGCGTATTGTTGCAGCGATCTGCGCCGTTCCCGGCACCGTATTTATCCCGCACAACCTTTTTCCGCTGGGCAATATGACCGGCTTTCCCGGACTGAAAGAGACCATTCCGCCAGAAAAATGGATGGAAAAACGCGTCGTCTGGGACCCACGCGTTAATTTATTAACCAGCCAGGGCCCCGGCACGGCGATGGACTTTGCCCTGAAGCTGATAGCGTTACTAGTTGGTAAACCGCAGGCAGCTGCGGTGGCCGCACAGCTGGTGCTGGCGGCGGGCATTTATAACTATCAGGATTAAGACCCACTCGCGGCGCTACCGGCGCCCTCAGGGCCGGTAGACCTTAACATTCGCAAAACCCTGTTCCCGCAGATAAAGCGCCTGCAACCGGCTCATTACCCCGCGTTCACAGTAAAGCAGCCAGGTCTTATTCTGATCGAGATCAACGAACTGACTGCCCAGTTTATAAAACGGCAGCGTTTTCACCTCAACACCGTTCAGCACCAGCGGCTTATTCTCCTGTTCATCAGGCGAGCGAATATCCAGCACCGCATCCTGCGGACCAAAAGAAGCAACGGTTTCCACTTCGCTAACCTCTTGCGCCGCCTGGCCGGCAATTTCACGAATATCAACGTTGGTTGCCTGCTCAACCACATGGTCGAGAATGGAAAAATCGAACCGGGCTTCTTCCGCTTCAATCTTCTCCTTTACCGCCTTCACCGTCGGACTTTTGGATATGACGCCACAATATTCCGGCATTGTGCGGGCAAAATCCTCGGTGCCAATTTGCCGCGCCAGATTAATAATGTGCTCTTTATCATGAGAAATCAGCGGACGCAAAATCAGCGTGTCGGAGGCATTATCAATTAAGCGCAGATTAGTCAGCGTCTGGCTGGATACCTGTCCCAGCGCCTCGCCGGTTACCAGCGCCTGCACACCGTAACGTCCGGCAATTTGTGACGCCGCACGCACCATCATACGTTTCAGCACTACGCCCATCTGGCCGTCATCGACTTTTTCCAGAATTTCAGCCACCACCGGTTCAAAATTAATGGCCACGAAGCGAACACGATGAGAACTGCCAAAACGTTTCCACAGATAATGCGCGACCTGACGCACGCCAATTTCATGCGCCGCGCCGCCAAGATTAAAAAAGCAGTAATGTACGCGACAACCGCGACGCATCAGCATGTAGCTCGACACGCCGGAATCAAAGCCTCCGGAGATCAGTGACAGCACATCTTCCTGGGTACCAATCGGAAAACCACCAATGCCGGGATAGCGGCCGGTGACCAGCAGCAAACGCTGATCTTCAATTTCAAGATTAACCGTCACTTCCGGACGGGTGAGGTTAACCCGCGCACTGTCAACGTGCTGATTCAGGCCACCGCCAACATAGCGCTCAACGTCCTGCGAACTGAAATCATGCTTACCGCGACGCTTTACCCGTACGCAAAAAGATTTACCGCTAATTGTCTGATGGTATTGTGCCAGCGCCTGTTCAAAAATATGGTGAACATCGCGAAACTCCCGATCTTCAACCGCCAGGATATGATGAATGCCAGGAATACGCGTCAGCGCATCACGCACCGCCTCTTCTTTTTCAGGTGCCTTCACCCGTACCACAATATGGTCCCAGTGGCGCACCACCGCGATATCTTCGTCGGACTGTTTAAGCACATTGCGGATGTTGCCGGTCAGAATCTTAATAAACCGCAGGCGTACCGACTGGCTTTTAATCGTAATTTCAGGAAACAGCTTAATAATAAACTTCATAGCAGCGAGGGGTCATCTGGTGAATTGAGGGCTAAAATTATTGCCACTTAACTGATAAAATCAGTGTATTGCAAAGCAGCGTCAGGCCCTTTGCATCCAAGGCACCGGAGTATATCACTTTTGTCTCAGCGCTGCTGAGCCATCTGTGATATCAATCATTATTTTGCTAATCATTTAGGGTCAGCTACCATGAGCATTCACCCGGATGAAAACCACGACTGAGCCAGACTAGCTATTATGCCAAAAAAAGCCGAACCGCCCGTCAGTTTTGAACATGCTCTGCAACAGCTCGAGCAGATCGTCTCCCGTCTGGAGAGTGGTGAACTGCCGCTGGAAGAAGCGTTAAACGAATTTGAACGCGGCGTGCAGCTGTCGCGTACCGGTCAGCAACAGCTGAAGCAGGCAGAACAGCGGGTACAAATTTTATTAAGTGACGACGCTGACGCAAGCCTCACCCCCTTTACGCCGGATGCCGGGTAAATGGAGTTTACCGATCTCATCAATGCCCATCAGGCACGCATTAATGCCGTCTTAAATCGCTATCTTAGCGGGCTACCGTTGCAAAGCCATCCGCTGGTTGAGGCAATGAAATATGGCACCTTGCTCGGCGGCAAGCGCCTGCGCCCTTTTCTTGTTTATGCCACCGGCGGCATGCTGAATGCCGATGAACAAAGTCTTGATGCTCCGGCAGCAGCGGTGGAGTGTATTCACGCTTATTCGTTAATCCACGACGATCTGCCGGCAATGGATGACGACGCGCTGCGGCGCGGGCAGCCAACCTGCCATATTAAATATGGCGAGGATACCGCCATTCTGGCAGGCGATGCCTTGCAAACCCTGGCGTTTTCTATTCTGGCCGACAGCCCATTACCGGGAGTCAGCAGTGAAACGCGTCTCGCCATGCTGTCTGAACTGGCTCAGGCCAGCGGGGTGGCTGGCATGTGTGGCGGACAGGCATTAGACCTGGCGGCCGAAGGCGCACAGATTTCCCTGGATGCCCTGGAACAAATTCACCGTCATAAAACCGGTGCGCTCATCCGTGCCGCCGTCCGGCTCGGCGCCCTGTGCGCCGGCGAGCGCGGCAAGGCAGCGCTACCAGCACTGGATCGCTATGCCAGCGCCATTGGTCTGGCTTTTCAGGTACAGGATGACATTCTCGACGTTATCGGTGACAGCACGGTAACCGGCAAGCGTCAGGGTGCCGATCAGGATCTGGGCAAGAGTACCTATCCGTCACTGATGAGCCTTGACAGTGCCAGAGCAAAGGCGTGGGATCTGTATCAGGAATCTCTCCATGCGCTGGACACGCTGGCGGCACAGTCGCTGAACACGGCGCCGCTACGCGCGCTGGCCAGCTTTATTGTTGAACGCGATAAATGATAATGAGTCTCTGATGAGTTTTGATACTGCGAAATACCCGACGCTTGCGCTGGCAAGCTCGGTGCAAGAATTACGTTTGTTGCCTAAAGAGAGCCTGCCAAAACTCTGTGATGAGCTTCGTCAGTATTTACTTGATAGCGTCAGCCGCTCCAGCGGCCACTTTGCTTCCGGGCTGGGCGTAGTTGAACTGACCGTGGCGCTGCATTACGTTTATAACACGCCGTTCGATCATCTGGTATGGGACGTCGGCCACCAGGCCTATCCCCACAAGATCCTGACCGGTCGTCGCGACCGCATCGGTACAATCCGACAAAAAAATGGCCTGCATCCTTTTCCGTGGCGTGATGAAAGTGAATATGACGTCCTGAGTGTCGGACACTCGTCCACCTCTATCAGCGCGGGTCTTGGCCTGGCGGTGGCCGCCGGAAAAGAGGGTAAAGGTCGCCGCACCGCCTGCATTATCGGCGATGGTGCCATCACGGCCGGCATGGCGTTTGAAGCCATGAATCACGCTGGCGATATCAGCGCCGATTTACTGGTAATCCTGAACGATAACGAGATGTCCATCTCTGAAAACGTTGGCGCACTGAATAACCGGCTGGCGCAAATTCTCTCCGGTAAAACCTATTCACGCCTGCGGGAGAGCGGTAAAAAAGTCCTCACCAATCTGCCGCCAATAAAAGAACTGGTAAAGCGTACTGAAGAACACCTTAAAGGCATGGTGGTGCCCGGCACGCTGTTTGAGGAGCTGGGCTTTAACTACATCGGCCCTATTGATGGCCACGACGTGCTGGCCCTGGTGCAAACCCTGAGCAACATGCGCAGCCTTAAGGGCCCCCAGTTTCTGCATATCATGACTAAAAAGGGCAAAGGCTACGCCCCGGCGGAAAAAGATCCCATCGCCTGGCATGCAGTGCCTAAGTTTGATCCGGCCAGCGGTTCGCTGCCGGCCAGTAAACCTGGTCTGCCAACCTATTCAAAAATTTTCGGTGACTGGCTGTGTGAAATGGCCGCCCACGAGCCGGATCTGCTGGCTATCACGCCGGCAATGCGTGAAGGCTCCGGCATGGTGAGCTTTTCGCGCGACTATCCACAACGCTATTTTGACGTGGCTATCGCAGAACAGCATGCCGTCACCTTTGCGGCCGGGCTGGCAATTGGCGGTTACCGTCCGGTGGTGGCAATATACTCCACCTTTCTGCAGCGGGCTTACGATCAGCTCATACACGATGTTGCCATTCAGAAACTGCCGGTCATGTTCGCCATCGATCGCGGTGGCATTGTCGGGGCCGACGGACAAACGCATCAGGGAGCCTTTGATCTCGCCTTCTTGCGCTGTATCCCCAACATGGTCATCATGACGCCATCGGACGAAAACGAATGTCGTCTGATGCTCTACACCGGCTATCATTACCGTCAGGGACCGAGCGCAGTACGCTATCCGCGTGGTACCGGTACTGGTAGCGACCTGGCACCGCTCAGCGCGCTGTCAATCGGTGAGGGACGCACCCTGCGCCAGGGTGAAAAGCTGGCTATTCTCAATTTTGGTACGCTACTGGCCGAAGCCCGTGAGGTAGCAGAAAAACTGAATGCCACCCTGGTGGATATGCGCTTTGTTAAACCGCTGGATGAAGCACGGATACTGGAGCTGGCAGCAAGCCATGAAGCGCTTATTACTCTGGAAGAAGGGGCCATTAAGGGCGGAGCCGGCAGCGGCGTCAACGAACTGTTGATGGCCAGGCGTAAACTGCTACCGGTGCTGAATATCGGCTTACCGGATGAATTTATCCCGCAGGGCACGCAGGAGGAAATCCGCCACGATTACCAGCTGGATGCGACAGGGATCGCACAGCAGATTGCTCGCTGGCTGGCACTGTAAGCCGAAGGGGCGAGCGCTGTCTGCCCCTTATCCCGCTAAAAAACGCACGCCGGCGCCTGCTATGCTTAAGCCCGGCTTAATTTTTAAGCAAAGCAGGAGCAAACATGAAAACAACCCGATTTGGCCATACCGACCTGACCGTTTCCCGCCTGTGCCTCGGCTGTATGACCTTTGGACAGCCTGAACGCGGCCGCCATGCCTGGACGCTGCCGGAAGAGAGCAGCCGCCCGCTGATTAAACGGGCACTGGAAGCCGGCATTAACTTTTTTGATACCGCCAACAGCTATTCCGATGGCAGCAGTGAAGAAATTGTCGGCCGTGCTCTGCGCGACTTTGCCCGTCGTGACGACATCATCGTGGCAACCAAAGTATTTTTCCCGCTCAGCAACCTGGCCGGCGGGCTATCACGTGCCAGCATTATGCAATCCATTGATGACAGTCTGACACGGCTCGGCATGGATTATGTTGATTTGCTACAGATTCACCGCTGGGACTACAACACTCCGCTGGAAGAGACGCTGGAAGCGTTGCATGAGGTGGTGAAAGCCGGTAAAGCCCGCTATATCGGCGCATCATCAATGTATGCCTGGCAGTTTGCTAAAGCGCTGTATACCGCCGATAAACATGGCTGGACGCGCTTTGTCAGCATGCAGGACCAATACAATCTGATTCAGCGCGAAGAAGAACGGGAAATGCATCCGCTCTGTCAGTCAGAGGGCATTGCGGTCATGCCGTGGAGTCCACTGGCACGTGGCCGCCTGACCCGGCCATGGGGTGAAACTACCGCCCGTTCGGTTTCTGATGAATTTGGTAAAACCCTTTATCAACGCAGTGAAGAGAACGACGCGGCAATTGCTCAGCGGGTGGCAAACCTCGCGCGGGATAAGGGCGTCAGCCTTGCGCAAATTGCGCTGGCCTGGACGCTGCATAAACCGGCGGTTACCGCGCCGATTATTGGCGCCTCAAGAGCAGAGCAACTTGACGATCTGCTCAACGCGCTTGACGTTGAGCTGGACGCAAGTGAGCTGGCGGAGCTGGAAAGCCTGTATCAGCCCCATGCAGTCAGCGGCTTTGAGTAAACGCTGGCAACCTGACGGCAGAGATACCGCTGCCGGGTAGGTTTCCCCCTACCCGGTCTCCTCAAAGGAAAATACCGGCCAGCCAGAGCAGCATCGCTGAAATAATACCGGCAACAATGTCATCCACCATAATGCCCATTCCACCCTGAACATTGCGGTCAAACCAGCGAATCGGCCAGGGCTTCCACATATCCAGAATACGGAAGATAACAAAGCCAGCCAGCACCCAGTGCCAGTCAAAGGCCGGGATCGCCAGCAAGGTTATCCACATGCCGATAAATTCATCCCAGACAATGCTACCGTGATCGTGCACCCCCATATCTCTGGCCGTGCGATGGCAGAGATAAACCCCGATGCTAATCCCCAGCAACAACAGCAGTGAATAGAGCTCAAGCGGCAGTAATCTCAGCAGACACCAGAACGGAATCGCGGCCAGCGATCCCATGGTTCCCGGAAGCCAGGGGCTCAGCCCGCTGCCAAATCCGGTGGCCAGCAGATGCCAGGGATCTGACATACGCAGGCGCTTTTTTGCCTCATTTTTATTAACGATCAAAGTGATCAAATCCCTTTTTATGACAACTAACCGGCTGACCGTCGCGCAACAAGGTGATGCCTTCCGCCGCCGTTTTTATCTGACCAATGCAGGTATAAGGTACGCCAAGATGGCCTAACGCCACGTCCAGCGCGCCACGATTTATCTCCGGCACGGTAAAGCACAGCTCGTAGTCTTCGCCGCCGTGTAACGCCCAGTCTGTTTGCTGTTCACGACTATAGTGGCTGCGCAGTGCCACAGAAAAAGGTAGCGCATCAAGCTCAACACGGGCACCGCAATTGCTGGCATCAAGCACATGGCCTAAATCCGCCAGCAACCCGTCAGAAATATCAATAGCCGCACTGGCGAGGCCACGCAACGCCTGGCCCTGCAAAATGCGCGGCATCGGACGCAAATGACGTTTTATCAGCGCCTCATTACTGACCGGATCGTCCAGCCGCTGGTGATGCTGCAACAACGCCAGTCCTGCGGCGCTGTCGCCCAGCGTGCCGGTGACATAGATCCAGTCACCGGGCCGCGCGCCGCAGCGCCGCAGCGCCCGCCCGACCGGAATCAGACCATGGATACCCAACGTCAGACTCAACGGACCACGCGTGGTGTCACCACCAATCAGCTGCACGCCGTAATAATCCATTAGTTCAAACAGGCTATCACTGAAATCCTGTAACCAGGCTTCGTTGACATCTGGCAGCGTCAGCGCCAGCGTCAGCCAAGCAGGATCGGCGCCCATTGCCGCAAGGTCACTGAGATTGGCAGCCAGCGCTTTGTAACCTAAATCCGCTGGGTGAATATCACGTAAAAAATGCACCCCCTCAACCAGCGTATCGGTACTGATTGCCAGAGTCTGTTTTTCAGGAACATTCAGCAGGGCGCAGTCGTCGCCAATGCCTTTTTCAACATCGCGCCGGAAACCCGCGGTACGATCAAAATAACGCGCGATGAGTGCAAATTCGCCACAGGCCATAGTGAAATTCCGTGAGTGTAAGCAGGAAGGCCGGGAAACCGGCCTTGCAGGGTTATTTTTTATTGGGACGTATTTGTGGTGCGGCTTTGTCCAGCACACCGTTGACAAACTTATGGCTGTCTTCGGCGCCAAATACTTTCGCCAGTTCAATGCCTTCGTTAATTGCCACTTTGTAGGGAACGTCGCTACGCTTGCTCAGTTCATACAGCGACAGGCGCAGGATTGCCCGTTCCACCTGACCGAGTTCTTCCAGCTGGCGTGAAAGATAAGGTTTCATTAATCCATCAAGATAGTCGCTGTTCGTGGCGACCCCTGACAATAGCTCACGAAAATAGCCAATATCGACGTCGGTGACGTCCTGTTCCGCCAGAAACTGATATTCAACATCGGCGATGTCATTATGCGACAACTGCCAGGAGTAAAGTGCCTGGACTGCGCATTCACGTGCGCGGCGGCGGGCAGCAGGTTTCACAACATTCCCCTTAAAATCAAGCGTTAATCGCTTTCAGTACGTTAATCATTTCCAGAGCAGTCAGTGCGGCTTCCGCCCCTTTGTTACCGGCTTTGGTACCGGCACGCTCAATGGCCTGCTCAATATTTTCCGTCGTCAGTACGCCGAATGCCACGGGGATATCGCTGTTCATCGCAACGCTGGCAAGGCCGGAACTTGCTTCACCGGCAACATATTCAAAATGGGCAGTGCCACCACGGATAACGGTACCCAATGCCACTACCGCATGATGTTTACCCGCCTGGGCCAGCGCACGTGCGGCCATCGGCATTTCATAGGCGCCAGGCACCCAGACCACGGTGATATTTTCGTCTTTAACCTGACCGATACGCTTTAGCGCATCAATAGCGCCGTTCAGCAGGCTGTCGTTGATGAAGTTATTAAAACGGGCAATCACAATGGCAACGCGCGCCTCAGGCGAGGCAACAGCAGCTTCGATGACTTTCATAGTGTTCCTTATCGGATTCGGTGTAATGGCCCCGAGGGGGGCGGATTCTATCATATTCTCACGGATTCTGCTTCCGCTTTTGTATGCCGCGTTAGCGCGGGGTCAGAATCAGACGCAAATCCGGGCCGATTTGACGCACATCACTGAAAACAAAGTCCGGCGCATCGGCCAGATGACTGAGGGCCGGCAGCTGACACAAGCCACGCGCACTATCACCTAGCAGTTTCGGCGCCAGATAAACGATCAGTTCATCCACCAGACCGGCCTGCAACAAGGCACCAGCCAGCCCGGCACCAGCCTCGACCCACAGCGTATTAATTTGCTGTTTTCCCAGTAGCATCAGCAAGGCCACGATATCAACCCCCTGATGCACGGCAGGCAGGCTGAACTGCGTCACCGACTCAGGCCATTTCTGTGTGTCAGCATGCAGTCGCGCCAGCCAGGTTTCACCAGGCTGATGAATCAGCCGGTGCTGCGGGGTCACCCGATTGTGGCTGTCGATAATCACACGCACCGGCTGACGTAGCTGCGTCGCGCTCAGCTGCTGCTGTACCCCGGGGTTCAGCTCCTGCCAGCGCACCGTCAGTGAAGGGTCGTCAGCAATAACCGTGGCGCTGGTGGAAAGCAGCGCGCAACTCATCGCCCGAAAGTGCTGAACGTCCTGGCGGGCCTGCGGCGAAGTAATCCACTGGCTTTCTCCACTGGCCATCGCGGTGCGCCCATCCAGCGACGCCCCCAGCTTAAGCTGCAGCCAGGGAAAACCTGTACGCATTCGCTTAAAAAACCCGCGATTCAGACGTTCAGCCTCAGCCATCATCAGGCCATCACTTACCGTGACGCCGGCCTGTTGCAGACGATACAACCCGCGGCCAGCGACCTGCGGGTTCGGGTCCTGCATCGCGGCAACCACCCGATGGATACCCGCCGCCAGCAGGGCGTCACAACAGGGTGGCGTGCGACCAAAATGGCTGCAGGGTTCAAGGGTGACGTAAGCAGTGGCGCCACGGGCACGCTCGCCAGCCATGCGCAGCGCGTGCACTTCAGCATGCGGCTCGCCGGCACGCTGATGCCAGCCTTCACCCACAATCTCCCCCTGGCGGACTATTACGCAACCTACGTTAGGGTTAGGCCTGGTGGTATACAGACCGCGGCGCGCCAGTTCCAGCGCGCGCGCCATAAAGCGCTCATCGCTCATAATTAATCCTGTAGACGGGCGATTTCTTCACCAAATTCGCGCACATCTTCAAAACTGCGGTAAACCGAGGCAAAGCGAATATAAGCGACCTTATCCAGCTTTTTCAGTTCATCCATCACCAGGCCGCCAATCATTTTACTGGTAATCTCACGCTCACCGGTCGCACGCAGCTGGGTTTTAATATGGCTGAGGGCATCTTCAACCGCATCAGCACTGACCGGGCGTTTTTCCAGCGCTTTCATAATACCGCTGCGCAGTTTTTCTTCATTGAACGGCTCGCGAATATCGTTGCTTTTCACTACCCGTGGCATCACCAGCTCTGCAACTTCAAAGGTGGTAAAACGCTCGTGACAAACCAGACACTGACGTCTGCGCCTGACCGAGGTTCCCTCACCCACCAGGCGTGAATCAATCACTTTTGTGTCAATTGCAGAACAAAATGGGCAGTGCATACGCTTTCCTGGCTTTACCAAATAATTCTCAGTTTAACGCGAAGTTGCGACTAACTGAAACCTTTACCCGTGCGCCATCCGACGCAATTATTCGCGATAAATGTTACAACTGGTAAAAGCGACTATCATTATGCTATCGCTCCATAAAGGAGCTTAACTGAGTGGAGATCGAAAATGGGACTTTTTAGTTTTCTCGAAACAGTGGGAACCAAACTGTTCGGCGGCTCACAGGATAAGAGCGCAGCTCTGCAAAAGCATATTCAGCAGCTCAATCTACCGGGCAGTGATAAAGTCAGCGTGAAGGTGGATGGTGATAAAGTCACCATTAGCGGTGACGGCGTGTCACAGGAAGTGAAGGAAAAAATTCTGGTGGCTGTAGGTAACGTTGAAGGGATTAAAAGCGTTGATGATCAGGTAACCACCAGCGATGCCCGCGAAATTCGTACCTACAGCGTCAAGCCAGGTGATAACCTGAGCAAAATAGCAAAAGAAGTGTATGGCGATGCCAATCAGTACAATAAAATCTTCGAAGCCAATAAACCGATGCTCAGCAGTCCGGATAAAATCTATCCCGGACAGGTTCTGCGTATCCCTGATTAAGTTTTAGCGAGATATCAATAGATGACAGTAAGGAACGCTGTTTACGCGGCGCTGATGCCGGCCCTGCTGTTGGTGGGCTGCTCGGCGCCGCCCCGCCAGGTCCATCATTTACATAATGAAGTCAGCAAACTCAATAAAGAACTGAGTCAGCTGACGCGCCAGGCCAGCGCGCTGGAACTGCAAAACAGCCTGAATCTCCACGCCGGCCAGGGTGCCTGGCTGGTACCCGAAGCCAGCACCCCGGTGGTGTTGCAAAGCCAAATCGCCGATCTGAGCCTGTTACTGGTATCGGTGCAGGCCGATAACGATAACAGCAGGATTTTGCTGCGTGTTCATACCAGCGCCAGCGCTGCACTTCCGGCTTTCAGCGCTCGGGTTGAATGGGGTGAGCGCGATAGCGTCAGCGGTAAACCGCTGCCGGGCAGTGGCCATATACAGCAAATCCACGTTGATGCCGGCCTGACAAGTTCGCGCGACGTCACGCTGGCAGTGCTGCTTGAGGATATTCAGCCACAGCAGCTGGGCTATGTCAGGGTACATGATATCGTGGCGGATAAAACGCAGTGATAAAAAAACGGCACCTCAGGGTGCCGTTTTTCTTAACTCACTGTCAGCGTTATCGCCAGGAATTAAGGTAAAATTGAAGGCTGGTCCGCCCCCTCTTTTTCCACTTTTTGCGTCATCATATGTTCACGCTTCATACCCAGCTTCAACGCCAGCGCCGACGAAACATAAATCGATGAAATGGTTCCGACAGTAACACCAATCAGCATGGTCAGCGAGAAGCCTTTTAGCAACGCACCGCCAAAAATGAACAGAATCAGAACCATCGCCAGGGTCGTCGCTGAAGTGATAATAGTACGACTCAACGTCTGGGTCAGAGAAACGTTGGTAATATCGTAAGACGACCCGCGACGAATACGGCGGAAATTCTCACGAATACGGTCTGACACCACAATTTTATCGTTCAGTGAATAACCAATCACCGACATCAGCGAAGCAATAATCGTCAGGTCAATCTCGATATGGAACAGGGAAAGCAATCCGACGGTAATGATAACGTCATGGATCAATGCCAGCACGGTGCCCAGCGCCAGACGCCATTCGAAACGAAAGCCGATATACAGCAGAATCGCCCCGAGGGCAGACAGCAGCGCCATCGCCCCCGCCTGCGCCAGATCGCTTCCGACGCTCGGTCCGACAAACTCAATGCGCTTCACGGTAGCATGCTGTTGAGATGCCTGATTAATTACCGTGACCACTTTGTTACCCAGTTCCTGCCCGCCAGGCCCTTTATCCGGTGCCATACGGACCATCACGTCGCGACTGCTACCAAAATTCTGCACCTGCGGCTCAACAAAACCAGCCGTTTGCAGCGCGCTGCGCAGGCTGTCGAGATTGGTCGGTTTTTCCAGATTGATTTCAATCACCGTACCACCGGTGAAATCAAGCCCCCAGTTAAAACCACGCACGCCAATAATGGCAATCGACGCAACGATCAGCAGAGCGGAGATGATAAAAGCCAGCGTGTCCCAGCGCATAAAGTCAACGACTTTACGCCCGTGGTTTAGCTGCTCAATATTGTATTCACGTGCCACAACTCGCTCCTCAGATTGACAGCTTGCTGATACGTTTGCCGCCGTATATCAGGTTAACGATAGCGCGGGTGCCGAGGATCGCAGTAAACATTGAGGTGCCGATACCAATGGCTGTGGTAATGGCAAACCCTTTAATCGATCCGGTACCCACCGCATAAAGAATAATGACTTTAATCAGCGTGGTGACGTTAGCATCAACGATACTGGAGAAGGCACCTTTGTAGCCCTCATGAATCGCCTGCTGCACGCTACGCCCATTGCGTAATTCTTCTTTAATACGTTCATTAATCAGTACGTTAGCATCAACTGCGACGGCCAGCGTCAGTACGATCCCCGCAATCCCCGGCATAGTCAGCGTCGCCCCCGGTATCAGCGACATAATGCCGACAATCAGCACCAGGTTGGCCAGCAGCGCCGAGGTGGCAATCAGACCAAATTTCTTATAGAACACCACCATAAACAGAATCGATGCCAGCAGTCCCCACAGGCATGCTTCCAGACCCTGGGTAATATTTTGCTGTCCCATGGTCGGGCCGATGGTGCGCTCTTCGACAATCTGGATCGGTGCAATCAGAGCGCCGGCACGCAGCAGCAGCGACAGCTGACGCGCCTCGTTCGGAACGCCAATACCGGTAATACGGAAACTGTTACCCAGCCGTGACTGAATATTCGCCACGTTGATAACCTGCTCCTGTTTCTCCAGAATCGCCCGGCCGTTGGCATCTTTCTTACCACTGTCTTTATATTCCACGAACAGCGTCGCCATCGGCTGACCGATGTGATCCTTGGTGAAATTAGACATCAGATTGCCGCCGCTGCCGTCAAGAGAGATATTAACCTGCGGCTGGTTATACTCGTCCATGCTGGAAGTGGAGTCCGTAATGTGATCGCCGGTCAGAATCACGCGTTTGTAGAGAACCGTTGGCTGACCATCACGGGTATATTTCACTTCAGAATCACCGGGAACACGCCCATTTGCCGCGACGTTACTGTCAACCGAGCTATTAACCAGACGGAATTCCAGCGTAGCGGTGGCGCCAAGAATCTCTTTAGCACGCGCGGTATCCTGAATCCCCGGCAGCTCAACCACAATGCGGTCTGAACCCTGACGCTGAACCAGAGGTTCCGCGACGCCCAGTTTGTTAACACGATTACGCAGAATATTAATATTCTGCTGCACCGCATACTCACGCGCTTCACGCAGGCGCTCATCGGTCATCACCGCACGCAGCATGTTGCTGCCGCTGCCCGAGATCACCAGGTCACGATGACGCGGCGCCAGGTAGCTGATGGCGGCATCACGATCGGTCGCGTTAAGAAACTGGATTTGCAGGCCGTAATTAGCCGCTTTACTGATGGTAGTGTAAGGAATATTTTTTTCACGCAGATCGCTGCGCAGGCCATCAATATTCTGCTCCTGCAGCTTGCTCAGCGCAGTATCCATATCCACTTCCATCAGGAAGTGAACGCCACCGCGTAAATCAAGGCCCAGTTTCATTGGCTCGGCATTCAGTAGCTTTAGCCAGGAGGGCGTCGCCGGCGCAAGGTTAAGCGCCACGACATATTTTTCGCCCAGCGCCTTAATCAGCGCCTCACGCGCATGCAGCTGGACGTCGGTATTGGCAAAGCGCGCCAGAATAGCGCCCTCTTCCAGGGCGATCGACTTAGCCGGAATATTATCTTGTTTGAGCACGCTCTGGATTTGGTCCAGCGTCTGTTCACTGGCTGCGGCTCCGCGCACGCCAGTGACCTGAACGGCCGGATCCTCACCATAAAGGTTAGGAAGTGCGTAAACCAGACCGACGATAAACACCACGGTCAGCAACAGGTACTTCCATAAAGGATAACGATTTAACACAGTAGTTCCCTTAGGGAAAACAGATAATTACAGCGCCTTCATTGTACCTTTCGGCAGAACGGCAGCCACGAAATCACGCTTAACGACCACTTCAGTGGTGTCGTTTAATGCAATGGCCACATAACCGGTTTCCGCCACCTTAGTTACTCGCCCAACCAGGCCGCCGGTAGTCAGCACTTCATCGCCCTTAGAGATGGAATCCATCAGTTTTTTATGCTCTTTTGTCCGCTTTTGCTGCGGACGCAGGATCATAAAATAGAAAATCAGGCCAAATACCACCAGCATAATCACCAGAGAATAAGGACTCCCCTGAGAAGGGGCGCCGGTCGCGGCCACAGCATCAGAAATAAAAAAACTCATGACAATTTCCTTCAATTGTTAATTATCAGAGGATAAGGACGGTGCCGTCTTACCCATCCGTTGATAGAATCCCAAAACAAAGCGCTCTAATGTACCCTCTTCAATGGCCTTGCGTAAACCCGCCATCAGGCGCTGGTAGTAACGCAGGTTATGAATGGTGTTCAACCGCGCGCCCAGTATTTCGTTACAACGATCCAAATGATGCAAGTAAGCACGACTATAATTGCGACAGGTATAACAATCGCATTCGGCATCGAGTGGGGAGGTATCCTCTTTATATCGGGCATTGCGGATTTTCACCACGCCATCGGTGACAAACAGGTGGCCGTTGCGGGCATTACGGGTGGGCATCACGCAATCGAACATATCAATCCCACGACGCACGCCTTCCACCAGATCTTCCGGCTTCCCCACCCCCATCAGATAGCGGGGCTTATCCTGAGGAATTTGCGGACACAGGTGTTCAAGAATCCGGTGCATATCCGCTTTAGGTTCACCCACTGCCAGACCGCCCACAGCGTACCCATCAAATCCTATCTCTACCAGTCCTCTGACGGAAACATCACGTAAATCTTCGTAAACACTGCCCTGAATAATGCCAAATAACGCGTTTTTATTGCCTAATGCATCAAAACGCTCACGGCTACGTTTTGCCCAGCGCAAAGACATTTCCATTGAACGCTTCGCGTAATCCCATTCCGCCGGATAGGGGGTGCACTCGTCAAAAATCATCACAATATCGGAACCCAGATCGTACTGAATCTCCATCGATTTCTCAGGATCGAGAAAAATCGGGTCACCATTAATCGGATTACGAAAATGCACGCCTGCTTCAGTAATTTTACGAATATCACCGAGACTGAATACCTGAAAACCGCCAGAATCAGTAAGAATAGGACCAGGCCAGTGCATGAAATCATGCAGATCGCCGTGCAGCTTCATAATCTCCTGTCCCGGACGCAGCCAGAGATGAAAAGTATTGCCCAGAATGATTTGCGCCCCGGTCTCCTGCACTTCTTCCGGGGTCATACCTTTCACCGTACCGTAGGTACCAACGGGCATAAACGCAGGCGTTTCCACCACGCCACGTTCAAAAATCAGACGGCCGCGACGGGCGTGACCATCCGTGGTATCAAGTTCAAATTTCACGTTAACTCCATCACCAGAGAAACAGTCCGGCGATTAATTAAAAGAGACGCATTCTAGCAATGCTGAACGCGGCTTGCTATATCAGCAGCTCAGGCGCCGACCTTTTCGTCGGGCGCGCCGGGGTTGCGGCTGATAAACATGGCATCACCATAGCTGAAAAAGCGATACTGCTGTGCCACCGCCTGCTGATAGGCATGCATGGTATGGCGATAACCAGCAAAAGCGCTGACCAGCATAATCAGCGTTGATTCCGGCAGATGAAAATTGGTAATGAGAGCATCAATGATCTGATAGCGATAACCCGGGTAGATAAAGATACGGGTATCGGCAAAAAAAGGCGCGATAAGGGAATCAGCGGCAGCCTGCGCGGCACTCTCCAGCGAACGTACCGATGTTGTTCCCACCGCCACCACGCGGTTACCCCGCTGTTTGCAGGCCAGCACCGCATCAACAACATCCTGTGACACCTCAGCATATTCAGCATGCATGTGGTGATCTTCAATGGTGTCAACTTTGACCGGTTGAAAGGTACCGGCGCCCACGTGCAGCGTGACAAAAGCGGTATTGACCCCCTTATCACGCAGCGCCTGCAGCAGCGGCTGATCAAAATGCAGGCCCGCGGTCGGGGCGGCAACTGCCCCCGGCTTTTCGCTGTAAACCGTCTGGTAGAGTTCGCGGTCCGCGTCTTCGTCGGGACGGTCAATATAAGGAGGCAGCGGCATGTGTCCCACTGCGTTAAGAATATCCAGCACTGGCCGCGCATCATCAAAAACAATTTCAAACAGCGCATCGTGACGCGCCACCATGGTGGCGGCAACGCTGTGATCATCGCCAAGCAGCAGCGCACTTCCCGGCTGGGGTGCTCTTGATGAACGCACGTGGGCGAGCACTCGCTTATCATCCAGCACTCGCTCCACGAGAACTTCAATTTTTCCACCGCTGGCTTTACGGCCATAAATACGCGCCGGAATCACCCGGGTATTGTTAAAAACCAGCAGGTCGCCGGCATCAAGCTTTTCCAGCAGGTCGGTGAAAATGCCATGGCTAAGCTGGCCGGTTTCACCGTCAAGAGAAAGTAAACGACAGCCGCTACGCTGTGCCTGCGGATAATGGGCAATCAGCGAGTCAGGTAATTCGAATGAAAAATCAGCAAGGCGCATGGTTCTTTCTGGCAGAGTGAAAACAGGGGGCATAGTCTAACGGAAAAGCACCGGCAGCAGAACCTTTGTCATTGCCGGGGGACCTCTGCGGCGGGTGACGGAAAAAAATATCGCCGGCTAACATTAATTACTCATATACTGCCGTAATGAACTTTCTTGCGCATTTACATCTTGCCAGCCTGGCCAACAGCTCGCTGCTGGGTAACCTGATGGCCGATTTTGTCCGTGGCGATCCCTGGCAAAGCTGGCCACCCGCAGTGGCTGCAGGCATCACCCTGCACCGACGTATCGATGTCCTGACCGATGGATTAGCGGAAGTGAAAGCAATGCGCAGGCTTTTTCGTCCCGCTACCCGCCGGGTTGCCCCTGTCACCCTTGATGTGGTCTGGGACCATTTTCTGTCATTACACTGGGACAGGCTGGTGGCGCAGCAAACCCTGCCGGCGTTTCTACGGCAGGCGGAAAGCGAGATTACCCCCTGCCTGGCACAAACCCCGCAGGCGTTTCAGGATCTTAATCGCTATCTGTGGCAGGAAAACTGGATGCAGCGCTACAGCGAACGCGAGTATCTGCAACAGGTCTTCAATGGAATGGCGAATCGCCGACCGCGTCTGTCGGCACTGCGCGACTCCTGGCAGGATTTTTGCGATAATTATGGCGAACTGGAACAGGCTTTCTGGCAGTTTTATCCACGAATGATGGCGTCAGCCAGGCTCGGGCAGCTCTGACATCCCCCGCCTGATTGACAGCATCATACCCCATTCCGGCGACGGCCAGCGCAGGGTTATTTACGTTGGTTTCCTGGCGTGCCTCGCTTATACTGCCGCCGTGTTGTCACTAAAACCTAACCAACTAACAGGAGTGAAAATGGTCCTGGTAACTCGTCAAGCCCCGGATTTCACCGCTGCCGCAGTATTGGGTAATGGTGAAATCGTTGAAAATTTCAACTTCAAAAAACACACGGCAGGCAAACCCACCGTGCTGTTCTTCTGGCCGATGGATTTTACTTTCGTCTGTCCATCAGAACTGATTGCTTTTGACAAGCGTTACGAAGAATTCCAGAAGAAAGGCGTGGAAGTTGTTGGTGTATCTTTCGACTCCGAATTTGTGCACAATGCCTGGCGCAACACGCCGGTCGACAAAGGTGGTATCGGTGCGGTGCGCTATGCCATGGTTGCCGACATTAAGCGCGAAATCCAAAAAGCATACGGCATTGAACATCCGGACGCCGGCGTTGCGCTGCGCGGTTCTTTCCTGATCGACAAAGCCGGCGTGGTACGTCACCAGGTGGTTAATGATCTGCCGCTAGGCCGTAACATCGATGAAATGCTACGTATGGTTGACGCCCTGCAGTTCCACGAAGAGCACGGTGAAGTATGTCCGGCTCAGTGGCAAAAAGGCCAGGCAGGTATGGGCGCATCTCCGGAAGGCGTTGCCAAATACCTCAGCGAAAACGCCGCCAGACTGTAAACGGTCTGACGCGCGCCAGACGCGCAAGCTATCACCATGCTGGTCAGAATCTGACCGGCATTTTTTTTATTTGCCGCTCCCGCCTTGATGCACAGCGCTTTGCGCTCAGGCCCGTATGCCGGTCAGCGATTAGCCGCCGTTTTTCAGATCCTGCCAGCTGTTGTACCGCCGCCGCCAGAGTTACAATCAGGCAGGCAGATAACAGGCGGAAAGTGAATTGATGCATACAGCAACCGGTGCCGGCTTAATAGGGCTGCTGATAGCCGGCGCTGCCAGCGCAGACGCTACCTCACACTGGCAGCTGGAAAAAGTGGTAGAGGTGGTTCGCCACGGCGTACGTGCGCCGGTGCCCTGGGATCGGCGCGCCATTGAAGCCGCTACCGGCCGGCCATGGCCACGCTGGCGGGTAGCCGATGGCGAACTGACCCGACACGGCTGGCGCGCCGTCTGGCTAAAGGCGCAGCCTGAAGGTCAGTACTACCGGCAGCATCATCTGATAAGCCCCGGTTGCCCGACAACGCAGGATGTCTATATCTATGCCAGCCCGCGACAACGGACCCGGGCAACCGCCACGGCTTTCAGTGAAGGTGCGTTTCCCGGCTGCCAGCTGAAGATACACTATCAGCACGATGGCAACGACCCGCTGTTTCTCACCGGCACGCAGCATATAGCGCTCGACGGTAAAAAAACCACCCTAGCGGTACTGCGGGCAATGGGCGGAAATATACAGACCGCTCAGCAGCGCTGGCAACCGGCTATCAATCAGCTGGCGCGCGCGCTGTGCCGGCCAGCCCATCCCTGCCCGCTGGCCTCCAGCCGCTGGCAACTTCGCCTTAACCCGGACGGGCGTGTGTCGGTGCCGGCGCTTGACCATCAGGCTGCTGCTGCCGAAACCCTGCGCCTGGCCTGGAGTGAGGGCTGGCCGGCGGCGGAAGTCGGATTTGGCCATCTGCGGCGGGCCGATGACCTGCTGCCCCTGCTGACGCTCAACAGCGTAAAATATCGCTATACCAACGACATTCCTTACCTTGCGCGCCGTCTCGGCTCACGCCTGCTGGCACAAATTATCCGCGCGCTGTCAACCGATGCACCTGCTGAGGTCGGCCGACGCTGGCTGGTGCTGGTGGCGCATGATAACAACATTGCCTGGTTGCGCACTTTACTGGATTTCCACTGGCAGCAGGCCGGGTATCCACCGGGAGATATCCCTCCTGGCGCCAGCCTGGTATTCGAGCGCTGGCGCAATACGCTCAGCGGAAAACGCTACTTGCGCATCCGCTTTCGCGCCCAGCGTCTGGAGCAGATTCGCCATCTGCGTCCTCTGGCATCAGCCGGTGACCTGTTACAGAGTGAATACCGCGCACCGGGCTGTCAGCAAACGGATATCGGCATACTCTGTCCGCTAAACGCCAGCCTGAAAACCTTCAGCGCGCGGCTGGATAACACCATATTACAGCCCTTCCACTGGCCAGTACCCTGAGAATCCAGTTTCAGGCAACTATCAGGAGGAGCCAGCGCGTCGGGCCGCCGCCCGGGTTACCAGCTTCCAGCCCAGCAGCAGTAATACAATCCAGACCGCACCAACGTACAGCGACACCCGGGTGTCCGGCGAGTGGCCAATCAGCAGAATAATAAACGCCAGAAACAGCACCCCTACCATGGCGGTAAAGCACCCCCCCGGCATAGCGAATTGCAGCGACTGGCGCTGCTGTGGCGTCAGCTGCCGACGGAAGGCGATATTAGCCAGCAGGATCATGATCCACACCCAGACGGTGGCAAACGTGGCCAGCGAAGCGATAACCAGAAACACTTTTTCCGGCATCAGGTAGTTGAGATAAACCGCTATCAGCAGCGCCGCCATCATAATAACTACCGTCAGCCAGGGGATGCCTCGTTTTGACAGCTGGCCAAATGCCCGCGGGGCATGCCCCAGTTCCGCCATACCGTGAAGCATACGGCCAACACCAAATACATCACTGTTAATGGCTGAAAGTGATGCGGTAATCACCACAAAATTGAGAATCGATGCTGCTGCCGCAATGCCCAGATGCTGAAAGGTAAGCACAAAGGGACTGCCCTGAGTACCCACCTGATTCCACGGATAAACGGACATAATCACAAACAGGGTGCCGACATAAAACACCAGAATACGCAGCGGCACAGAGTTAATAGCGCGCGGAATGGAACGGGCCGGATCTTTCGCTTCACCCGCAGTGATGCCGATAATCTCAATGCCCCCGTAGGCAAACATCACCATTTGCAGGGAAAGCAACATCCCTACGACGCCATGGGCAAAAAAACCACCGTTACGCCACAAATTATCAATGCCGGTTGGCTGACCACCGTTGCCAATTCCCCAGATAATGATGGCAAAGCCGGCGAGAATCATCATTACAATGGTAGCCACTTTGAAAAACGAGAACCAGAACTCCAGCTCGCCAAATATACGCACGCTCATCAGGTTAATTGCGCCGATAATCAGCACCACGCTAAGTACCCAAATCCAGTGCGGCACGTCGGGGAACCACACGCCCATATAAACCCCGAACGCCGTCACATCGGCAATGGCAACAATCAGAATTTCAAAACAGTAAGTCCAGCCGGTGATATAGCCCGCCAGCGGACCAAGATAATCCTGCGCATAGCGTGAAAAAGAACTGGCCTGAGGATTATTTACCGCCATTTCACCGAGCGCGCGCATAATAATATATGCTACCGCCCCCCCAATGATATACGCCAGCAACACGCTGGGTCCGGCCATCTGAATGGCATCGGCAGAACCATAAAATAATCCGGTGCCAATTGCCGAACCCAGTGCCATAAAGCGGATATGACGAGAACTCAATCCCCGTTTCAGTGACTGACTTGATTGCTGCATTCCGTTCAACCTTAAAATGAAAAACCACGGTTATCCCGTGGTTGTAACAGCTGCTGAAAAAATCTGACTACTGTGCCGTCTGCTGTTTCTGCCCTAACATCCGGTCGCTGATCCCGGCAATTACTGTCACAAACAGCGTAGGAGGCAACCAGGATAACCCCTGGTCCGCCAGCGGCAGATGCTGCAAAAAGTGCGGCAGCTGGCTGGTGAAATGGCTGGATTTGAACGCATCAGCAATGCCAAACAACAAGCTAACCAGCATCGCAGGTGCCACCGTCCGGCTGCTTTTATTCCACCAGCTGAGGGTGAAACTTAATACAACCAGCACAATACACGGTGGATAAATGGCGGTCAGTATTGGCACCGAAATCTGAATCAGCTGGCTAAGGCCAAGATTAGACACCACCATCGAAAACAGGCCAAGCATAAACACCAGCGTGCGATAAGAAAAGGGCAGATACTGGGCAAAAAACTCAGCGCAGGCACAGGTCAGGCCGACCGCCGTCACCATGCAGGCGACAAAAATCAGTGATGCCAGCAGGAAACTACCAAAACCGCCAAAGGTATGCTGGACGTAGGCGTGTAAGATTGCCGCACCGTTCACATCCTGCGCCACCAGCAGGCCGCTTCCAGACCCCAGTTTAAACAGGCTGAGATAGAGCAGCGTCAGGCCGGCACCGGCAATCACGCCTGCCGTCATAGCATAGCGGGTCAGCAGTGAAGCACGCTGCACGCCACGGGAACGGGCCGCGTTAACGATGACGATGCCAAAAACCAGCGCCCCCAGGGTATCCATGGTGAGATAACCGTTAACAAAACCAGTGGAAAATGCCGCTCGCTGATAGTCAGCGGTAGCCGGTACCAGCTCACCAGCAGGCCAGATTAATGCCGCCACGCCGAGTACCGTCAGCGCCACAATTTTAAGCGGCGCCAGAAAGTGGCCTACCGTATCCAGTAGTTTGCCTGGATAGAGAGAAATCAGGATCACCAGCGCGAAATAGATCAGGCTGTAAATCAGCAGAGGAGCGGCACCATTACCGGTCAGCGGCGCGATACCGACTTCAAATGAAACCGTTGCGGTACGTGGCGTAGCAAATAGCGGCCCGACCGCCAGATAGCAGACGGTGGCTAACAACACGCCGGCTTTTTTACCAATCGGCGCACTGAGTGCATCAATACCGCCGCCTACCCGCGCCAGGGCAATGACCGTGATCACCGGTAATCCCACCGCAGTGAGCAGAAAGCCAGATGCCGCAGTCCAGACGTGTTCGCCGGATTGAATACCAACCATGGGAGGGAAAATGATATTGCCTGCGCCAACGAACAGCGCAAACGTCATAAAACCCAGTGCGAGAATATCCTTTGTTTTTAAGTGTTGTGTCATAGCTGTGGGTGTTGCCTGTAAAACGCGAGTCGTGAAGGTTATGTGCTGGTACTGACTACGTAGAGTTGTTGTTATCAGCGGGCGCTAGTAAAACGTTTATAGCGCATGAAGGCAAGTGTAAGGCGATAATGCAGAGTGATATATTGCACTTAATACAAAAACCAGTTTATCTGTTCAAATAATACCACTATCACGCCATATGATTTGTACAGTTTTTGTACACGGGAAGATAACTTCCCGCATCATTAGCGCCAGGGATGCACAAAAGGCGCGAAAATTCGCCCCTTTTGCACGTTACCCGCTTATTTCCACAGTTCGTGGGCAATGGAGACCACCAGCCGCAGTTTATCCCACTGCTGTGCCTCGCTGATATTATTGCCCTCTTCTGTTGAGGCAAAACCACACTGTGGACTCAGGCAAAGCTGATCAAGGCTGACATAGCGTGCAGCCTCGGCAATACGTGCCTTCACCGCCGCCGTCGATTCCAGCTCCCCGGTTTTGGTCGTAATCAATCCCAGTACTACCTGCTGTTTACCCGGGCGGATAAAACGCAGCGGTTCAAAGCCACCAGAACGTTCATTATCGTACTCAAGGAAAAACGCGTCGACATTCACCCCGCCAAACAGGATTTCCGCCACCGGTTCATAGCCTCCTTCTGAAATCCAGGTCGAGCGGAAATTACCGCGGCAAACGTGCAAACCAACGGTAAGATCGTCCGGCTTGCCGGCCAGTGCCTGGTTGAGAACCCGGGCATAAGTGCGTGCCAGCGCGTCGGGATCTTCACCCTGCTCACGCAGCTGACGGCGCTGATCTTCTGAACACAAATAAGCCCATACGGTGTCGTCCAGCTGCAGGTAGCGACAGCCTGCCTCGTAAAATGCCGTAATAGCCTGGCGCCAGGTCGCGGCCAAATCGTCAAAAAACGCCGCCATCTCTGGATATACGCCGGCATCCACTGCCTTGCGTCCACCGGCGCGGAAATGGAGCACGCTTGGGCTGGGGATGGTCATTTTTGCCACCGCATCACCACTGATGCTTTTCAGATAGCGAAAATCCTCCAGCATCGGGTGCTGACTGAAACCCAGCCGGCCATTAATGCGGATGCTGCGTGCTTTGGTCTGCACGCCATTAAACTGAATGCCGTGAGCGGATTCATAAGGCTCCACTCCGTCCAGTCCTTCAAAGAAATCCAGATGCCACCAGGCGCGACGAAATTCACCGTCAGTGACCACTTTCAGGCCGCAGGCGCGCTGCTGTGTCACCACCTCACGAATGGCCTGATCTTCAATGCGCCTGAGCGCCACGGCATCAATCTGCCCTTGCTGAAACTGTTCACGTGCCTGCTTTATCGCTTGCGGACGCAAAAAGCTGCCCACTACTTCGGCCCGCAGGTCCGCGTTATTACGTTGCATCAATCTGACTCCTGGTAGACCGTCACATTAGTTTCGTTACGAAACAGTGACGCATGGGTATTTTTTAGACTTCTGGATGGCTAAAATAGCATAGAAGACTCGCAGGGTATCAGTCAACGGCTAACGCAGAAGTTTGCTATCACCCGGGCGCCGGTTGCCCGATTCACCCTTAACTATCGCATTGCGCCAGTGCGCTTAACGGGCGCTGGTCACGCGACTGTTTTGCGGCTGTGGCACAATCCGGCCCGGCGCCAGGGTAAAACTGAATACCGTTTCCTGATGCGCAACGCTGGTAATATCCAGCCTGGCATTATGATGGCTAAGCGCATGCTTAACGATAGCCAGCCCGAGGCCGCTGCCGCCGGTCTGGCGTGAACGGGCTTTATCAACCCGATAAAAGCGCTCGGTCAGACGGGGAATATGCTCTGGTGCAATGCCAGGACCATTATCTTTCACCGCAAAACGCGCCCCGCCCTGTGGCGTGCGCAGCCAGCTGACGTCAATCCGCGTGCCTTGTGGGGTATGATTAACCGCGTTATAAACCAGATTAGAAATGGCACTGCGCAGCTGCTCATCGTTGCCTAACACCCGCAAATGCGGATCGGTATGAAAATGTATCTGGTGGCGACCGCCGCTGAGGGTTTCCGCCTCACGCTGTAACATGCTCAACATGACCGGTACATCAATTTTGTCCTGCAACTCAAAGGAAGGCGCAGCTTCAATACGCGATAAGGTCAGCAATTGTTTAACCAGAGTATCCATACGCCGGCTCTGCTCCTGCATGGTACTCAGCGCCTTTTCACGCAGCGCCGGCGGCATTTCCCCATCCTGCAACACCTCAAGGTAGCCTTGCAGAACCGTTAACGGCGTGCGTAATTCGTGGCTGACGTTGGCAAAAAAGTTACGCCTTGCCCCTTCCAGGTTATGCATTTGCGTGACATCACGGGCCACGATCAGCCACTGACCTTCACTGTAAGGCATAATACGAAACTCAATATGCCGGCTGTGGCTGATAACCAGCGTCAGCGGCCGGGAAAAATCACGTTCACGCAAATAACGGGCAAATTCGGGATAACGCAGCAGGTTGAGGATATTCTGGCCGTAGTCTTCCGGCCAGCGCAGACCGAGAATCTGCTGCGCCAGACCATTACACCAAAAAATAATGCCATCATCTGTCGCCAGAACCAACGCGTCCGGCAGTGATTCTGCACCGCTGCGAAAACGTTTAATCAGCTGACGCAGCTCACGCCGCCGCCGGCGGTTACGCGACTGCATTTGATTCAGGCCATAAAACACCGACTCCCAGCTACCGCGTCCGGTGGGCGGCGTCATCTTACGATCAACCCACACCCAGTGTGAAAGCCGCATCAGGTTTCTGGCATGCCAGATCATTAACGCCAGCAACGCCAGCATCAGTAACCAGGGTAAGTAGCCAAACCGTAGCCCGACAATGAGTGCCGGCAAGCAGACCAGCACCAGTTCCAGCACCAGCCTTTTCCAGCTAAGACGTTCCAGCACCGTAAAACTCCAGCGAGTAGAAATCAGTAACGGGCAGAGAAACGGTATCCTGTTCCACGTACTGTCTGCACCATGCGATCGTGTCCGCTTATCTCCAGCGCTTTACGCAGCCGGCGGATATGCACATCCACGGTACGGTCTTCAACATACACGTTGGTTCCCCACACGTTGTTCAGCAGCTGCTCGCGGCTGTAGACACGTTCCGGATGCGTCATAAAGAAATGTAGCAGCTTATATTCCGTCGGTCCCATTTCCAGTGGCATTTCACCGGCCATCACGCGGTGTGAAGAGGGATCGAGATTCAATCCCTGAATTTCAATGACTTCTTCAACAGCCATCGGAGAGATGCGCCGCATCACGGCTTTAATCCGGGCAACCAGTTCCTTAGGGGAAAAAGGTTTGGTCATATAGTCGTCGGCGCCCGCTTCCAGCCCACGCACCTGGTCCTCTTCTTCACCGCGTGCTGTCAGCATAATCACCGGAATATCGCGCGTCATCGCTTCGCGCTTCATATGTTTAATAAACTGAATGCCGGTGCCGCCGGGCAACATCCAGTCCAGTAAAATCAAATCGGGCCAGGGTTCAATCAGCAGATTGATGGCACTGTGATAATCCTCAGCCTCAATCGGTTGAAAATCATGCTGTTCCAGGACAAAACATAACATTTCCCGAATCGGGGCTTCATCTTCAACCACCAGAATACGCTTTGCCATCATTGCTCCTGCTTATGCGACGGTCGTCGCTTTATATGCGGCGTCATTATGCGTCAGTTTTATGACAGATTTATGAAAAATGCAGCCACCCGCCGGCGGGAAAACAGAATTGTACTGAACAAAAATCGCGTCATAATGGTGCCTGCAAAGCAAATGACGTTTCATTGTCGCAGGTTCGCCAGGGAGAAAATCCGGTGCGTATGATTCATACCTCTGACTGGCATCTGGGCCAGTTTTTTTATACCAAAAGCCGCGCCGCGGAACACCAGGCTTTTCTCGACTGGCTTTACCAGCAGATCATTGATTATCAGGTCGATGTGTTGCTGGTCACCGGTGATATTTTTGATACCGGCTCCCCGCCGAGCTATGCCCGTGAAATGTATAACCGCTTTGTAGTCCGGCTGCGCGACAGCGGTTGTCAGATGATCGTGCTGGCTGGCAACCATGACTCTGTCGCCATGCTCAATGAATCTCGCGGATTAATGGCTTGCCTGAACACCCAGGTGATTACCAGCGCCAGTGACGATCTGCAACAGCAGGTTTTGCTGCTTCACGATCGCCATGGCGAACCTGGCGCGCTGCTGTGTGCCATCCCGTTTTTGCGGCCTCGCGATATTCTACGCAGCGAAGCCGGCCTGAACAGTCAACAAAAACAACAGAACCTGCTTGACGCCATCAGCAACCACTATCACCGCTGTTTTCGCCATGCGCAGACCCGACGCCAGGCGGAAGGGCTGAGAGTGCCGATTATTGCCAGCGGTCATTTAACCGCGCTTGGGGTGAGTAAAAGTGAATCGGTACGCGACATTTATATCGGCACCCTGGACGCTTTTCCGGCTCAGGGTTTCCCGGCGGCCGATTATATTGCGCTGGGACATATTCACCGCCCGCAGAAAATCAATGGCCAGTCTCATATCCGTTATAGCGGCTCGCCAATCCCGTTAAGTTTTGATGAAGCTGCCAGTGAAAAAAGCGTCTGTCTGGTGGAATTTAGCGGCGACACACTGCGGACGGTAACGCTGCTCACCGTGCCCTGCTTTCAGTTACTGCAGGTCATTAAAGGGACCCAGGCAGAAATTGAACACCAGCTGGCACAGTTGTCAGCTGAGGCAGAAGACCGCCCCGTCTGGCTGGATATTGAAATAACCAGCCAGGATTACCTGAGTGATATTCAGCAACGTATACAGCAGATTACCGCTGAGCTACCGGTGGAGGTTCTGCTGATCCGTCGCAGCCGGGAACAGCGTAACAATACGCTTTTGCGCCAGCATAACGAAACCCTGGCGGAACTCAGTGTTGAAGAGGTGTTTGCCCGGCGCCTGGCCGGCGAACCTGAACAGGGAACGGAAAGCGCCGAACGACTCACCCGGCTATTTAATCAGGTGGTGGCGCAGGTACGCCAGCCGGAGAGTACGGAATGAAGATAATCACCCTGCGTTTCAAAAACCTTAATTCGCTGCGCGGCGAATGGCAAATTGATTTCACCCGCGCCCCTTTTGCCAGCAGCGGATTATTTGCTATCACCGGACCCACCGGCGCCGGCAAAACCACTTTACTGGATGCCATTTGTCTGGCGCTTTACCACGAAACGCCGCGTCTTGGTCCCCTGTCACAAACGCAAAATGATCTGATGACTCGCAACACCGCCGAATGTCTGGCGGAGGTGGAATTTGAAATTAAAGGCCAACGCTGGCGGGCTTTCTGGGGACAAAACCGGGCACGCGGCGCCGCTGACGGCAATCTGCAACCGCCGCGCGTTGAGCTGGTACGCTGTGCCGATAACCAGATCGTTGCCGACAAAGTCCATGATAAAAAGCGGCTGCTGGAAAAACTGACCGGACTGGACTTTGCCCGCTTCACCCGCTCAATGATGCTGTCACAAGGACAGTTTGCCGCCTTTTTAAATGCCAATGCGAAAGATCGTGCAGAGTTACTTGAACAGCTGACCGGCACGGAAATTTATGGTCTGATTTCCGCCCGGGTTTATGAGCAGCATAAAAACGTACGCAGTGAACTGGATCTGTTAAAAACCGAAGCCGACGCGATGGCCCTGCTGGATAGCCAGACTCGTGAGGCGCTGCTGACACAGCGGCAGCAGCTGCAGGCTGACGAAACCCGGTTGACAGCACAGCTGGAACAAGTACAGCAGCAAAGCCACTGGCTGGCGCAAAAACAACAGCTGGAACAGCAGCTGCAGCAGGCGCAACGCCGCCAGCAGGATCTGCAGCAACAATGGCAGGATAGCCAGCCGCAACGTGACCGGCTGGCACAGGCCGCACCGGCAGAAACCCTGCGTCCGCTCTGGTTGCAAAAACAGCAGCTGCAACAGGATCTGCTAACGCTCTCGCAACAAAGTAAACAATTACTTTCGCAGCTGGACGAGGCGGAAAAAGCGCTGGACGAGGCTGCACAAGCCTGCCAGCAGGCTGAAGCCAGCCATCTGGCACTGGTTCAGCATCTCAGCCAGCAGGAAATGCTGCTTAACGATCGGGTTATTCCGCTGGACCACCAGCTGGCCAGCGCATCGCACCAGCACCAGGAACTGGCCCAACAATGTGATAGCCAGCAGCAGGCGCTGACGGCGCGGCGCGGCCAGCTGGCGCAACTGCAAACTGACATTGCCGCGCTGCAACAACAACAGCAACAACAATCCCAGTGGCGTGAAGCACAGCAAAAGGTGGCAGATTGGGGACCGGAACTGGCCGGCTGGCGCCAGCAGTTACGCCATTTACAGCAACATCATCAGCAATTATCCCAGCTTGATGAACACCATCAGCAACAAACGCTGGCGCAGCAGCAATTACAGCAACAGCTGACACAGCAACGCCAGGCGCTGGTGCCCTTGCAGCAGCGTGCCGATGCAGCCCATCACCAGGCTCAGGAGGCCGGGCAGGCACTGACTTCACTTAGGCAACAACTGGACGAACCCCAGTTACGGCAGCACCTTAGCCGCTTTATCAACCAGCGTCCTGCGCGTCAGTCATTGCTGGTTCTGGCCTCACAAATGCAACCGCTTATCCGCCGTCAGGCCGTTTTAGGCGACCAACTGAGCCGCCTGCACCGCGAAATAGCCGAAAAACAGCGGCAAACGGAACTGTTGCGTCAGCAGCATAACAACCAGCAGCAGCAGGTCAGCGCGCTTGAAAAACAGCAGGCGCTGGAACAGCGCATTATTGCACTGGAGGCCGAGCGCGCCCGGCTGGTCGACGGAGAACCCTGTCCGCTTTGCGGCGCCTGCCAGCATCCCGCCGTCGGACATGCTCCCTCCCCAGGGCGGGATGACACCCGCCAGCAGCTGGATAATCTGCGGCAACAGCTGACCGCGCTGGCGCGTGAGGAAAGCGTCAGCGAAGAACAGCTGCACGCTCTGGAAAAACAGCATCAGCAGGCACGCACGGAAGCAGAACAGATTCACCAGCAGCTGACCGGACTGACAACCCACTGGACAGAGTGCTGCACCCAGCTGGCAGTTACCTTAGATCCGCAACAGCAGGATCAGCTGACCTGCTGGCAACAGCAACAGGAACAACAGGAGCGCGACTGCCAGCTGGCGCTGCAGCAGATAGAACAAGCTCAGCATGCCTGTCACCAGGCGCAACAGCACGATCAACAGCAACAACAACAGGTAATGCAGGCCAGTCAGCACTATCAGCTGCTACTGCAACGCCAGCAAAGTGAGGCACAGCACGTCAAGGCGCTGGCCAGCCAGCGGCAGGCACAGCAGCAGGAATATCAGCGCCAGCATCAGGCCCTGCAGCACACCCTCAGCGCCGCCGGGCTGACGCTGCCGGAGGATGACTGGCAGCCCTGGCTGGCTGAGTGTGAGCAGCGCTGGCAACAGTGGCAACAGCATGAACAGGCGCAGCATGAAACCCGCCGTCTGCTCAGTGAACTGCAGGCGCGTCAGCAGGCGCTGACTACTGACTGTGACGAGAAAGCCGCCCGCCTGCTACAGCTGCAACAGCAGTCAGAAGACGTCATGCAACGCTGCCAGCAAACGCAGCAGCAGCGTCAGGCGCTGTTTGCCGTTCTCCAGCCTGCTGAAGCACGCCGTCAATGGCAGCAACAACGCCAGCAGAGTGATGAAACGCGCAGCGCCCGGCAGGCCCACTGGCAACAGACGGAAAAACAGTACAATACTCTCAGCGGCCATTACCAGTCTCAGCGCCAGCAACTGACGCAGCTGCAGCAACGCAGCGAGGCCGCCGAAGCGGCATTTACCGGCGCCCTGCAGCGCAGTCATTTCAGCAGTGAAGCTCTGTTTCTGCAGGCGCTGTTAGCGCCAGAAGAACAGCAGCACCTGCAGGCGCAGCAGCAACAGCTAACGCAGTTGCTGCATCAGCAAAATGCCCTGCTGACACAGGCACAACAGGCTGTTGATGCGCACCACGCCCTGCCGGCGGCCGCGCTCAACGCGCCTGCCGAATCACTGCCGGCGCAACGGGACAGTCTGCGCCAGCAATTGCGTGACAATGCGCACCAGCAGGGTGAAATCAGCCAGCAGCTCACCAGCGATGCGCTGCGACGTGAACAACAACAAACGTTGTTACAACGCATGACTGCAGGTGAGCAACAGCTTGCCGACTGGAGCCGGCTGAATCAGCTTATCGGCTCACAAACTGGCGATCGCTTCCGAAAATTCGCCCAGGGCCTGACCCTTGACCACCTGGTCTGGCTGGCTAACAATCAGCTGGCTCGCCTGCATGGTCGCTATATGCTGCAACGCAAGGACAGTGAAGCGCTGGAACTGCAGGTGATTGATACCTGGCAGGCTGATGCACTGCGCGATACCCGAACGCTTTCCGGCGGCGAAAGTTTTCTGGTCAGCCTGGCGCTGGCGCTGGCGTTATCTGATCTGGTCAGCCACAAAACCCGCATTGAATCACTGTTTCTTGATGAAGGTTTCGGCACCCTCGATGCACAAACCCTGGACATCGCACTGGATGCCCTGGATGCGCTGAACGCCGCCGGCAAAACCATCGGCGTTATCAGTCACGTGGAAGCAATGAAAGAACGCATTCCGGTTCAGATTAAGGTGCGAAAACACAATGGCCTCGGCTACAGCAAGCTGGAATTACCCTCAACAGCATAATGGCCGGGGGGCATCCGGCCTGATCCGCAGTCGCGCCAACGGATGGCGGCGCTGCACATCAATGGCACCATCAATAATGAAACAGACGAGTCCCATAGCCACCACCGGCGTTAGCCGTAACAATAACCGCGATTTTTTTTACGCGCGCCAGGCAACTTTATTTCATGGGGGTCAGCGCCGGTTTCAGGCCATACAGATGTAAAAGGGGAGCAAATGCGGGCGACAGTTTGGTTAAGCAGCGTAGTTATGCTGTTGCTGTTAAGTGCCTGTCAGCAACGACCGCAAGCCACATCCTCATCACAACCGCCCGATTTCGCTGCCCAATGCCGCAGCCAGCCAGTCGGTTCCCAGCGTCACTGTCGGTTTTTGCGTGAAATGGCCTGGCGGATACGACAGCACTCTCCCGCCCCCCAGCGCCATACCGGCGCACGCTGTATGCTGACCATTGACTGGGATGCCCGCCGCCAGCGTTACAATGTGCTGGCGGCGCGCGGCGATGAGCCGGTCTGTTTACGCGCCTGGCAAACAATTGGCAGCGCGACAGATTTACCCGCGCCACCGCCAGGGTTGAGCGGGCAACTGATATTTGATTTCACGCCTGGCACAGCGCGACCTCATGCTACACCGCAGCCCGCCCGCTAACCTTTAGCACTCACTCACGCAAAGGCGATGAAACCGCGGCGCTGATTCGCTATTATGCGCGCTGACTTTCAACGTTGTGCGCCGTATTGCGCGCTGAAAAAGGAATGCCTGATGCTGTGGTTTAAAAACATGATGCTGTATCGTCTGAATCGCGATATCCCTCTATCGCCAGAAGAGATGGAAACCCAGCTGGCCGCGTTCAGCTTCAGCCCCTGTGGCAGTCAGGATATGTCACGAACCGGCTGGGTTTCACCGCTGGGCTCTCGCAGCGATGCGCTGACCCACATCAGCGGCCGTCAGATGCTGATTTGTGCCCGCAAAGAAGAGAAAATCCTGCCGGCACCGGTCATAAAACAGGCGCTGGAAGCCAAAATTGAAAAACTGGAAAACGAGCAGCAACGCAAGCTGAAAAAGACCGAAAAAGATGCGTTAAAAGATGAGGTGCTGCACAGCCTTTTACCGCGCGCTTTCAGCCGCTTTAGCCAGACCTGTTTATGGATTGATGCTGATAACCATCTGATTGCTGTTGATTGTGCCAGTGCCAAAAAAGCAGAAGACACGCTGGCGCTATTGCGCAAAAGCCTCGGTTCATTGCCGGTGGTCCCGTTAACGCTGGAAAGTCCGGTAGAGCTGACTTTAACCGAATGGGTGCGCTCCGGCGAATTACCGGGCGGCTTTACGCTGATGGATGAAGCCGAGCTGAAAGCGATACTGGAAGATGGTGGGGTAATCCGCTGCAAGAAGCAGGAACTGGTGTGCGATGAAATCGCCCATCATATTGAAGCCGGCAAGCTGGTGACGAAACTGGCGCTGGACTGGCAGCAGCGTATTCAGCTGGTGCTTTCTGACGATGCCTCAATTAAACGGCTGAAATTCGCCGATACGCTGCGCGAACAGAATGATGACATTGAGCGGGAAGACGTGGCGCAACGCTTTGACGCCGATTTTATCCTGATGAGCGCTGAGCTGAGCGCGTTAATTAGCAGTCTGATTGAAGCGCTGGGTGGCGAAGCCACGCGCTAAGGCGCTAAGGAAAAAGGCGGAGTGCCGCCTTTTTATTCTTTGTTTACAGATAGCGGCAGAGATACGCGCTGGGCTCAACGATTTGCAGATGAAACTCACTGTGTCCTGGCACAATAAACCGCTGACCGGCAGCATACACCTTCCATTCAGTTTCACCCGGCAGCAGCACGTTCAATGTCCCGCTGACCACCGTCATTTCTTCCTTCTGACCGGTGCCAAACGCATATTCACCTTCCATCATCACACCAATGCTGGCACGGCCGGTGCTGGCGCTATCATAACCAATTGATTTTACTTTACCGTCAAAATACTCATTCACATTGAGCATAACATCCCCTGAATCCATTGCAGTCAGACTGGCAGTGTAGAGTTAATCTCCTGCTGCTGTCACGCAAATTTCCCCTGACTCTGTCTGCCACAACAATGGCAGGGTAAATTTAGCGTTTACGGCTATAAAAAACGGTCCGATTTCCTTTACACTCTGGCCAGTTATCACTAAGCGGACAAATTATTTCAATAAATCAGGAGTCATAATGGAATTATTACAAGCGATCGGCCTTGGCCTGATAGTACTGCTGCCGCTGGCTAATCCTCTTACTACCGTCGCCCTGTTTCTTGGCCTTGCCGGAGAAATGAATTTTACCGAGCGTAACCGCCAGTCGCTGCAGGCCTCAATTTATGTGTTTATCATCATGGCAGGGGCCTTTTATGCCGGTAATGTGGTGATGGATACCTTTGGTATCTCAATTCCCGGCCTGCGCATTGCCGGCGGACTGATAGTGGTCTTCCTGGGTTTTCGCATGCTGTTCCCGCCACATCAGGCCGGGCGCTTTCTGGAAGCCGAGCATAAAAAGAATGAAATGAATGAACAAAAATCGGTCAGCATCGCTTTTGTCCCATTAGCCATGCCGAGCACTGCCGGTCCCGGTACCATTGCCATGATCATCAGCACCGCATCCACTATTCACGACAGTAACGCCTTCCCCAAATGGGTGCTAATGGCCGCGCCACCGCTGACCTTTTTATGTATCAGTATCATCCTGTGGTTATGCCTGCGCAGCTCCGGAGCCATTATGCGGCTAGTGGGTAAAGGCGGCATTGAAGCAATCTCCCGTCTGATGGGCTTTTTACTGGTGTGCATGGGCGTGCAGTTTGTGATTAACGGCATTGAGGAAGTGGTGGCGCATTTCCCCCACTAGGCCGTCCCTACCACGCTGCCAGCGCCTCTGACCGGCGAATGCCTGCCGCCGGCAGGGATTCGCCAGGACAAAAAAAACCCGCACGAAGCGGGAATAAGACGAGCATTGCATATCTTTAGATGAAAGTGACGAGGAAATCACTTTTGTGTGCCTCACTAAGCTAGCGAGGGCAGATTACAGCCGTGTGACAATCACTGCAATTTTCCCCGTCTGTTGCACCGGCTTATCCGCACTACAGCCAGATAACCTTTCCGCGGCTATCCGCCAGAAAATTCAGCCGTATCCAGAGCGGATTTATCACCGTTCCGGAACGCCGGCCAGTAACCTCAGCCCCCATAGTCCCTCGCCTGTGCCATCTAATGTCAAATTGCCTCCTGTCGCCAGCAATATCGCCCAAACAAGGGCAACAGACGGTCCGCTCTGGGGAAAATTAGCGCCGGCAGGCAGCCGGATAAAGAAAACGGCACGTCGCGCTCAGCCGCCAAGGCAACCTGCCCGTACACTCGGCAGAGGGTAACAAAGGAGCACAAGATGGAACTGGCCACCCTGGTATTCTTCGCCATCGTCCTGACGGTAATTGCGGTTAAGGTACGCTGATAGACACATAGCTGGTTTACCTGTGTCAACCGGTAATCCGCGGCCATGTCACGCCAGTTGCATGCCGCCAGCGCGACATGCATGACTTTATTATGCTGGCCCCCACGCGATGGACCTTACGTCGTGCGGTGCGGGACCTCAAGCATTTCCTGGAAAATCATGGTGTTATACTCCTCCCGGACAAAACCCAGCTCGGGAAAACAGAACGGGGTTTTGACTGGATGGGATTATGGTTTAAAAAGCCTGGGATGCATTCCATTGCACCCCGGGCAGTAAGTAAACACCATCTGCAGTGTCGCCGGCTTATAAGCAAATTCGTCACCTGAACAAAGACATTCAGGCTGCACCAATGGAGTTATACCGCAGACGGTGAGTCAGGACCCTGATGCCGCACCCGCCGGGTGAGCAAGACGGGCGTGTATCAGTCCCATCCAATACACCGGCGACAACAGTAAGCCTAGGCGCTGCCTCTTGACGAGAACAACGCCCCATCCGACGACTTATGCGCATGATCTAGAGTTGGTTCTCCCCGGGCGTCGCATCGCCTGATTTTGCAATGCACACCCCGCACCTGAAAATACCAACCCAGAAATGGCCCTGGTTGATCGATTGCAGACTACTTTGCTACGCATAATACGATGTGATATATGTTCTCATCATCAAACGATGCAGACCATCTGGAACTGTCTGTGACCGGGATGGCCGTTGATATTATCCCATATTCGCCGTCGCTGGAATCCGAGGTCCACACCGTGAACATGCCTTCTGCGCCTTCTTCTCCCGGGCTCGCTTTAGTGATGCCATCGAAGTATCCAGAGTCAGCGAGTGCCAGGGCTTCGGCTCTGGTGGGGAGACGCTTGTCTTTGCAATAATTCAATGCGCCCTCCCATGGCATAGTGATGCCTGACGATCCATTGTATGTGCCGTCGTCATTGACGTGAAGTGTCTTTTCGACCGTTACCATTACAACCGGGAAGGACGTTATTTCTGCAGTTCCGTACAACAGAGCGAGTCCATTCGGCGTGCCGTGAGCGACACCGCTGATGTCCGCCGTATAATGTCCCGTAGTCGCGTCCAGTGATTTATTTGCGATATCGAAACGGCTCGTGCCGGTTCCCTTTACCGCTATATCCACTTTACTGCTGTCGGTAACCAGGTTATCGAACCTGTCCTTCAGTACCCAGGTTACACCCGTGACCGTCGCCTCTTCCTTTATACTCAATGCCGACGGCACCGTGGACTTAGACGCATCCGGCGGACCGGCGACGAACGTCGTGCTGACCGTAGATGTCAGATTTGGGATGGAGGCACCCTTGTATTGCGGTGTAACGACGACTGTCCGTGCTTTTGTCGTTTTGAGCGTGGCTTTGTATTCACCCGGTGTCTGCACCTCCTCTGTGAATCCGCTGAACGTATCAGCGCTCACACTGGCGCTGAACCCAGGAGTCAGGTTGCTGGCCGGCACGCCAGTGATGAGATTGCCGTACCCGTCCTTGAGTACAAGCTCATACGACTGTTCTTCTACGCCGTCCGCCAGCACTGTCGATGCCACTGTCCCGGTGAACACTGATTTACCGACACCACCTACCGGGGTACCCGGATTCACCGTGAGCGCCGCCGTGCTGGTACCCAATTGGCTACCTTTATAAGTGACGTGGAATGCCGTGACTCCCGCAAGTTTCCCGGTAACGACCGCCTTGTATGTGCCACCCGACGTGTAACTTAGCGCAGCAATATCCACGTTCGCGGCATTATCCGCTACAAACGCGAGCGTCAAGGCGTTGAGTGTCTCAATTGGGTTGTTGTTTGCATCCTTCGCGGTGAACGACAGCGTAGCCGTGCCTCCGGCTATTACCGTCGCGCTTGTGCTACCGTCAATCGTCAGGGATGACGACATCGTGGCATCCGGCGCAGCTGAAACGAACGTCGTGCTAAGCACGCTCAGGCCAGTGATAGTATTGCTCTTGTATTTCGCCGTGACGTTGACTGTACGTGGTTTTGTCGTTTTGAGCGTGGCTGTGTATGTCCCCGGTGTCTGCGACATCTCAGTGAAACCGCTGAACGTGTCTGTGCTCGCGCTGTCGCTGAATCCGGGGGCCAGATCGCTGGTCGAGGCGCCGGTGATGATATTGCCATACACGTCCTTGAGGACCAGCGTGTATGTCTGCGCCTGTACGTTGTCTGCCAGTACATCCGATGGCATTGACTTGCTGAATACTGATTTGCCACTACCACCTACCGGGGTACCCGGATTCACCGTGAGCCTCGCCGTGCTGGTGCCCAATTGGCTACCCTTATAAGTGACGTGGAATGTCGTCGCTCCGGCAAGTTTTCCGGTGACGACCGCTGTGTATATGCCGCCAGTCGCGCGAGTCAGCGGGCCAATATCCACATTCGCGGTGTTATCCGGTACGAACGCAAGCGTCGTTGCGTCAAGTGTCTCGATCGGGTTGTTGTTTACATCCTTCGCGGTGAACGACAGTGTGGCCGTGCTTCCGGCTATTACTGTCGTACTGGCACCATCGCCAACAAACGTCAGGGCTGACGACCTCGTGGCGTCCGGAGACGCTGCAACAAAGGTCACATTTTTCACCAGAGACGCATTCATCGCTGCGCCGTTGCGGGTTGGCGTGAATGTGTATACCCCAGCCGCTGTTGCGGTCAGTGTACCCGTGTACACGCCGGTGCCCGCACCCGTCGCCGTAAAGCCGCTGAACGAGGCACCCGTTGTCGGGGAAAGTGTCCCGGCAAGCGCCCCGGCATCTGCGCTGGTCAGCGGATTATTCAGTGCATCCTTCAGGGTCAGCGTCAGTGTGATGCGCTCCGTTCCGTCTGCGACAGCCGATGGTTTGTCCGTGACAAGACCGGAGCGCCCGCTGGTATAGTCGGGGTCGCCGGCTGTCACGACAAGACTCTGACTAAGAGTACCAACAGCAGTACTGTCAATCTCAGGATGGACAGCAATACCTGCCACTGGCGTCGCCAACAGCCCGTTCAGTGTAGCGGTGTACTTACCGTTCGCATAGGTAATCTGGCCAACGGAAACCATTTGATTATTGGCAGACACAAAAGACAGGCGGCTGCCCAGGTCCACAATAGCATTACCTTTTGCATCATGTGCAACAAAGGTCGCTGTCGTCGTGGCTCCGGATTTAATCCCCGGATCGGCAATTGTGAATGAGTTGCCGGATGCGGGTGACGGGTCAATCGCGCCCGGCCGGAGGGTTACGTCCGTCTTCAGGTTCTGAATGTTACCGCCGTCATATGTCACTTGCACACTCACAGCACCCGCCGATGTACCATGTAATTGACCTTGATACGTCCCCGCTGTTGTGGTCTCGGTAAAGCCGTCAAATGTAACACCGGTAACCGGGGCACTATTTCTGGTCACTAACACATTGAGTTTACTGGCTTTGCCACTGAGGACATTACCCTTAGCATCCTTAAGCTCAAGATTCAGCCTGCTCTTGTCGGTATCATTAGCCTCAATTGACGTGGGGTTCGGAATGATACTGCTTGCTCCGTTCCCCTGACTTGGTGCGCCAGCCTGCAGCGTCACCGGTTTTCCCTTCGCGGTCAGTGGTGTACCAGCATCGACCGGAGTCACCGTATAATCACCCGCCTTTGTCCCTTTCAGGCTGGCGGTGTAACGACCGGATCCCACGCTGCCCGTCATCGCGACATCTGTTACCGTAACCTCCGGACTGCCCATAACAGTGCCATTACTGTCCGTGACTGTGAAGGCCAGGGCATTTCTGTCGACAAGATCACCAATACCGTTATCATTGACGTCTTTCGCCGTAAATATCAGAGTCGCAGTGGCCGTTCCATCAGCTGCTATCGGGCTACCCTCAATATTAAAGTCTGAGGTAGTCACGTCAGAGGCTTTGGCGGCCGTCATTTCAAGTGGCTGTGCCGCGCCGGTCAGTTCCTGACTGTTGAATACCGGAACTACCTTATAGGCGCCCGCTTTCGTCCCCCTCAGCGTTGCAGTGTATTCATTGTCTTTACCCGCCACTTTCGTGACTGCAGAGAGTGTGTAACCAGTAGTATTCACATCCGTGTTAGTGGCGGCGTCTTTCAGTTTAAACGTCAGATTACCGGTAAGATCTCCATTGATAGCATTTCCTTTTCCGTCACGGGCCGTGAATGTCAGCGTGGCCTCATGGCCCTGCTCACTGGCATCCGTCGTGATAACAGACGGGGTCACGACAAATTCGGATGTCCCGTTCGCATCAGAGGGCGTCGTGCCCGGATTCAGGGTCACCGTGTTAACCCCTTCCAGGCTCAGCACCTGTCCGGCACCATGGCTGACGCTGACGGTATAGTGCCCCGCCTTTTCCCCGGTCAGGGTAAAGGTGTACTCACCCTGCGTGTTGCTCGCCTGCGCTGGCATCACCGTCACCTCCGGCGCAGTGACCGTGGCTCCCGCCGCATTTTTCACCGCCGCCACCAGGCTGCTTTCCAGCTTAGGTACGCCGTTACCGTACGCATCCGCCACAAACACCGTCAGGGTGGACTGTTCATCACCATCCGCCGCAATGTTCGGCGGCGTTATAATAATCGTGGATTTACCGTTTGCATTCGTATCATCCGGTGCACCTGCATTCAGAGTGACACGCGCCGGCGTGACGGACATCGCCTTACCATTAATCTCCGGTGTGACCGTGTACTCACCCGCAGTCGTTCCCGTCAGTGACACCGTATAAACGCCCGCTTCGGTCTCTGTCGGCACCCCGGAAATCGTAACATGCGCCGGCACGGCACCACTGCTATCCGCTATATGGAAGCTCAGGAGGTTATTTTTGGCGAGCCTCCTCATGGGGTTATTATTTGCATCCATTGCTCTGAGGGTCAGCTCTGTCACCCCCCCACTTCAATTTCAGGAGGTTCAGCCTGAAATTTCGAGTCGCCACTAACAGTCATTGTATCCGCCGTCAGGGTCAGATGCCTGACCAGTCCACTTACCTCAACAGCATCAACCCATGCGCGTACGGCAAAAATCCCCGTACGGGTCCCGGAAAGCGTAGCATGATACACCCCATCCGGGCTCTCCTCCACCGGCCCCACATCAAGATCCTGCTGCAGAGCGGCATTCGCAGTCAGCGCCCGGCGGGAAGCCTGGTCTGGCTCTTCCATCAGGAATCCAACAGAAAAGCTTACTGCACCACTCCCCAGATGCTTAATGGCATTACCATATTCATCCACCGGGGTGAAAGTAACGATCGCCTGTGATTTACCATCAGCAACGAAAGGCTCACCCTCTATCTTCATGTCTGACTTAACGACGTCTGGCTTGCGACTGGCGGTCAGCGTGACCTTTTCACCAGCGACGCCCAGGGTCATATTGTTGTACAGGGGCACGACCGTCCAGGTGTCCGCTTTTGTGCCGCTCAGGGATGCCGTATAGTTACCCGTGACGCCGTCTTCTTTCACCACCGACACGGTAACTTCACCCTTTGCTGGCGGCTGTCCGTCACTGCCCTTCACACCAAAACTCAGACGGCCAGCAATGCCACTGATGACCTCGCCATGCACGTCCCTTGCATTAAAATGCAGCTCTGACGATTCAGTATTGTTCGCAACAATACTGGGCTGAATGAGATAAAATTTCGATCTGCCAGAATTTGGTATATCCCGGCTGATGCTCAACTGAGCAGCCGTTAATGTCTCCCCAAAAATCTCCGGCGTCAGCGTCAGGCTTTCACTGGTGGTTCCTGCCGTTACCGTCACCTCATATACCCCGGTGCTTTTTTTAACCGGCGCAGAAACCGTTGCCTCAGTCATCCCCGCCGCACGGGCAGCTTTCACCGCACCGGTACCCCGGGTAGTGATGATCTTAATGTCTTGCACCGCCGTGTCCACCGGCTTCATCTGACTGTCTTTTACGGTCAGCGTCAGGACTTCCTTGCTCTCACCGTCCGCCGCCAGAATGCTGTCTGCCGGCGTGAAGGTGCTGTTCTTTTTGTCCAGCAGAGGCGTCTCAACGGTGAGCTGAGTATGACTCTCCCCTGAACGGTTGCCTTTCTTATCAACGGCCACACCGGTGAGGGTGTAGGTGTTTACCGCCGATGCTTCCTGATGGTATGGCGGCAGCACCGCGTTATATCCGCCGGCATTGTCGGCCTCAATCAGGCCACCCGCAGCCAGCAGGGACGACGCCTCCCAGTCTATATGGTCCAGACCGTACTTGCTGGTTACCGAGACGCCAAGGGATTTGTGCTCACCCGGATGTCCGGTCACCAGGTCCAGCGCATGGAGGTGAATAACCTCCTTTTTACGGTACTCAAGAATGATGTTGTTGTTGCGGTCCACCAGGTCGTAACGGCTACCCGCCAGGCTGCGCATCGCCCCGACCGCAGCCGGGTCAAGCTGCTGACGCCACGATACCCCCGGCTGGAAGGTCAGGCTCACATCAAAGCGCGTATCGTTCTTACCGGAACCCCCCTGACGCTGCTCGGCGCCGAGGGTCAGCAGCGGGAACGGAGTGTAGTTAATACCCGCCGTGATGGCATGCGGGTCACTCTGGCGGTTGTCCTTACCGAACAGCGCCACCTCATCACCATAGTATTGTTCAAACACCAACTTGCCGCCCAGCTGCGGCAGCGCAGGCAGCCACGCCTGGGCACGAATGTCCCAGCCATTGGCCGGGCGCTCCTGGTAATCAGTCAGGTCCGGTGAATCCTTCCAGCCGCTCAGGCGCATATAGCTGTTGGCCCCCAGCTTCATATAATCACGCCAGTACTCAAGCCCGAGGCCCGCACGGGTATGCTCATGAGAAAAGTCGTGGTCCAGAAAGGTGTTAGCTCCCAGCATCCAGTCGTCATTAAACCAGCGCGTACCTAGCCCCAGGTTACCCTGGGCACGGTCGTCGGTGCGGTGGAGACTTCCCTGCGAGAACACCAGCATGTCGCTGCGCTCATACCAGGGAACCAGCAGGTCAAGCTGGGAGTTCTTCAACGAGAACTTTTCATCAGCGTTCAGCTGCACACGAGCGGTACCGAAATGGCTCAGCCATTGCTGTAATACGCCGCCGGCCGTACCGGTGGCCATCCCTCTGGCCATTGAGGCAGCCGCCTGCCCCTGATGGGTATTTTTCAGGAACCCCCCGGCCTGGGAGGCCAGTCCGGCTATTTTATTCGTCGTTTCATCATCCTTTGTGCTTTCTCTATTTTTTTGTGGATTGTTCTGCAAAGAAGAGGATAACGGCGCGGATGGAACATCTAACTCATCTCCAGGCTGAAGATTATTAAATCCGTGAGCAAAAACCCGGAACTGGTTGAGCTTACTTAACGCAGACAGGCTTATGTTGAATTTTTTCGCCACCGACGCCGTGGTTTCCCCCACTGAAAGCGTATAGACCCGGGTGCGGGAAAACTCAGAGTCCGCCGGTTTATTCAGGAAATGGGCTTCCCTGACGTCACCGGCTATTGCTGGTGTAAATGACACTGCCAGCGGAAATACTACCTGAAAGACAATATTCAGCCAGGCAAAAAGGCGCAGATGTGGGAAAGATGGCTTCCCAAAATTTGCATTCATTTCGAGTTATCCGGTTTTGAGTTATAAAAAAAGAGGAAAGAGAGAAAAGAGAAATACCACTGCCGCGGAGACGGACTGAATTGCCCATAGCTACCGCCCTCCCTCTGCAGAATAAAATTTGCGCAGAGGGCTTTACAATTAGGACCATTTTGACAAGTAAACGGGGCAAGCAGCCTGTTCAGCGGTCTGACCGGGTTATGGCGGGATTTTTTGCCAACATTTATTTCTGTATAGAATGAAATGCTTTCATAAACGAAGATTTATTTGTCAACTAAATGCAAACATGATTCTCAATAGAAAATATGTTTTTTAACAGGAGGTTAGCCTGGAAAGAGGTGAAAAAAAATAACAGTATTTACATTATGATACAGCGAATTAGGAATTTTCTTATCGCATCTGTAGACACTATTTTACCTCTCTGTATAATTTTTTACAGTTTGGTCCTAACTGTAAAGTTTTGCGCTTCTTTTTTAACCGCCATATTCCCTTAAAGCGTTCCTCATTACTCGCCGTGTAGCGCACCGTGTGGCGGATATTACGGTGTCCGAGATAGTCCTGTATAAGCCGCGTGTCCACTCCCCTGTCCGCCAGAGCAAAACCGCAGGCATGGCGTAACATGTGCGGATGCGAAACCACCGAAAGTCCCGAAGCTTTACCGAGGCTGTTAATCACCTGCCAGGCGCGCTGACGGCTCAGCGGACCGCCCTGGCGGGTGATAAACAGCCAGTCGCTGGCCGCCGCCGGCAGCGTCTCACGCACCCGCAGCCAGGCACGGATGGCGCGGATTTCCTCACGCAGCAGCGGATGGACGGTGCTGAAACCGTTCTTCATGCGGCGGATATACAGACTGCCGCCCTTAAGGTCGACATCGGAAAGCCGCAGACTGCAGGCCTCGCTGACGCGAAAACCGTGGATAAAACTCATATAAAGCAGGCAGTAGTCGCGCTCCGCCGTTGCGCTCTGCTGTGCCTGTGCCAGCAGGCTCTGCACCTCCGTCTGGGTCAGGTATTTTCGTCCGTTCATGTTATCTCCATTAATGTGTGTGAATAGCGCGGTCAACATCATTATCCGGTTATGACGCAAACGGTAGCTGCACAGGCCTGAATTTAACAATATATGCAAAGAGCACACAGTCGCTGACAAAAAATGACTAACATGTTATAATCTTTGGAAATTACTAATTTTTTTTCATGAATGATGCCACCGGTGCAGACAGAGCGATCGGGAAGACAGCGTTGCCATACTGGTAGCCGATTATCATCATTTTAATTACAGAGCTCTGACAGGATCACCGGCCGCCCTGACCGTTCCCGCAACACGGATATTGCCCGTTACCTGCAGTGCGCCTCCATTTATGCCGGCGGCAAAAATACCCTTATTATCAATAATTATTGATGCATACAATTTTCTTTAAACTGAAAAAAAATGGCATAAGACACCGAAAAACAGCTACCAAAAGCATTTAACCATGATAGTTACCTAACTAATAAACAAATTTATCTTAACTTTTTTTTAGCAAAAAGTGCGATTAAACTTGTACAACCTGGAAAATGCCATTACAGTCAGTGGCGTAACGAATGATGCATTTGCATCGCCTCCGGAAGTGTTGCTGGATTTCCACTTCCAGAGGCTTTTTTTACGCTTACTCCTCGCGGGCAAAACGTATTGTCAGAAAAACACACCATCACGGACGCTGATACGCTATGCCAGCCGCCCCGGTTCATCCTGTGCCTGCCATGGTTTCATCACTGCCACCACAATATACAGCGGGATTTTTTCGCTCTCTGATTCGTCATCGGCCAGGATTATGATAATTTGGTGGAAATTTTGCTGTCGATAACTGACAGCGGCTGATTATCGGGACAAGATGGGAGCTTGCGGTTGAAAAATACCAATCTGAAGTTAATCACATTGCTGGCGACCTTTTTCGTTACCCTGCTCAGCACCGCCGCGATCCCGTTCAGCTATTTTCATCTTGCCTGGTCAGTTTCCGTGGCCTATGAAGCGATCGGCCGCATGGCCTATCCACTGTTTTTACTGGTCGCCGGTTATGTTTCGCTGAACAAAGATGAGTCGCTGCTCAGCACGTTGAAAACCCGGGTGGTGAATTTATTGCTCCCTCTGATTGTCTGGTCAGCTATTTATCTGCTGTATGATCGCCTGATCAACGGTAACAGCCGGCCACTGAGCCTGGTGTCATTATTAAGCCGCCCGGCTTATTCTCACTTGTGGTTTATTTACACCATGATACTGCTTTATCTGGTGACGCCTTTACTGAATACCTTTATTCAGAACGGAAGCCGCCAGCGACTCAATTATATTCTGGTATTGTGGTTTGCAATGGCATCCGTGTATATGCTGTTTGATAATATTAAAGAAAATCTGTTACTGGGCCACGTCATTCCACATCCCAGTAATATCGATCAGCTGGTCTACCTCTCCGGCTACTACATTATGGGTGGCGTTATCCGCCGTTTTAAAATTGCGCCAAAGGTACCCATTTCTTCAATTATATTTATACTCAGTGCGGTACTGACAGCGGTTCTGACTTATTCTTTGTCAATCAGCATTTTCTCGCCAAATCAGCTGTTTCTTTACTATTCAGCACCGACGCTGGTCATTGTTTCCGTTTCATTCTTTTTTATCTTACTGTACGCCGGCTGGAATTTTTCAGCTACGCAGCAGAAAATAATCAGCGCCCTGTCTAAATACAGTACTGGTATCTTCTTTATCCATCTGCTGGTATTGCAAAGTCTGTTACGCTTTGTGCCGCTCAATTTTGAAGGTAATATTTCAACGCTGACCATTCCGGCACTGGCACTGCTGGTATATGGGCTCTCGGCGATAATCGTTGCCGTGCTGCATCTGATACCAGGTATCCGTCGGATAGTGTAAGTCGCCACAGGTCAGGTAAAATAAAGCCAGCCGCCTGCACTGGTGCAGGCAACGGCGACTGGCAAAATTTGTCAACGAACAGCATCAGAGAAAATTAATCAATTCAGCACGCTCAGCATCGGGCATGCGACAACGAACGCGGTTGGCTCAGCGCCCGTCTGGCAATCCAGTAAAGTAAAACACGCTCATCATCGCGATCGTTATCCGCCATGGCCAGTAGCCTGAGCGAAAGTGTCGCTTTATTGACCGGCTGACCGGTCATTGAGAGATCCATTAACGCCTTGCCGATAATACTGCACACTTCTTCTTCATTAGATACCGGTACTTCTGTCTCAGTCGTCATTTTGCCCTCCACGGTTAAAACTTAAGCATAGCAAAAGCTGTGAAGTTTCCAGCGCAGAACGCCCATAGTGACATTTTGAAACAGTTTACGCCGCCGGGGATGCCCGCGCTGTCTCAGCGGTTATACCTTACGACAACGATAGACCAGTGCCGGCGGGAAGTTACGGATTACCCGCACGCGCGACCAGCTAAATACTGTGACAAAAGCGTCTCTGACAGTGCAGTGTACTGAAACTGAATAAAAACGCCGCCAGGATTTAGCGCCGCGCGGGCACGCTGCAGAATAAGGTGACGGGTCGCTTCCGGCAAAGAAAGCAGGGGTAAACCTGAAAAAATAGCATCATAACCCGGAGTAATATTTTCTGCCGAAGCGATATGAACCGTCAGGCGTTTATCGCCGAAAGCAGACAGTTTGTTATAAAAACGCGCATTGCTCTCAAAGGCTGACAGAGACGCCTGACTGTGCATACGCGCAAGAAGATGACGCGTCAGAACACCGTCACCGGCCCCCAGCTCAGCGATTGTGCGCGCACTCTGCCAGTTAATAGCATCCGACATGGTTTTACACAATGAACGGGAAGACGGCGCGATGGTGCCGGTGGCCCGTGGGTCAGAAATAAATTCCTGTAAATAGCCGGTCTTATTTTTGATATAGGAAAAAGCAGACAACAGCATCATTCAGTCTCCCGTAACACGACTCCGACAGTAGGCCATAAAACGCGTAAGAAGTTCTCAGATTGCGCTAAATTGGGCCAAAACCAGGAATAATCGCATATTGCATTGATTATCACGCTCATCTTTTTTCATTCAGATAAACCTTGTTACTACTGCAGATAGCGGCACAGCAACCGTCACCAACGACCCCGGTCGCTTATTGGGCACCTTTTCGCCAATTCATTCTCCGGACCAACAGCGCCATACAGGCCAATAAACCGTATCGGCCAGATCCTAATCTCAACGGCTTAAGCTAACCTGAACAGGCCAGGAATACCGCTGGCGCCTTAATGGTCAGCCTGGCTTTTTCAACGCCGGTCATCATGTGCATAATGTGCGATATTAAACCGCTGAGCGCCGCTTTCGTCAGCCGGCAGCCAATACCAGGTTATGATGGATACCAGGATTAGCGCCGTTAATTAGGTTAATTTTCCATTAATTAGCGACAGCCTGCTGGCTTGTCATTAAATGCAGGCCAGTAGACCTGCTGTTTCAAAGGAGCAATTCATGCTGATTGGCTTTGTGTTACTGGTCAGTGCCTGCGGTCACGATGCCTGCGAAGCATTACCGGTTTCAGAACATATCTTTCCAACCCGTGCGGCCTGTGAGCAAATGGCAACACGTATTCATCAGCGCCGCCCGAATGTGGTGTTGCTTTGTGGTGAGGTTTACCGATAACCCGCCGCCTCTTTGCGGTTATCCGCCGCCATCTGTCACGGACCTACGCCAGCCTGCGCAAGCGACCAATTTCAATGACCCCGCAAGATCCGGCGTTCGCTGCCGATAACCTCAACAGTTTCCACAATGCCTGTGGTGGGCTATGACGGAGGAATTATGTCAGGTGATAAGCTGGCGGCACATATTATTGCCCATGAAATTTTACTTAAATCCGTGCTGAATGCTGTCCCTAAAGTCTATCTGCAAATCATCAGCAACGAGGCAAGCGCACAGTTTGCCGATTATCAGCGTGGTGCCGCACAACGTGACGACGACGCGCAGATGAAAATGCAGGAAGCCTGGAAAATCATCAGTCGTCTTTTAGGTCAATCCGTCGACTGATCCCGCCGCTGTGGCGTTGACCGTCCCTGTCAGCCTGCCGGGCGATAACGGGTGTCCGAAAGCAAAATATCCTGCTGCGGACATCCGGCCAGCAGTTTTGCCCTCAATGTAGGCGGCAAAACTGCTGGCCGACGATGCGATGCGCCTGCCGCCTGAAAATCCCTTTTGCCTGTTACATAAACCTTGCGAGCCGGCCCGCAACTGAATATTTTTTTATTATTTTCTGTTCTGCTGACCAGCGGCACTGGCTACACTGAGATCAACAGATTGGCGTTTTGTTAACAGGGAATATCTGATGCCAGACCGTAAACAATCCCGTTCCGCCCGCATGCCGGCACAGCAGCACGCGCCGCACACCCGCCTTTTGCGCGTCGGCTATCTGCCAAACCAGGGCAAAGGTGACCCTAAACCACAAATTAAGCTGGCGGGTAACTGGCTGGCCAGTCTCGGCTTTCTGCCGGGCCAGACCCTGCAACTTGATGTGCAAGCCGGCCGGCTGGTGATTACGCTGGTCCGGCAAGCAGAAAATCCACAGCCATCGACGCCACATATCACGCCGTCCTCCTGTCACGTCGGCCTGGTCCGCTTCGGGCGTATAATTCAGCATCCGTTGCGCTTGTTACCCTGACCCTTTTATATTCAGGAGTTATTCATCGTGGCCAGTCGTATCAGTCCGTCGCCTGTGATCATCCGCCTTGCGGAGGTACTCCCTGCAGTTCGTCTGCTTACCAGTGAGGATGACAAAGCGCGCTATACCAAAGGATTCCGCGTTGACCGGGGTAACGCGCTGGCGGTTGCGCTTCCTCAGAATCTGTTACAGCTCTGGCAGGTTCTGAAAGTCTGCGTAGAGACCGATACCATCATCCTGATGCAGGCGGCCAATACCGGCGTTACCGGAGGTTCCACGCCAGATGGCGACGACTATGACAGCGCGCTGGTGATCGTCAGCACACAGTTACTGAAAGGAAAAACACCATGTCAGGCTCTGCTCCTGAAACCAATAAACCGCCCGCCGTTGCCCCGGCATCGGTAAACATCACCACTATTCAGGGCTTTTTGCCGCGTATTGTGCTGGCCGTGGCCTTATCACATGCCTGTAACGATATGATTCAGGCCACGTTGCCCGCCATTTATCCGCTGCTTAAAGCCAGATTCACGCTCTCTTTTACGCAAATCGGCCTGATTGCTCTGGTTTACCAGATAACAGCGTCATTACTGCAACCCTGGATTGGCTTATACACCGATAAACATCCCCAGCCCTTCCTGCTGCCGGCCGGCATGGGCGTCACCCTGGCTGGCATAGGCCTGATGTCGCTGGCCGGAAGTTTCAGCCTGATTTTGCTGGCCGCAGCCCTGATCGGTGTGGGATCATCCACCTTTCATCCAGAGGCCTCGCGGGTTGCCAGAATGGCTTCCGGCGGAAAATTTGGCCTGGCACAATCAGCCTTTCAGGTAGGGGGAAATGCAGGCAGCGCCTTAGGCCCGCTGCTCGCCGCCGTGCTGATTCTGCCGCACGGCCAGCGCTCGGTTGGCTGGCTGATGGCCATTGCCCTGCTGGCAATGGTCGTGCTTTCGCGTATTAGCATCTGGACCATAGCGCACGGGCAGGCGCGAATGAAAAGCCACGCCACCAGCCAGCAATCCCGGCTGCCGCGCCGGCAGGTTGTGCGGGCATTATGTGTGATTGGCGTCCTGTTACTGGCAAAATTTACCTATATTGCGTCTATCAGTAACTATTACACCTTTTATCTGATACAGCGCTTTGGCCTGTCGCTTACTCAGGCACAATACTGCCTGTTTGCGTTTCTCGCTGCCGTTGCCATCGGCACTTTTGCAGGCGGTCCTGTCGGCGATCGTATCGGCCGCAAAGCGGTAATCTGGATCTCTTTTTTAGGCGTTATCCCGTTTTCACTGCTGCTGCCTTATGTCACGCTATCCTGGACGATTATTCTGACCATTATTATCGGCCTGATCCTGTCTTCGGCCTTTGCCGCCCTGGTGGTGTATGCGCAGGAAATTGTGCCAGGGCGCACCGGCATGGTATCCGGCATTATGTTTGGCACCATGTTTGGTATTGGTGGTATCGCCGCCGCCTCGCTGGGCCGGCTGGCGGATTTATATGGTATCGCCAGCGTATATGATGCCTGTGCTTTTTTGCCGTTACTCGGCCTGGCCACCCTGTTCATGCCGCGCTCTCCCGACAAAAAAAGCTGATTGTCATGCCGTCAGCCTCACCTGCTGACGCAGACACGATACAGGCGGTTATGCCGCTGACTGACTTTGTGTCAGGCGCGGCCAGGCCCGGCCATCGTCAGCGAACAAATGGCAGCGTGCGCCGCTCAGGCCCAGCAGAACCGGGCTGTGTAACGGCCGCAGGTTCCCGTTTGCTGAACGCTGGATAATCATCTCTTCCGCGCCGGCCAGTTGGAAATGGCTCAGCGTCTCATGGCCCAGATGTTCCCGCAGTACCAGCGTAGCCGCCAGCTTCACCTCGCCGGCGTCCGCACTGAGCACATCTTCTGGCCGCACGCCCAGAAACGCAGGCTGACCGGCTACCGCATCGCGACCATCAACGGCCACCAGCAGCAGCGAGTTATCCGCCAGGCGAACGGTGACGCCAGCGGCAGACGCTTTATCGATGCGCACCGGCAGAATATTCATGCGCGGTGAGCCAATAAAAGTCGCCACTTCCAGTGTTGCCGGCGAATGATACAATGTTAACGGCGTGCCTGACTGCGCAATCTGTCCCGCCGACATCATAATGATCCTGTCGGCCAGGGTCATGGCCTCAACCTGATCGTGGGTGACATAAATCATGGTCGATCGCAGTTTCTGATGCAGCCGGGCTATCTGCACGCGCATATCCACCCGTAAGGCAGCATCAAGGTTAGATAGGGGTTCATCGAATAAAAACAGAGAGGGCTCTTTAATCAACGCCCGGCCAATAGCCACCCGTTGCCGTTGACCGCCAGAAAGTGCAGCCGGTTTACGCGCCAGCAGCGGCGTTAGCTGTAAGCTTCCGGCCACGGCGCGAACCCGCCGCGCCGTTTCGGCCTTTGGCCGACGAGCCAGCGTCAGGCTATATGCCATATTTTCGCCAACCGTCATATGCGGATACAACGCGTACGACTGAAAGACCATGCCGATATTACGCGCCTGTGGCAGGACGTCATTCACCAGCTCACCATCAAGAAACATCTGCCCGGCACTCATCTCTTCCAGGCCGGCAATCATCCGCAGCAGCGTTGACTTACCACTGCCGGAAGGCCCGACAATCACGACAAATTCACCGTCGTCAATAGTCAGATTAATCTGCTGCACCACAAGGTGATCGTGAAATGCTTTACTGACATCCTGCAATACCAACTGTCCCATAGCGCTCTCTTATCACTGTTATAAAAAACGTCGCGGGTCGATAAACGCCGTGTCCAGCGCCACTGACCGGCCAGCCGCCAGAGCCGCAATCAACTCGCCAATGGCCGGCGCATGTTTAAATGCATGTCCGCTGTCACCACCAGCAACCAGTATCCGTCGCCGATAGCGCCCCACGATAAATTGGCCATCCGGCGTTCGGGTAATCATGCAGGGATGTGCAGCGATAGGTTGTGGCTGAATGTCGGCCAGCCAGTGGCGGACTGTCTGACTGAGCAGCGCGGTATCCTCAGGGTGGATCTCTTTGTCCATACGGTCCGGATTCAGCCGGCTACGCACCACTCCAATATCAGCCAGACCAAGTTTGACGGCGCCACCGGCGGCGGCACCGTGTCCCCACAGCGTCAGATCACGGTTAATTTCGCGAACAAACACCGGAAAATCGGCCAGATCATAACCGGCGGTGGATGCAAACCATGTCATCACCGTGCGCACCGGATCAAAAGGCAGTGCCGGAACAAACTGGCTGAGCCAGGCACCGCACGCAATCACCACCTGACCGGCGCTGATATCCCCTGCCGGGGTGGCGATACGCACACCACTGCCCTGCTCTTGCAACGACAGAACCCGGGTTGAAGTGCGTATTTCAGCGCCAAGACGACTGGCTTTGCCCAGCGCGGCGCGAATGAAACCTTCCGGATTTGCCACGCCGGCCTGCGGGTCAATAACCGCAATTTCATCCTTTCGTACTGCCTGATGCTGGGGATAGCGGGCAACCAGCTCGCTGGCGCTTAATACCGGCAAAGTGATCCCGGCATACTTCGCCGCCGCTAAGGTCCTCCTCACCACCAATGAATCCGGGCGGCCAATCAGGATGCCACCACTCAATGACAGCAGCGACTCACCGCTTTCCTGTTGCAGTGCACGAAATAATGCCTGTGACAGGCTGGCATAATCCCCCAGCGCCGGGTGTTCCAGACAAAAGGTGCGAAACAGCCGGGTCAGGCCGTGCGTGCCTCCCAGGGCATGCGGCGGTGAAAACTGCTCGATACCGATAACCCGGGCACCGCTTTCCGCCAGTCGCCAGAGCGCTGCTGTCCCCAGCGCCCCCAGTCCTAGCACCGCCACATCATATTCTGCCGGAGCACGTTCCGACGGCCGGATAGCAGATGTCATCACCGATTCCTTCTGCAGGCGATTACAGTTCAGAAGAGATTTTCCACGGATTCACCCCGCCATCATGCACTGCAAAACGATCGATTTTTTCCCGTTCTTCATCGCTGAATGTCAGGTTTTGCAGCGCCTGCAGATTTTCTGCCAGCTGTTGCGTGCTGGACACACCAACCAGCGTGGACGCCACGCGCGCATCACGCAGCGTCCAGGCAATCGCCAGCTGTGACAGGGTTTGACCTCGCTCAGCGGCAATCGCCGCCAGGCCACGCAACCGCTGCAAATTATCCTCAGACAGCGCGTCTTTCGGTAATACCTCCCGTGGATGGGCGCGCGAAACCTTGTCAAATCCTTGCAAATAGCGGTCGGCCAGCAAACCCTGAGCCAGAGGGGTAAAGGCGACTGCCGCGCCGCCGGATTGCTGCAGCTCATCCAGTAACTGATCTTCAATCCAGCGATTAAGCAGCGAATAGGATGACTGACTACCAGCGGCGTTCCCAGCTCTCTGGCAATACTGAACGCTTCGCGGGTGCGCTGTGCAGAATAGGAAGAGATACCGACGTACAGCGCTTTACCCTGACGCACGATGCTATCCAGCGCCCCAATAGTTTCGCGCAACGGAGTATCCGGATCGTAGCGATGGGAATAGAAAATATCGACATATTCCACCCCCAGGCGGGTCAGTGATTCATCAATGCTGGCCAGCAAATGTTTCTTCCCACCCAACCGGCCATTTGGCCCCAGCCATTGCGGCCAGCCGGCCTTGCTGGCCAATACCAGTTCATTGCGGTAAGCGCGAAAATCTTTACGCAACAGCCGTCCCAGATTCTCTTCCGCCGCGCCAACAGGCGGCCCGTACTGGTTAGCAAGGTCAAAATGATTAATACCATTGTCAAAAGCAAAACGCACAATATCCCGCTGCTGCTGAAACGGTGTGTTATCGCCGAAGTTGTACCAGAACCCGAGACCTATTGGCGAAACCACCAGTCCGGTGTGACCAACCCGGTTATAGGCAAAATGTTGAAAACGATCCGCCGCTGCCGACCAGCTGACATTCGGATCGGGCCGCGCATCAAGAAACGAAATACGCTGTGATTGCTGACTCATAGACTCTCTCCTGCAAAAGGACGCAGCACGGACGCTACGTCGCTGTCATCGCGTAAAATTACTTAGCGCCGTGATGGCTTAACGAGCGGGTAAACGCACGCTGACCGCATAAAATCAGCAGCGCCGGGATCAGCCCAAGAATAAAAATTTCCGCAAAGGACAAACCGTAATTTTGCGTGTAGGCACTGTCCTGTAAACCAATCGCCACTGCCCCGGTCTGCTTACTGTTGTCGGTGATAATCAGCGATGGCCATAGCCAGGCATTCCACTGAGCCATAGCCAGAATCATTGCCGATCCGATCGCCGCCGGTCGTACCAGCGGCAGGTAAATCTGAAAAAGAATGCGCCACCAGCTGGCACCGTCCAGCAATGCCGCCTCCAGCAGCTCACGCGGAATGCTGAGAAAAAACTGGCGCAGATTAAAGATCGCCAGACCATGTACCAGACCGGGCACAATCAGCGCAGTCAGCGTGTTTGCCAGTTGCAGCTGGGAAAACACGCTGGAGAGCGGTAACGCCACAACTTCAAACGGGATCATGAAAGCAAAAACCACCAGTACAAACAGCCAGTCACGCCCCGGAAAACGCATCACTGCCAGTGGAAACGCCGCCAGTAATGCCAGCAGCGTGCCTGCCAGCGCCGATATTCCGGTGACCCACAGTGAATTGAATAAATTAATCGCAAAGCCACGCGTGAAGGCGGCGCTAAAGTTCTCCAGCGTCCAGTGGCGCGGCAGAAAGGTCCAGATATCGACGCTGGCCTGGAAAGTCTGAGCAACCGGACGAAACGCCGAGGCCACCAGCCAGATAAACGGCACGGCAAAAATCAGCGAAATGAACAGCGCCAGCAAAGTCAGCAGAGTCCGACGCCAGCGATGGCGACGCTGCCCGCGGCAATACGATTTCACGGCGCGCTTTGCAAGCGGTTCAACAGCCGGAACTGCAACCATACGGTGACTCCCATCAGAAGAAACAATACGCTCATCTCCGCCAGCGCCGAGCCCGGCGAACTCAGCGCGTAATAGCGGGTAACGATGTCGTACATCAGCAAGTTGGTGGCCCCCTGCGGGCCCCCTTTGGTCAGTGCGCTAACCGGCGCATACAGAATGAAATTCCACACGGTGCTGGCGGTCAGCACAAACAGCAGCTGACGCTGAATCAGCGGCAGGGTAATGGAAAAAAACTGCCTGATCTCCCCCGCCCCATCCAGCATGGCGGCATCGTAGTAATCACGTGGAATATCCTGGATGGCGGCAATAAGAAAGATCATCCAGTATCCGCAGGCAGTCCACGTAGACAGGATCACCAGCGCAGGCAGCGCACCGGCCACATCGCTGAACCAACCGCTGACAGGCAAATGCAGTAACGTCAGCAGGTTATTGATCACCCCCCCTGGCCGCATTAACACCCCAAAGACCACCGTTGTCCCCATCAGCGGCAGCGCCACAGGCAGGAAAGCCAGGCTACGCCACACGCCGTTTAGCGCGACGTTACGGGTGAACAACCAGGCAAGAAACAGCGCCATCAACATTGTCAGAGGATTTACCAGCGCGGCAAACAAAACGGTGCGCCACAATGCGTCCCAGAAACTCGCGTCGGCGAACAGATCAAGATAGTTCTGCCATCCCACCCACTTCGGCGGAATAATGCTGCCGGGGACCGCACTGTAAAAAGACTGGCTGATGGCGATAATGACCGGAATAATCCTCAGCAGCAGCAGTAATAACAGCGCAGGAGACAGCAACAGCAGCGCGATGCGCCGTTCATTAACTGCCGCGCGACCTGGCTGCCGCCGTGTTGCCGCTAAAGGTATTATCACTGATACTTTCTCCATGCGGCTTTCAGCCGCAGGTTGGTGGCATCAAGGGTTTTCTGCGCATCTGCACCGTTGATAATGTCGCCAATCGCCGCCGTCATCAGCTGTGTAAATTCAGCGCCCCCTACGGTCTGTGGGCGGATATGAGCGGAATGCTGTGCCTGCCAGGTAAGAATCTGTTGTAATCCCGCCAGCCTCGGGTCGGCGTAAGTCTGGTTACGCCAGAAAACCTCACGGGTGGCTGCAGTGGTGGGCACGTTTTCCGTTTGCGCGTCGGCGGCAATAAAACCACCGCTAGCGTCGAATAAATACCAGTTGAGAAACAGCGCCGCCGCCTGCTGTTTTTGCTCACTACTCAGGGCGCTGATACCTAACGCCCAGCCGCCGCTGGTAGTGGCATCCTTGCCCCCCCTGAAGCGCGGCGCGCTGGTAATACCAAAATCCAGTGCGCTATTTTTGGTAATCGCTGGCGCATTCCAGATTCCGCCATAAAAAAACGCGCTGTCTCCGTTGGCAAAAGCCAGTGCGGTTTCACGCACACCGCGCGGCGCCAGGCCATCGGCATACAGTTTGCCGTACCAGCTGAGCGCCTTAACCCAGCCGGCATTATTCACTTGCGGCGTCAGCTGCTGCCGGCCGCTGACACCATTGCCTGCCCCCAGCGATTCTGCCAGCGGGTAGACGTAGTAGTACATATCCGGCGTCGAAAAGGTGATACCGTATGCAGCAGCCTTGCTGGCAACAACCTTGCGGGCGGCTGCCTCCACCCATTCCCATTCCGGCGCTTCTCCGGCTTTGCCGGAAGGGAAGGCAACACCAGCTTGCTTCAGCACCTTTTTGTTGTAATAAAGAAAGGTAGTACCTATCTGGTAAGGGAGATTTAGCAACCGTCCGTTAATTGTCGATTCCTGAAGCGCAGGCGGATCGATAAGCTGGCGTTTCGCCGCAAACGCCTCGCTCAGGTCAGCTTCCCAGCCACGTATGCCATAGCTGGCAGTCTGTGGCTGGTCAATATCAAAAATATCCACATCACCCTGAGCAAAACGGGCACCCAGCGTTTCGTTGTAACTGTTGAAAGGGACCGCATGATAACGAATGTGAATGGTCGGGTACTTCTGCTCAAACGCGGCAATAATTTTGCCGGCACGCTCTGCCGGAATAGCACCACCATAATAATTCAGCGTTACCGGTTGCGCGGGGGGTTTCAGGGTTTCCACCGCCGGGATCTGCGCGCTGACGCGAGCCATTGTCAGCAGACTAAGTACTATCACCGCCAGCCTCAGGCCGCTGGCGTTATTGAGCAAAACAGTCATCTTTTACCCCTTAAAAGTGAGAACAGATTGTTATTTTTTATGCTGATAAAATCCACGAAATGCCGCTGCCGGATGCGGCGCAGTAAGCCGGTCACCGGCGCCAAACAGCCGGTTACGCAGTGAACTGTCCGGCCCGGCAGGCTGAAATAAGCCGCGCCGCGACAATACCGGCAACACCTGGCTGGCAAATTCACTAAAATCATGCGGACTGATAAATTCATGCAGATTGAAACCATCCACTCCGGTGATCGCCACGGTCTGCTCAATCTGGTCGGCAATACTTTCTGCTGTGCCCACCAACGTGCTGGCATAGGGGCTTAAATCCACCAGCCGCTTTTTAATCGCACCGACGCTGTCCGGGCGCGTTTTTTCACTGGTGAACCGCGCAGATTCCGAACGCGAAAAGTGATGGGGATCGGATGACAGGGTGTCGTCATCATGGTAACGGGAGAGATCAAAACCGCTGGCACCCCCAAACGCAGCATACTGAGCCTCGGCTGACTGAGCGGCGCGGATAGCATTTGCCTTATTTTCCGCCTGCTGGCGGTCCCGGCCGATAACGACCGAAAGATCGGTAACCACCTTGATGGCATCCGGCGATCGGCCGGCCGCCACGGTCGCAGCCCGCAGTTTGTCAACGTTGGCGCGTAATGCGAGCGGGTTCATACCATTGACAAACACCACCTCGGCATGGCGGGCGGCAAATGCCAGTCCCCGGCTGGATGCCCCGGCCTGAAAGATCACCGGAGTACGCTGGATGCTCGGTTCAGTTAACGCAGGCCCCTGAACAGAAAAATACTCGCCCTGATGATCAATGCGGTGCACCTTTGCCGGATCGGCGTAGCGTTTAGCGGGTTTATCATAGAGCACCGCATCCTCTTCCCAGCTGCCTTCCAGCAACTTATAAAATACGCTGAGAAACTCTTCTGCTCTGGCGTAGCGCACCTCATGAGGAAGCTGATCCGGCAGGCCATAATTACGGGCGGCATTGGGCAAATAGGAGGTCACCACATTCCAGGCAATGCGTCCGCGCGACAGATGGTCCAGAGTGCCGAAGCGGCGGGCAAAGGTGAAAGGATGTTCATAAGTGGTTGAGCCGTTACCGCAAATGACAGATTCTGTGTTACGGCCAGCATCGCCGGAATGACCATAAAGGGATCGTTAAGCGGAAAATCGACCGCGCCGGCGATTGCCGGATCGGGCGACTGCCGGTAAACATCATATACCCCCAGCACATCGGCGAAAAATAACGCCGTGAAGCCAGCCTGATCGAGAAAACGCGCGCGTTCCAGCCAGTAACTTAAATCTTTATAGCGGTGACGCTGGGCATCGGGATGGCTCCAGCTGCCCTGTGCATAGTAACCAACGCCGTTCATCTCGAAGGCATTAAATATTAGCGGTCGTTGCCTGCTCATGAACGCACTCCCGGTCCGACGTTGATGGCGCCAGCGTTTGCCAGCTGGCTGCGACCCAGTTCCTGATAGCGCAGGCGAACCGGATCGTGCAGCGTATGGGTGCGGGCATTACGCCAGTAGCGATCAATGCGCAGCAAGCGACTGGCGGCGCGCGCGCCGCTCCAGGCAAATACTTCATTGCTGGCAGTCAGGCTACCTCTGCCGCCAGCGCTTTCACTGCTGCCAGCGCGCACTGTAATTCACTCAATAATCCGGTCTCGCCTTGCTGTACGGTATCCAGCAATTCTGCTGTTTCCAGCAGCAGCGCCGCCACGGCACGCACCCGCGCGCTTAACACACCAATTTGATAGTGTAAAACCGGGTCTTCGGCCAGGGTGGGCAAGGGGAGTTCAAAAGGAACACGCTGGTCCGTGGCAACACTGTGCGTCCCCCACTCCAGCGCGCCTTCGGCAATACCAAGATCGATAGCGGCATGAATTAAGCGACCGCTTTCATGCCAGGCAATACCACGATGATCGCTGTCCCACTGTGCAAGGACATACTCAGCCGGAACCCGCACCGCATTCAGGATCAATGTGCCGCTGGAGCTGCCACGCTGGCCAAGGCCATTCCAGTCATCAATCAGCGTTAACCCGGCGGCATCGGTGGGAATATAGGCCAGAGCCTGTCCACCTTGCTGATTACGACCAATAACGGTTATCCAGCCTGCACCAATCGAACCGGTAGCATAATATTTGCGGCCATCGATGCGATAGCTATCCCCCTCACGTATCAACGTGGTGGTGAAATCAGCCGAATGTTTGCCACCGCGCTCGCTGGCGGCATTCGCTATTCGCACCCCGTTAAGCACATCCTGATAGAGTGCATGACGCGCCCCGGCGGACGGTAGCAAGGCAATGGTATCGGTAAAACCATAATGAGGCTGTAGCAGCTGGGCGATACCGGCATCGGCACGCGCCAGAATCCGGCACACCCCGATAATCTGACGCTGACTGGCCGCCGTCCCTCCGTGCGCTGCCGGCACTCGCAATGCCAGCAAACCTGACTGGCGGAGCTTTTCCCGCGCCTGGTGATATTCACTTTTGCGGTCGGACTCGACAGCAAGGCTATCCAGCTGCTGTTTAAGCGTACTGGCGTTTTGCCTGATTTTTGCCGAAGTTGACGAGTTTCCAGCCAGCCCGGCGGCATAAGCAGATTGGTCGTTCATAATAACCCTGATATTGAAAAGACATGATGTCATCAAACAAAACGCCGCCGACCAGAATTGACCGGCATATTTGTTATATTAAATAGGAATTAATATGACGCTATAACATCCAATTAATAAAATCAATTCAGTCAGTTATGCATTTTTCAGAAAACCTATTGCGTTAAGTGATAAAAATAAAATAACCCGCTATACAAAAATAATGACAAGTGTTATTAGCAGTCTAAAGTAAGGCATGAAATAATCATGATAACCATGACTCGTCAACTGAACGCCATCAGCCAGTCATTGCCTCCCGCTACGAAATAAACCGCACGCACTGCATGCTGGTTAACCAAAATAAAAATAAAAAACTGACATTATAAGCAACAGTTTAATGTGTTTTACATTCATAAAACTGCTTTATCTCCAGACGATTTTTTACAAAATTTAGCATTTTTTGCCATTTAAAAGAGCGTGACCACGGCATGTTTAGTAAAACAAACCATGAAAATAAGGTTTTATTAAGATGTAATAACAATATTACGCTCAGAGTGAGTAATTAAAGAGGCCAAAACCAAGTTAATTTCATTACACCGACATTAATGGCGTAATTTAATCATAATTAGAAAAAACTTGATAATTAATGCTCAATTCGTGAATCATTAACTGATTTTATGGAATGAGGAACAACATCATGATGATGCTTAATTTTGTAATAATGTCGGAAAACCACTTCTTCAAAAACGGACTGATTCATCTCATTAGCGATATCGCGCTTCGGGAAACCTTTATTCCGGTATTTATTCTGGATAACAGTCTGAGTACCTTCAGCCACAACTGCATCCTGGTCCATGATTACCCGTTCAGTTTGCTACAGATAATGGAAGGCATACCCTGGGTGAACAGCCGGGATGTCAAAGAAATTTCAATGCGCAACACCCTGGCAGATAAAAAACGGCGCGAAAGAAACATTTTTCATAATAACAGCAGCAAAATCAGTAAAATACATAGAATACTTTGCAATGAAATAGGCATCCCCGGTCACCGTGATAAAGATAAAAAAAGAATGCTTTATGCATTTAGTCACAGCGAAATACACCTGACAAAAAGACAACTTGATTTTCTTAACTGTCTTACCGAAGGCCTGTCGATAAAGCAGTCGGCGCTAAAAATGGGGGTCTGTGCCAAAACCATCCATACCTACAAAAATCTGGTAAAAACCAATATGGGATTTACCAGAGATTCTGACATTGCTCACTGGTTATCAACAATGAACATGATGACAGGCAGGAAGTTATTATGATCATACTGATATTAGTACTTTTGATTGTTATCATTTATACTTTGTACAAACAGAGAAAACTGATGGCAACAAAACGGATCATGGACAGGAGAGCAACTACAGGGAGGCATTATTTTGTGGGAAGAAGAACGCATCATAGCAGCATCAAGAAAATTAATCGGTAGAGAAATCAGAAAAGCACGATTAAAAAAGTTTACTGAAAGAGAATTCAGCCACCTTCTTGGCTACAGTCAGCAACATATTTCACGAATCGAAAGAGGAGTATCACCAATAAAAGTCGATATTTTTTTGGAAATATGCCTGTTACTTGAGGTCAGTCCTCATATAATTATTGAGAAATTCCTCAACGAGGCCATTTCATTTAATCTTAACTCCTCTGCTATATAATATATTATCAAGATAAAAATCATATAGTGACAGATATAAGTTAAAAACCAGCCGGTTATAATTTAAAAGCCACCGGAAGAAACTTAACCAGTGGCTTTACTTGTTATTAGCGACAGGTGATCACTATGGCTGCCACGCGAGCCACCAGGATGCCATTGGCATCGCACTGACGCTGCACACCCCCGCTCAGTACCGGGTATCGCAACAACCACTCATCCTGTCAGGCATGCTTCACCTTCCGGTACAACCCGGTGCTTAATGGCATATATTGCGCAAAAAAATAACGGGCCGTCATGCACCCTCACGCAATCTTCAGACTGAATATGCCATAACCATATGAAATATAGATATTAAAAGTATTTATTGCCGAAGCATATAATTAGCACTATTTTAGATTACCTTATAATTATTTCCATTAACCCATTCGGGCAACCCCATCATGCCGGTGATAAAAATCCAATGCAGGCAGTGCGGCCATGACCGCTTCAAAGCGTCAATTAACTCAACGCAGGACGATCGGGTAGCGAGCCTGTACTGCGCAGAGTGTAGCGCAACGGTCAATGTCGATGATGTTGTCTGGTACCGGGATGACTATGTTGCACCCGGCACCTTGCCACAGCGGGAAAATGTGCCTTTCAGTGACGGATTTTATATTCTGCCGGGTGCCTGATGCTGTTATTGCAGGCTTTGTCCTTGCGGTTATGCGTCAAAGCCACCTGGAGGGCCGGTTAAAATAACCCAGGCTGACAGGTCAGGGCGAAACCGGCGGCCGTGGCGAAAGCTTATTTTTCACTATCGTCAGTACCGCCAGATAAACCAGCCCTAATCCCACCAGGATTAAAAATTTATAACTCAGCAAATGAAACATACCGATGCCGGCAATGCCACCGACGAGAAAGGCCGTGACGGTAAAAAAGTGCAGCCCCAGCCGCTCAAGATAGAGTGGCGCCTCTTTCGGCGATGCTTTTCTGCGTAACACATCAAACAACATCGCCAGCTCAATGCCGATATCGGTAGCCGTACCTGAAACATGAGTGGTACGGACACGCGCGTTTGAAATACGCGTGACCACCGCATTTTGTAATCCCATCAGAAAGCTAAGACTAAGAATCAGCAGCACTCCGGAGGCTGCCGGCATCAGCCAGCTTTCAACCGCGCCCAGCGCCATGAGTGCCACCCCTTCGATAAAAATATTCACCGCATAAATACTGCGAATGCCTCTGCGTCTGCCGGCATTGACGATCAGGGTTGCGCAGGTGGCACCCGCAATAAATAACCCGACCAGCGACAGAAAAAACACGCCAGCCTGCAGATTTGCTTTGGCAAGATGATCGGACAGTGAAGAGACATTACCGGTCATGTTGGCAGAAAAAAAACCAACAATTTCAAATGCCGCAGTATTAAGAGCACCGGCAACAGCAGCTAAAGTACAGGCCAGGCGACTATCGGTATTGATAGTCCTGGCCTCATCGGTTCTGATTAACATTGAGCGAACTCAGAAGATACGCACGAGCACTTATCATCTTCCAGTTCAGCCGGCAGTACAAGTCTGTACCCTTCAGCGCGCCGTCCGCTGGTAACTCAGTGGAAGTTAAACTGCTCCGGATGATTCTCAAGGCTGCCGCTCAGGCGGGCAAAGAGAACCGTGCGAATATCAACCGGCTGATCCTCACCAACATTCAGCCAGCGCAGTTCCTGAGTGGCATTTTTCTCGTGGTATTGGGCATACACCGCATAAATCTGATGGGATTGCGGCGCATACATCACCGCAAACTGCTGGGAAGGACAGTTATGGGGTTTGCAGCCGGACATCACCTGATATTTTACGCCGGAAACCTCCACTTCGATCGCCGGGGAACCGGTTCCCCCCTGCTTCACCCATGCCGGTAATTGTGCTTTTGCAATCAGGGCGCTGTAAACTTTTTGCGTCGCTGGCGCGGTGGCGAAATCGGCCAGGTAAAGCGGGTTAGCGTATGAAAATAAAGGAAAGACACTCAGTAACGTGGCAATAATCAGCTTTTTCATGGATAAAATTCCATTCCGTTGGTGGTAGATAAAAACAGCGTGTTCTGCCAAAGTATAGGGGATCTTTGCTGCGGCGTCAGGCCCGTTCGCCGTCAACGCTGACAGCAGGTTGTGCCTGTCATTGTCAGAAGCTTTTTCCTTTTGGATCAGAAAATGCGCTGTCTGATATCAATGGGCAATATATTGATATGGATCAGTCTATTAGGCATAATGCAACGTAATATAATTAGCAA